>CM029469.1:32560611-33026267 GCA_017140325.1 Eucalyptus leucophloia subsp. euroa | reverse complement strand
CATATTTGACTAGTTTATTTATATGTTGTTGGCAAATATGACTAAGTCTAGCATGCCATGCATTTACATCATTATCATATGAATTAGAAGATGTGGAAAATGGGATAAGCAAATATTGACATTACCAACTTTTCCAACATTTAATACAATAAAACAATCTAAAAAATAACCACAACCATAATAGTTTGTATTCAAATATAAATCCACACCACTATTATGGAAGTTCAAACTAAAACCATGCTTTACCAACATTAAAATAGATACTAAATTTTATCGAATCCGTTTATATAATGCATTATATAGGAACAAAGTGTGTCCCACGCATGTTTAATTGGCAGGTGTTAATTCTTTTTCACTGCTCTTGGGTTATTTCCTACATAGATCAATTTAGTTCTAGTTTCAAGTACTCGTTGAAATTTCCACGAAAGATTCTTTATCCTTAGCTACATGGTACTCCTGAATTCGACCATGTCCATAAACGAAATTCCACAAATGATTCTTTATCTTAGCTATATGGTTTGTTGCTCCCGAATTTACAGTCTTAAATGATTAGATTTAGTTAAAAATACATAACTTGATACATAAGCAAAGTTCTTAAGAGTATAAGGGGTGTTTATTTTCTTTGGCTTTTTAGCGATTGTAAGTATAGTGACCATTCCGGTCATAGTTATAATATTTCACCCTTGAAATTCTCTTCACTTTCGATGATGTTTTCCTTTCTTATGTTGGTTAACTCTTAATTTATTACTAGCAAAGACTTGATCCCTTGCATTTCCAGCTTTTGAACGAATCAATGTGCTTGCACTTAGAGCTCAAAGCTCCTTTTGAGCTAGAACCACAACAAATGCCTTTAGCGGTTCTCTGCTAGCTCAAAGTGGCGCACAATATCCTCAAGTTCTTCTATAACATAGTTAGGAGAGCTTTTAGTACCTTTTGCTTTTCAACACATATTGAATTTTCATATTCAATATTTCACAATTTAAGCCATTCAAATTTTCTTCGTTGTTCAACTTAGCAATTATGCTCTTAGTTGCTAAAGCCATTTGATTTGAACATATCGAGACACATATGCACGGATTTTTAATGCCTATCATTTATGCATCAATTTTGCATAAACTTATCATATTAATGAATAATTTCAAATAAAGGTTTCAGAATTAAAATGTCCCTTTATGTTTCCAAGCATCATCTAAAATCCTAACTTGAAATTATCATTAACATAATCTTTCTATGCAAAATAAGTTCTTTGAAGGTACAAAAACTTCTATGAACTACCCACAACAATTAATAACGACAGAAGCAATTGATATTGGACATCCATTAATGATAGAATAATGATATTTCCATATAATGTAACTAATACATTAGTTGCTACAACGACATCAACTAAGTAGAAAATATTTACATAAGATATCTATTAAAACATACTAAATAAAAATCACTAGAAATAGTTAACACCAAGTCAACCTATGAAAAGGAAAATAATCTTTTAATTTCTTCAAATGATCCTTTATAAAATCTTTAGGCACATTTGGCAACCACGGAAAAACAGACGGATATCCCTTAGGAGTTCTCCTTCGCACATTCATCCCCCGCCGGATTGAAGTCATTCTTTAGATTAGGTATATTATAGCTTCAATCCGATAATATTCATTTATAAAAGCCATTACAAAGCTTCTTATACTTAGGAACTTTGTTGATCTCCCATAGCGATTCCAACACTCCTTGCCATTTTAGTGGAAGAGTATTCATGAAGAATCGCACCATCTCAAAAGCTGGCATGGGATAACCCTTTCAGATGATTTATTGTATCATTTGATTGACCTTGACTACGTGTGACACTATATCTCCGTCGTCCACCGATAATTAGCTAATTCTATTTTTAGCCTTCCAAGTCTCACATTTTTCTTATTCCGTTCTTGGAAATATAGGCATGTGTACAAAACACATTACGTTTCTTGCAACAAATGCAGAACAAAAGGGATTAATTATAATTCACAACGGAACAAAATGGAAAAACATAATTTTCCTCCTTTTCATTTTTTTTTTTCCAATCAACGGTGGTCAACTCCGGCCAACGGTCAACGATGGGCTCCGGGTCGGGTTGACGAGTCAATGGGTCAGTCAACGGGTTAGTGGATATTGGTTGAGTCGGTCGGGTCAAACACGGTTGGGTCAATTTGATGACGACTAGTGACGTTATCGTGACGTCACCTCACGTGCTCCGAGCGAGTGGTGGACAACCACCGATCGCCTGATGTCGGGTGGCGTGTGTGCGCACGTGCTGGGTCAGTTGCCGCATGCTTGCCATGCACACGCGTCGTTTGCCTTGCTAGGCGCGTGCATTGCATGCGCCTAGGAAATTGCCTTGACACATCGTTACACGCGTCGGCACGACGTCGGATCTTCTGGCCGCGCGTGGGCACGTTCGTGGCCCCTTGTGGCCGGGCCACCCGTCGTTTCTCGTCTCAACGCGAACTACGTCTTGCATTATTAGAAATGAGTTTCGATTTACGGAAAATCAAAAAGGGGTGCAAACAATACGGGTGTCGAGATTTCCGTCCCTAAGCGACTCCACTGGCATTTCATGAAATTTCAACAAAAAAACAATTTATAAATATCAACACTCATCAAGAAACATGAACAACATCGCTTTGATACCAATGTTGTAAAACATATTCCCAAAAGCGATATGATACTCAATTGAACACCGAAACAAATGCGGAAAATATGCCCAGAAAAATATGTTACACCGATCATAAGGTACATTATGGAGTCAAACATACCTTGTCTTTCATAGATTAAACACTATCCGCTTTATGAGGAATTCTTGAATCCCTGATTCCGTGAAGAGGAGCATACTTGTCTCTTGGGGGAAAAGCTGAGAGAACGTTGAACAGAGAAAACGTTTTTTTTCAAAAAGCATAACTCAGATAAAGCAATTGCTTAGATTACATAACTCTTCTAATTACGTAATTGCTCGGATAATCCAAAGCTTCCGACAATTCTCCCATTTATTTTATTTTATTTTAGGGATAAGTATTCAAAAGTCCCACAACTTGTCACGAAAATGCATTTCGTCATAAAACTTACAAAAAGTGCATTTAAGTCCTAAAACTTATCAAATTGTTTAAAACGAGTCCTAAGATGGACGCCGTTAGCTTTTTTCCGTTAAAAATGCTGACGTGGCATTTTAAATAATTTTTTATTTTCCATGTGTATTTTTTAATTAATTTTTATCCATTTTAAAAAAAATAGATTTAAAAACTAAAAAAATTAAATTTATTCTTATCTTATTTTCAACAAAACAAAAAAAAAGTTAAAAAATTTATTTTTTAAAATTGTTAAAAAAATTAGCGACTCCTTTTCCCCGCCACCACTCGCCATTCACAGGAGGGGCCGAGGCGACAGTCGCCCGGGCAGGCGGGTGGCCGGCCTCGTTGGCCCTAGGCGAGGGCCGGCGACCGTCTTGCCCCCCGGGCGAGGCCTTGTTGGCCCCGGAAACGTGAGGCCGGGCAACGACTGCGCCCTAGGGGACGACGCCGCCGGCCCCCACAAGGGGCCGATGGGCCCAAATGAGGCACCCTCGCTAGCTCTGGCGGGTGCCCGGGGCTCCCTCCTTGGCCCTCGGCGAGGGGCCGGGCCGGGTCATCGCCCCACTTGGGTGCCCCGCCCTCATGGGGGCAGCAAATAAGCCCTGCAGGTGAGGCCTCGTCGGCACTCGCCTCGGGGCCGGCCGGGGAGTCAGTCTCGCCGAAGGGGTGGGTGATCGTCCGCCAACCCTTGCTTGAGGCTCCAGGAGGCTCCGGCCACTGCGCCCGGGGCCGGCGAGCCGTCGCCGCCCCCTCCGGGGCTGGCGGGCGGCGGCGACGGGGCGAGCAACGGGCGGCAGCGCGGGGCGGGAGGAGCCGCTCTTTTTTTTTTAATAAATATTTTAAATTTTTTTAAGTTTTTGGTAAAAATAAGATAAAATGAATAAATTTGATTGTTTTAGTTTAAATCTATTTTTTTAAAAATAATTAAAAATTCGTGGAAAATAAAAAATTATTTAAAATGCCATGTCGGCATATTTACTGGAAAAGGCTATGGCGTTGATCTTAGGACTCGTTTGAAACAATTTGACAAGTTTTAGGACTTAAATGCACTTTTTTGCAAGTTTTAAGTAAACGCATTTAAGTGACAAAGTTGTAGCGACTTCTGGAACACTTACCCCTTTATTTTACAATAACTGCACTCTTCTATGGGCCCTCATTTATGGGTCGAAATATTTTTAGCTCAACATAGGCGGACAGGCTTAAATAAGCCCACCAAACATAAAAACCCATCACCCGTAATCTAAAACAGTTAAAGAGGGAAAATTACATTTCATACGCCACGCGTTTGTACAGTTCAAGGGTAGCCTAGGCGTGGCCACGGCTTGCACAGGCGTCGACATGTACGTGACTAGCCCGGGGTTCTCGGACATGTCCGGTCTCCACCGGCTGTCCCTTGCGGCGGAGTCCAGACGAAATGGTGCAGCAGGTGGGCCCAGCATGGACGTGACCAGGTTGATCCCGAGCTGTGCGCCGGGGCATCCGCCTGCCTGCGCCGAATGGGAGCAGCCTGAAGTCGTGGCCCTTCATGTCCACATCTTCCTCGAGGAACAGCTCGGGCCTGAACTCGAGCGGGCTATTCCAGACGGCCGGGTCGCGGGCGATGGCCCACACATTCACGTGGACGTTCGACCCCTTGGGATGTCGTAGCTGCCGATCTTGACGTGGGAGTTGGACCGGTGGGGGAGCATCAGCGGGGGTCGGAGGGTGCAGCCGGAGCGCTTCCTTAACAATGCATCGGAGGTAAGGGAGGTTCGAGAAGTCGGACTCAGTCGCCACACGCTCGAACCCGACGACCAGGTCGAGCTCCTCTTGGGCCTTCTGTTGAACCCTCGGGTTCTTGATCAGCTCGGCCATCGCCCACTCCACTGAAATAACAGTAGTGTCCATGCCTGCTGTGATCATGTCCAGCATATGGTATGGACCATGGAGTCAGTTCCAATGCCAAGGAGATTCCTAGAATCTGCAGTAGACCATTGGTTTCGGACTAAACCAGGGGTCCAGAGCCGGTCGTTAAACTTACCCAGAGTCCTATGATGTTATCTTCGCTGAGGTCGTATTTGTCCTTGGAGGGTGAGCAGGGCGTCTACGAAATGCTGCTTGGCCCCGCTCTTCTGGCGGGCTAGCGTGTGCTCCTCCATGGTGGCCCGGGTTAGGCGGTCCCTCCTTGCGCCGTGCTTGGCGTACGCCTTGTCCTCCAGTGGGTATTTCCAGCGGAGCCACAGGATGAACTCCGCCATGACAAGCGATGCGCCAAGCTTCAGCCCGTCGGACACGGTCCCCCTTGAACTCGAGCCCCTGCCCTTCTATCACGCCCTCGGCGTTCATGAACCTCTTCCTAACACCAGCCTCGTTATGTTGTTTAAGGCAACCGCCCCCAGGTACTTCCTCACCAGCAGGGTCTTCCCCGAATTATCTGCACCCACATAGCAAATCGTTCTGGTCTTAACACTGCTGATTCGACTCGGAATCATTTACCATATCAAGCATAGTAACTTACTTAAAGCAGAAAAAGCAGCCGAGTTTCCCAAGAAGAACGTGTTCAATGCGCTAATGTTGTTCAAGAAGAAGCTAAAAGCAATCCTTATTTCCACCGAAACGATGCCGAAACGTTAGGTTGAAACGAGAATAGGACGAACATGGCCCTCGACGTGGCCAAGTCATGACTACTACGCATCCACATCATGACTTCGCTTTCAAAGGAGAAGCAAAGAGGGAGTAATCTCAAATCTCGTGAATTGGGTTGAATAGATAGAACAATCTCAACTCCCCAAAGAAAGAGAGAGAAAGAGAGAGAGAAGATGATGATAGCTTGAAATATTTCTGGTCCCGATGCGGTCAATCATAATTGATTTTTCTTCTTTTGGGCTTAGAAACCCACAGCACGGCATCATTAACGGAAGAGAAGCTTTGAGGGCGAACGCCCACGAGTTCAGTCATTAGGTGGCGAGCTGCGTCTTAAATTCATTCACGGAAAGAGAAGTTGGCAGAAATTGACTTTGCCAAATTGCACTTTGTGTACATGGACCAAGCGTTCGATCTTCCCTATCAGCTAATGTAAACAATCTCGTGTTTGGACTACCGGAGATCTAGTAGGACATTCGCGCACTTTCCGAATTCGTGCCATTTGCCGGGAAATGGAGAAATCCGAATTTTCTTTATCCTAACACTAAAGTCAATGTCTTGGCGACCAATTCCTTCCTCTTTTTTTTTTTTTTTTTCAACAATCATGTCGGTTTGTTGGTTGGTGGTGGCAATCAACTATTTAATAGTCACATTCAATGAAGAAGGCCCCTATATTAAAATAACGGTCCACCCCTTCCTCTTTTGTTAAAAATTATCGATAACAAATTTGAATTTAATCGTGGCTAATAAAGAAAAAAATTTCATTTCCAATATATTGATGAAAAATTTTTACTTTAAAAATGATGAAAATTTATCATTTGGGTGGATAATTCTTTTCTCCCCAAATACTTGTTAACAAGACAACCGCAAAACTCAAAGCTATGACACAAAGGAAGTACCCTAAGAACCTTGTTTCTGGCACCCATTCGAGGTTGATTTTGTAAAATTTGGCCGACCAAATGACTTAAACTTTTTAGAGTGTGCATGGCAACGTTTCTATTTTGGGAAATTATTTTTTTTAGAAAGAGTTTTTTTCAATTTTTACTCCGGAAACAATTTCTAAGTAAAATAAAATGTTTGGTAACTATACAAAATTTCTATTCTTGAAATAGAAAAAGAATAGAAATGTGTTTACTAAAAATTTATAAATTTGTGTATTTGTTTTTTTTTACTCATGGACCGCCGTTCGTTGCTTATTGCCTCACAACCATCGCACAACCACGCCCGACCTTTGACGGTCACCACCATAGGACCGCCGCCCATAGCCCACCGGCCACGGAGGCGGGTGGTTGCCAGGCTGTGGGTGGCGATCCCTGTGGCGGATGGTCTGGGTCGTGTGGTGGTAGGTGGCGATCGTGGCGCCAATCGTGCAGCGGTTGGCGACGGCAGGTTGTCGACGATCGATGGTGGTTGTTGGCCAGTGGACTTTGGGCGGCGGCGTCGCCGCGGGCGGTCAAGAGGTGGGGGTAGTTGGACGGCGATCGCCGGCCGTCGGCGTTGGTGATCGCCAACGGTGGCCGCGAGGGGCTGTAGGTGGTCGGCAGTTGGCAGGCAGTTGGCGGTGGCCGCGACAAGAAAGAAGAACAAAAGAAAAATAGAAAGGAAAAATAAACATTTATTTTTAGAAGTTGTTCTTGAGAACAAGAAGTTATTTTTTTCCTTTCTTATTTTTGTTCCAAATTTATTCCCCAACTACTTTTCTATTCTGGGAAATAGAAAAATAAGTTAGCGTTATCAAATAGATTTTTGTTCTTTTTTTTTTTTTTAGAGAACAAAAAAATAGAAATCGGAAGAAATAAAAACGTTAGGCCCTTAATATCCTACGATCGGACAAGAGAAATGGATAAAAGGACAAAACCATCTCGGGATGGAAAGGGTCCCGTTATTCACGGACTAAACTTTTCTTGATCATGAGAAACTTCATTTTTGCATCGGCAAACGTCGACTTCAACGAGGAGGAAAATCTACCCCTTCACGCCACTATTTTTTGGACCGAACGAGCGGCTGTTCTATCCGGAAACAGATTTACGACTTAGACCTCAACTTAGAATCCATTAAGACTCGTATAGAAAATCATTTTGTAGAGCGCGGCGTGATGGGTTTCTGCCGTCGTTTGGACGTGGTTCGTTTGTTTCAATACAGTTTTTCGCATTACTCACGTTCAAGTTCGGTAGATCGGTCTTCTCTTTGATGCAGAACGGAAGAAAGAAGGCTGCGAATGCCAAAAAGAAAAGGAGGAGGAGAAGTTACCAAGGCTGTTGCAATCCTTGAAGATGGACTCGACCATGGCGGTGACCTCGTCCTCCCGGATGGGGCGGAGGGCCTCGAGCCGCTTGGGGGTGAAGAGCTCCAGGGTGCACACCTTCCTCACCTTCACGTAGTGGGGCCGTAGTCGGCCCATGAGGTCCTGTCCGTCCTGCTGAACTTGGCGGCCGACCGGTACCGGTGCCAGTCCGCCAGCTGCTGGTTGTGCTCCTTGAGCACCTCCTTGGCCAGCTCCGACCTCGACACGACCACGTTCAGGGTGGAACCGAACCAGACCGATATGATGGGTCCGTAGGCCTGGGACCACTCCGCGAAGCACCGGAACCGCACGGACTTGATGTTGTAGAGGTTGCCGACCACTGGCCAGGCTGGCGGCCCCGGCGGGAGCTTGAACCAGAGCCGCTGGTAGAGCTGGTGGGCGAGGAGGAGGAGGAGGAGGAGGACGGGGATGGAGAGGAGGATCAGTGGGAGAGCCATTGGCGTGGGATCTCTCTGGGGTGGAGAGGCGAGAAGAGATGATGGTTGGATCGTACGAGGGAGGTCGATGATATATAGAATGGGATGCCTGGCAAAATACGAGGGAGGGAGTTGGTGAATTGGTTATATGTTATGCTGCTTTATTTTTCTTTGCCTCTTGATGGTTAGGCCGAAATCACTTTCTACATTGGAAGAATGTGATATATGGAATGGGATGCCTGGCAAAATACGAGGGAGGGAGTTGGTGAAATGGTTCTATGTTATGCTGCTTTATTTTTCTTTCTTTCCCTTCTTGATGATTAGGCCGAAATCACTTTTAACATTGGAAGAATGTGATATCACTTGCTGCTGTTCAATTCATTTTTATTTTTTTAACAAATACTGGGTATGCATGTTCTCTCGACGTGGTCTTGGTGCAAAAAATTCCTTTTGCTTACTTTTTTTTTTTTTAATACTAAATTGATAACCAGCTTTGCACCCAAATCAAAACTCATTAGACCCAACCCAAATAACAAAAGAAAAATTTGAATTTAAATTATCTTGGGTATTTCAAATAAATTTACGTTTTGATAATCTAATTACATTTTTTTACTAGAATTCCTAAAACATGTCATAAAAGTATAATCGAGTATTAAAATTTTCAAAAAAACGTATTAAATTCTAAGCTTGTCGAATTGGTGCAAATA
This sequence comes from Eucalyptus leucophloia subsp. euroa, assembly GCA_017140325.1. Classification (NCBI taxonomy): domain Eukaryota; kingdom Viridiplantae; phylum Streptophyta; class Magnoliopsida; order Myrtales; family Myrtaceae; genus Eucalyptus; species Eucalyptus leucophloia. The sequence goes on along the minus strand of CM029469.1, from coordinate 33,017,122 downwards.
AGTTATTTTTTTTTAATTTTGTCAATTTGACCAATAGAAAATACGGCATTTTTTTAAAAATTATTTTTTCCCTCTTACGTTGCAATGATGTTACTAAAATTTAGGGACCACATTACATGCATTAAAAGTTCATGAGCAATATCACACGTTAAATTAAGATTCATGGACCATTTACATTTTGGTCCCAGAAATTTAATTCCGGTGGGCTATCTTCTAGAGGTGCGGCCGGTGGGTGGAGAAGGGCGAGCCACTTTCCGAGTAAGACAGCAACTAGGGGACAAAGGTTGGTGAGACCGCGTTGTATTCTCATACTTCCCCATACGGCAATGCAGAAATTAGTCGGAATAATGATGACAATAATAATAAAGAAAATAAAAGGACCATCAGGAATAGACACATGGAGTCCTGGAGTGAGGGACACTTAAGATAAAAGCTTAAAAAGTGATACTTAACATCAAAATCGAAGAAATGCCCACTTAAACGCCAATCCGACCAAAATCGCCGATACGTTAATTTTCCAACGTAAGCGAAGTGCAGAAATGACATCGTTTTGGTGTTGACGTTGTAAAAAATTAATATAAAAATTAATTAAATTAAATTTATTTAAAACATTTAAAAATACAAATACAAATATTACAAAAATTAAAAAATTATAAAAAAAAGAGAGGCCCTCAGCCCTTGTCGGGAAGGATAGGCAACGGAGGAGGGAGGGTTGGGCCGGGGTCGCTAGGCCTTGGTTAGAGGCCGGCGACCGGCCGATTGGTGATGAGGGCCGCGACCTTAGCGGGCGGCGGCCCTGGTTCGACTAGGCGAGGGCCATGAACTCGCCCTTGATTGGGGTGAGGGCTTGCGAGCCCGCCGCAAGTTGTTGGCCCTTCCCGACGGCGGTGGGAGGTGGCAACGGCCGAGGGCCGAACCTCAACCGCTCCCCCTTTTTATTTTAGTTTTTTATTTTTTTAATTTTTAAAATATTTTTATTTGTATTTTTAAATGTTTTGAATAAAAATAGTTTTAAATTAAATTAAATTAATTTTTAAATTAATTTTTTACTACGTCGCCACTAAAACGACGTTTTTGCATTTTGTCGACCATGTCATTGTGCAAAACAACATCATTTTGCACTTACTTCAACGTAAATTGCGCACATTAAAAGCATTTTGACCGAATTTTAGCCGGATTGACACTTAAATGATTCATTTTTCTCCGATTTTGGATCAAGTGTCACTTTTTAACATTGCCAACTTTTGGCAATTAAATGTCTCTTTATGCCAACTTTGACACTTGAAGCGTACTTTTTTTTTTTGTGAGGGAATTAAAGTACGGTTGGAACTAGTGGCGTAAACCTGCGCAAAAACCAGCCCCACCCACCTGACCCGGCCGCAGGTGAGTTGCACAAGCGAATGCGGGGATTTGAACTCGCTCTCTACCAGTAGAGGGATTGAGTGCAAACCACGCGACCACCAATGGGATGGGTACTTAAAGCGTACTTTTGCTGTCAGGAATATTCATGAATTAACTCATATACCCGTTAGCCTCCGAACATCATCTCGCATTTAATCACCGTTCAATTTGTTTTGCCACGAATACTTGAGCTGAGAAAAAAGAAGCCGAAATAGTATTCCTTGCGCACGCATATTTGGTGAAAAACGAGGATGGCTCCAATTCGTCCCTGTGAATGGAAAGACGTAAGGAAAATAGAGGAAAACAAGGGAAATTATTTGCCAGTGGGCTTAGGTAGGAACCAGACATATATTACGCATTTGAAGTCAAATCACTGATCGTTAAGGTTTTTTTTTTTTAATTGTTACACACGTTGATTTCGTGACAAGAATTTCTTTTCTTTGTTTTTGGGGACGAGTTGGGTTTGCTAAAGTAATGGCAAAATTCACCAAAGCAAGTGGGCCTCTAAGTTTCATTTTATGGGTAATGATTTTATGGTTTGTGAATGAATGGTGTGCTTGTTTTACGAAAAACAATTTTCGAGAAAACATTTTCCTCATTTTCCAGCGTTTGGTTCATTTAGGAAAATGATGTTGACGAGTAAACAATTTTTTTTTTCTTTTGTGTTATTCTCTTTTTACAAGAATATAACCACACATATATACACCGACGTAAGCCGCCTTAGAATCTCCTACAAATCACTACAAATCAAGAGATCTCCTACAAATTAGAAGATACATATATACAAAGACCTTAAATAGAGAAACTCTCCTATTGAGGTCTTAATTGACAGCTCATATTAACACTCCCCCTCAAGTTGGTGAGAAAATATATATTCAGCTTGACAAGTGAGCTATGGAATGCTCGACTCGATACAACCTTTTTAAGTATGTTTGCCAACTGGTCTTTAGATTTGATAAACGAAAACTCACCACCCTATCATCTAGATTTTGCTTGATAAAATGCCTATCAACTTCAACATGTTTAGTGCAGTCATGTGAACCGGGTTGTGGGAAATCTAAATCGTGGCCTTATTATCACAAAACAGTTGCATTCCTAACTTAGGTGGAAAACCAAGTTCTGTCAAACAACTTCTTTAGCCAGAAAAGCTCAAATAGTCCTTTAGCCATCCCTCGAAACTCAGCTTCAGCACTTGACAAAGCTACTTCTTTCTGTTTCTTGCTCCTCCATGTAACAAAGTTTCCTCCCACAAATGTGAAGTAGCCTAATGTCGATCTCCTATTCGAGGTATTGCCAGCCCAATCAGCATCCGTAAATCCTTCCACCTCATGGTGATTATTCTTCGTAAAGAATAGTCTTTTCCCTGGTGCTAACTTCAAGTAGCGTAAAATCTGAACTACAACATTCATATGATCTTCACTAGGAGTGTGCATAAATTGACTTACAACTCCTACATCATATGCAATGTCAGGCCGAGTGTGCGATATATAAATTAATCTCCCTACCAACCTTTGATATCGGTCCATATTGGTTGATACCGATTAGGGAAAACTCCAAGTTTATGATTTTGTACTATAGGGGTATCGGTAGGTTTGCAATCCAACATCCCCACCTTAGCCAACAAGTCTGACACATAGTTTCATTGAGATAAGAATATACCCTCCTTTGATCTGGCCACTTCAATACCCAAAAAATATTTCAGGCCCCCCAAGTTCTTCATCTCGAACTCATTTGCCAGTTTCCTTTGAAGTTATGTGATCTCCTCAAGGTCATCCCTTGTGATGATCATGTCATCTATGTATATAATCAATGCTGTCACTTTGTCATGCTGTCGTTTTAGGAACAACGTATGGTCCGAATTACTTTGAGTGTACCCATACCTTTTCATTGCGAGCTAAAGCGACCAAACCAAGCTTGTGGTGATTGCTTTAATCCGTACAACGACACCGCTCGAGTTTATATACCACTTCCAATTTATCAGCACACGCATATCCTGGTGGGATTTCCATGTAGATCTCTTTTTCCAAATCTCTCGTGTAAGAACGCATTCTTTACATCAAATTGATGTAAGGGCCAGTCCAAATTTGCTACAAGTGATAACAATACCCGCACAAAGTGTTCAGTTTTGTAAGTGGAGAGAATGTTTCTTGGTAGTCCACGCCATAGGTCGGGTATATCCCTTTGCTACCAGACGTGCCTTGTACCTTTTGACAAAATCATTTGCTGTATATTTGATGGTGAAGACCCATTTACATCCTATTACCTTCTTTCCCTTCGGTAACTTGACAAGTCTCCAAGTCTTATTTTTCTGTAAAACCTCTATGTCTTCTTGCATTGCTTGAACCCACTTGGGATCCCTCAATGCCTCTTGTACTCCACTAGGAACTCTACTTGCAGAGACATTCGAGACAAATGCCTTTGAAGATCTCGACAACTGCTTTGTCGAAACATAATTGGTGATCGGATACTTCGACCTTCATTGTTCCACATTTGGTGAGTACCTATTAGGAGCCTTGCCACGATTATGTCTATCGGACAATTTATAACAAATAGCTACATCGGTATCAAAATACAAATTCTGTGTGGTAGAAGAACTTACCTTAGGAGAATTGTCAAGTACTAAAGAGGGGGTATTTTGAAGTGGAGGGAGCTGTTCTTAAGATTGTTTATGTGTCTCTTGCACCAAATCAACATGATGATCGGATTCCTTAGTGTACTGCTGCTCATTTTTCGGTGTCCCACCATGATCTGTGACCACACCATTACTAGTTAATGCTGCCTACCGCAGCATGTGGACCTGCTTGTCAACTTGCACCTTAGCTTGTGTGTTGCCAGTCCTTGTGTCACCAAGTGTTGGCACTGCGGGGTCATTTTTTTTAAAGCAAAATCAGCCGCAACCCCTGCCATCACACCACATTCCCACCAATTTGTCCTTTCACTAGAAGTCTCCCCTTGAAAGGTACAATTGGGTGTGAGAAAAAACAATTCGGACTTGACGATGGTAGCGTCCATTGTGACGTGGGTTTTCTTGGTAGCTAGATTGTAACAGTGGTATCCTTTGTGATGAGTGCCATAACTAATGAAAACACACTTTACTGTACACGGATCGAGTTTTTTCTGTTGGTTCTTGTGGAGATGGACGTATGCCACACACCCAAACACTTTGGGAGGTAGTGTCATGATGGAAGGAAGAGGAACATATGATGCAAGTGCTTGAAGTGGGGTTTGAAAGTTCAACACATGAGAGGGCATTCTATTCATCAAATGTACTGCTGTAAATATGGCGGCATCCCAAAAAGGAGATGGAACCTGACCACCTATGAGGAGTGCCCGTGCCGTCTCGAGGATATGGTGGTTCTTCCTCTTAGCGATACCATCCTGTTAGGGTGTCCTAGTGCAAGATGTTTTGTGTATAAGCCTGTGATCCTGAAAGTAACTTGCAAGATGCTGGTTAATATATTCCCCACCATTGTCGCTACGAAGGACTCGAATTTGAGTCCCAAACTGCATTGCAATCATCCGATGAAACATGCGGAATATTGCTGCCACTTCATCTTTATGGTTCGGTAAATAAACCCAGGACATTCAAGTACACTCATCCACAAATGTTACAAACCAATGAATCCCAGATAAAGTAGTAAGCAGTGAAGCGCCCCACACGTTCGAATGAACAAAAGAAAACGGCCTGGTGCTCTTATTAAAACTCAAAGGAAAAGAGACATGATGATTTTTTGCCAAAATACATGTCTCACGTTGGAATTCAGTATCTGACAAATTATGAAACAAGTTTGGAAATAAATGTTTTAAATACCCAAAAGACGGGTGTCCTAAACAACGATGCTGTAACCAAATCGCTTTCTCTTTATTAGTAGACCCACTACTTGTGTGATGTGCTCGGCCTGCATGAAAGTTATCAACATAGTACATCCCCCCTCCTTTTAGTACCATGACCAATAATCTCCTTCGTGAGGATATCCTGAAATAAGCAAAAAGACGGATACATAAGAACACAACACTTCAAAGCATCAGTGAGTTAGCCAACATAGAGTAAATGGTTAGATAGAGAGGGCACTAATAAAGTGTGAGACAATGATAAAGAAGGTGTAAGATCAACATTACCAGCCCTAGTGACAGGATAGCTAGTGCCATTTGCATTATAGATACTCTGTCTCCTTAGAGTGGTGTAGCATATAATTTCGTTCCAATTGGGTGTCATGTGATCCGTTGCCCCAGAATCAATAATCCACCCCTCCCCGCCACATTGAGAATTACTAATAAGTGCACAACCAAAGTGTTATCTTCAGGAGTCGCATCGAAGTATTAGTAGCGTCTATTTGCGATACCAAAGAAAGGGGTGAGGTCCTGGTAGCCAATAATGCCCGCCCCGTCCTATAGCATTTTCTATCTTTTTCTTGTTCTATAACTCCTTCCACCAATTCGGATAATTATGCAATTTAAAACAGGTATCTTTTGTATGTTTAGTATTACCACAATAAGTACAGCTTCCTAGGTGTTGTGGTTTAGCCTTCGAACCTTTGTTGATTCTCCCTCCACTAGACGCAGTATTAGGAGGGACCATCTGGAGAGCTTTGGACTCATTATTGGCCTCGAGAAAGTGTGAGATAATCTTTCCACCAAATGACACCAAGGCTGTTGCGGTGCTAGATGGTTCAATTGAAGATAACATAATAGCTTGGCGTACATCCTCCCGCCTCACCCTGGCATAGGCTTGCTCCACCGTCGGGAAGGGATGCATCTGTAGAACATCAACCCTGACTTTGTCAAGGTGGTCATCGAGCCCCATAGTCTTCTTGCACAAGAGCGTTGTAGCCCTCAATATCATGAGGACAAGTCATGGGTTTAGGCCGTCGAAAATCAACCTCCCGCCATAAACCCTGAAGATCACTATAATACTTTTCAATCAGGTCGCCTGTCTGTTTTAGTCGGGACAAACGTCGCTTTAGATCATACACTTGGGAGACATTGGTACCATCAAAGAACGTAGTAGCCACCGAATCCCATACCGCTTTTGCTGTTGGGAAACAGATAAAATTTCCAATCAATGCTGGGTCTATGGAATTGATGAGCCATCCTTTAAGTGTACTATTGTTAGTCTTCCACTTCCGAAAATTGGGACCAAAGGCCATAATTACAGCCATCAAACTCGACTGCAATTGGTGGGGTGGAGTTTTTAGCATGAGAAGGTGAGGCCCGATGGTGAGTCAAGATTTGTGTCAACTTGGACGTTAAGGTTTCAAGGAGTGCATCGTAGTGGTAGTCCCTCCCGGAGCCCGATGCGAGACTATAATGCCCAGAGACAAGTGCCTTCCGCCGGAGCCCGAGGAACTATCTCAATGGGTGGATTGTCATCCGTCATGAATCCCGATAAAGGGTGCAGTTAGAGTGGCAATCGGCACGAAACCATCGCGCGGCTACGCCACAACAAGGAATTCGGATGGTGATCAGAACACAGAGTCCTTAGATCATTTGCTCTGATACCATGTTGACCAGTAAACAATTTTTTTTTTCTTCTGTGTTCTTCTCTTTTTACAAGAATATAACCACATATATATATATATATATATATATATATATATATATATATATATACCGATGTAAGCTGCCCTAGAATCTCCTATAAATCACTACAAATCGGGGGATCTCCTACAAATCGAAGATACATATATACAAAGACTTTAAATAGAAAAACTCTCATATTGAGGCCCTAATTGACAGCTTATGTTAACAAATGAGTCAACGAAAAATATGTTCCTAATTAATAGAAAATGTTTTCTTTTCAAAGCTTAAATTCAAGAAAATAATTTCCCCCTTGAAAGAACCGGAAAATGTTTTTTGAAAATGTTTTAAGGTCCTTGCTTAATGAAAATGTTATTATTAAAAAAAATCTAATTAAAAATTTTGAATTTGATATTATTATATCTTTTTTTTCCTTGTTTTCTCTTTTCTTTCTTTGCCCGTGAACGTAAACCCTAACTCCTCCACCCCTCTCTCCTTCTCCTTCGCCCCCTCCCTTTTGTCATTGCCGCCGCCTCCAACCCTAGCCCCTTTTGCGCTCTCGTTGGCTTCGCTCCCTCCTCTTCCTCTTCGTCGGCGTCTTCGCACCTTCGTTCTCCAATGGATTTGGCTCCACACCGGCAACTTCGGCGCCGATGCTCTTCGGCACACCGTTGTCGGTTGCATCGGGAGGATCGTCGCCCTTTGGAATGGCTCGGCCGCCGCGAGCTTTGGTTTGTTGCCATTCGTGTCGAGTTCCCCTTCGCCATTGTTTGCCTCATTGGGGAGCTCTACCGCTTTTTGTTTGGTGTGCTTGCACCTTCTTCCAAAGTGTGAGCCTGTGTTCGTCCTTGTTTGCAACGTGTGCGCTGCGCGCTCGAGCATGGTCAAGGCTCGCCGACTTGTGCTCGTGCTTAGAGCTCGGCTGAGCTTTGGTGGATGGAATCGTTGCGAGAGGGAGGTGAGGTCATCGAAGATGGTGGTGATGGCGATGGACAAGAAGAAGGGGCAATGGGTTAGGTGGGGAGGCGGCTGGGAGGGAAGGGAAAAAAGGAAAAATAAATATTTATTTAAAAATTTCATTTTTTATCCGAGAGAAAGCATTTTCCAATGAGGTCCAAACATCAAAAAATGTTTTCAATCATATATACCAAACAAACAAAGAACAAACGTATTCATGGAAAGTATTTTCCAAGAAAATACTTTTCTTAATCATTGAGTTTTTCGTGAAACAAACGTACCTTGAGGATCGAGGTGATTTGAGTAGCTCTAGAAACACCGAAACTCTGTCCGGCTCTCCCCAAGCTAGTTACTTGGTCCGAAATGCTTAGTAAGCGAGCTTGAGCGATGAGCGGTGAAGTCCGAAAGCAGTACATGTGTGTCCATGGGGCTTGGAGTGAAAGAAAGTAGTGTCATCAGGCTGGATAATGCGTAGTGATCGTAGGGTGGTGCTGCAAGCCGTGTGGGCTGTGACCATGAGACCTGAGTGAGAGAACGGATAGTGCGCCGAATGTTGGGTTAGTAATTCAAGAGGTTCGAAGTGAGAGCAAGTGTGGTCCGTAAGCTCGGTGGGGTCGGGTGAAGTCTAGTGCGTTTTGTGAGCAAACCGTGAATCTCAAGTGAGTAGGAGAGTGATGCGGTGAGCTGGGTAGTGTTCGGTTAGTTCAGAGGAGAGAGAGGCCACGAATGAGAGGGCGATCGAGCAAGAGAGAGAGAGAGAGAGAGAGAGAGAGAGAGAGAGAGAGAGAGAGAGAGTCGTGAATGGGAAAGAAGATGAGGTCCCAAGTCTTTGCTTTGATCGACGAGGTCACGGTGGAGGTGAGGCTGCAAACTAATGTCCTGAATTTGGGTTTCATGGGCAGCTCGGAATAGGCCGTGAGTTGGTGTGCTGATCCAGATTTTATAGGTGAATTAGGAATGAGCCCGTGAGCTTGCCATTGTGATGTGAGATTGGTGGAAATATTTGGCTTGCTTTTATTGTTTCAATTAGTCACCTTGTGCATACTAAACGGTCCTAAGTTAGATTGAGAACTTCTCAACTTCCATTTATTTTGTTTATATTAAGTTAAGTCCGGTTTAAGAGACGACAACAAAGCTTAGTACGAGTCTCTTGGATGAGTTCGGGGTCTCGTTGTCTTAGTTTCTGAGCTGTCTTGTGCACGAGAATTGTTTAGTGCTGCAACAAGATGAGAATACATATGTTGTGCAGTCGGCCAAGAAGCCGATGGGAGGCCTTGGGTATCGGGATGCTTGGAGAGGGGTGAAAGAGAGTGATGGTGTACTCTCCAGAGAATTGAGGAAGGTTGAATAACTCCTTAAGGAACCTCATGATGTCAGATTGGGTGCGAGGGGTATAGGGTAGGGTGTCGTCTCCCCCTAAGTGATTATTGTAGCCAAACCCATATAGACACGGCAATTAGAAAGTTTTTTTTTTTTTTTCTATTTTAATTCAATTGTTAGTGGGAACCACACTTAATAGTCCCTTTAGCATTGGATTTACCTTTGGGCGAATAGTATATACTCCTAGCCGAACCTCGTGGTTGGTACATGGCGAACTATTTACTCGTTAACGGCCAACCCCAAGCTAGGACTACCGGCTTACTTGCTGAGTTTTATTTTAAAACTCACACTTGTTTATGGTGCCTTTTCTTTAGATTAGAAGATGTTCTTCACTCCACCTACGCCACCACGCCTATCCTCTATGGCGCTCCATTTGATTTCGTATGGCGATAGGAGGAGATCCACGATCGGTAGTTTCCAGGCGTGACCTTTGTCAAGTGTACCTTCTACTTGACGGTGGACACAGGGGATCCAATTGGGCAAGCATATCTGGTCTTTGTAGCCTTGTACGCACGCATGGGAGGTCAGCTGATGAGACCTCTACCACTGTACGATGAGGGTCCAGGCCATGGCGGTGGCCTAGCGATGTAGGTGGTGATCAATGAGTGCCTAACTTTTGGGAGAGATTTTTGTTTTTTGACCATGTGTGTATATGAGTGACAAGAGGCGGGATACTTAGTGTTTGCTTTCTCTAGTATTTTTTGTACAAATCCCCTCCTTAGTTCCATCTCCCATTATGTACAGAGACAAGGCTGATGATAATTAGAGTTGGAGACAGCTCAGTTTCTTATATTCTAGCCTAGCGTAATTGTTATAATTGCAATTTATTATCAAAATTTTCTTCGAGTATAGTTCTTTTATTTTAACAATGATGTACGATAAGTACTTGGAAATTAGGTGCCACAAGTCAGCCATCACCCGCCTTGGGTGAGGGTTGGTGTTGCCTAATCGAGCCTTGCTGGCCGCAGGGACCCTCACTAGGCCCGGTGAGGCTCATCTGGATTTAGGCGATGTTGGCCCTCCCTTGGGCCTAGTGAGGGTCATTACCTCTCGCTTGGGGTTAGCGAGGCCTCACCGGGGCTAGGGAGGCTCGTCGGCCACAAATGTGCGAGGGCCGGTGTTGCCTAGATTTGGCCGAGTCGCACTAGCCCAAATCAAGGTGTCGCCTAGATTTGGGCAAGCCTCACCAGCCCTTGCCTAGGCCAATGATGGCCTCACCTAGGTTGATGAGGGCCGGCCCCCTTCTCGTCACCCAAGGCTAGCGACTTTCGCCGGTCCTTTTGGTGATGGGTGATGGTGCTAGCACCTAGCCGCAATCTTGCACCTTTCTTTTAAATTTTTTTTCCTAGTTTTGTTTTTTAAAATTATTTTAGATTTTATTTATTTATTTTTTACTATTATTTAAATAATATTTAAAGCAAAAATTAATTAAAAATGCCATGTATGAAAAAAAATAATTTAAAAATGCCATGTCATCATTTTTTGTTAGACAGATTGACGGTGTTAACGGAGAGAGTCGGCACCAATTTGAAAAGTTTTAGAATTTAATCGTATTTTTTAAAAATTTTAGAATTTCATGCACTTTCGCGACAAGTTTTAGAAGTTATAGTGCATATGTCCTTATAATTTTCTTCATCTTTCAATTGGCATAGCATATCTAAAAAAAATATTTAGTTACACTTTCGCGATAAGTTTTAGAACTTGTAGTGCATAAATCCCTATAATTTTGTTCATCTTTCGATTGACATAGAGTATGCCCAAAAAAATCGTCCATAAAAAAGATACTTCATGTAAGAAACAGAAAAAGAAAAACACAAGAAGGGATAATTGCTCAAAATCCCTCCTGAACTTTCACACAGTTGCGCAATGGAACCCAAACTTCGGAAAATTACAGATTACCTCTTTAAATTCTGGCATCATCATGCAATAGCCCATAACGATTGAAAAGCCATAGATTAAGCTCGTAAAGATTGTTTTGTATTGCAGCCGTAAACTTTTTCATTTGCATAGCCATTAAGTGTTATTTAAAAATAGACTAAATAATTTTTTATTAATTATTATCAAAGTAAGCTCTATTGCATGATTAATGAAGTTAAGAAGAAAGATAGCAACGTGAAGCATGGTTAATAAAATTGAGAAAATAAAATAGAGATTACAACGGTTAATAAAAGTGAATCGGTCTTTTCAGTTAGTCTAGAATGATTATGTTGATTGAAAAACTAGCGGCTGCAACAAACATACAAATTTAAGACGTCGCATTCTATAACTTTCTAAAAATCAAGGGACTACTATGCAAATGGCATCAAAGTTGCGGGGGGTTTTGAGCAATTATCTCAAATAAGAAAGAGGGATAATGACACGAATAATCCTAGAACTTTGGCTTGATATGTAATGTGCTCCATTAACTAGTTGTCCAATGTGATTCTTGAATTTTAGCTTAATGTTCAATGTGATTCTTGAACTTTTGCTACATATTTAACTTAGTTCTTGAACTTGAATTATATGAAAATGTTCAATACATTCCTTCAATTAATTTAAGTTCAGAGACAATATTGAATATTTTCATATAATTTATGAATTAAATTGAATATATACCAAAAGTTTACGGACCGCATTGAATAAAATAAAAATTCAAGGATCAAATTGAATATTGGGTTATAGTTTAGTAATTACATTGAATAAATTTAAAATTCGAGAGATTATATTATACATTAAGTCAAAATTTAGATATCATAATCATTTTTTCTAAGAAAGAAAGATGGAGAAGGCAAATCAAGATTTACGGCCTAGAACACAGCCTGCAATGCGCTGATCCGGCCCATTGTCACCACCACGGAACCCATCAAGATTCCATCGTGGGTATCACTCCATTCGTTGACGGGCACGCAGATTCCTCCGAAACGATGTCGACTTTGACACTGTTCCTTAGCCGCTACGCCATCCGGCGACCACCATTCAAGAAGGGCCCCCACCCCATAAGTCACGCAAAGGCTCTCGATCCGTTTCTCTCGTTGTCTTGAAAAGAAAGGGAGAATTTTTGCAGAGGAGAATACAACTCTTGCGGTGCGGGGAGGAGAAAGATCGCTTTTTTACCAGAATCCCGATGAAGCTCAACAGGTTCTGCGTCGCCTTGGCGCTTGTGGCGGCGGTCCTGTGCGCGTCGAGCGAGGTGGGTCTGTGCGGAGAAGGCCAGATCATAAGGATGAAGCCCGGCGGGGTCCACAACTGCAAGGGTAGCCAGAACAGCGCCCAGATCGAGGGCCTTGCTCGTTTCGCTGTTGAGGAGCACAATAAAAATGAGGTCTTTCTAATTTTCCCCGCCGCTTTTGATTTTCTCATCCTTCTTTGGTTCTTGCCCTTTTTTCGTTTCCTTAGATTGAGGTCTGGTTGGCCTTTGATAAGGTAATCTGGTCGGCCTTTGATAAGGTAATCTGGTCGAGCATATGTTGACTTTAGGAATCCATTTTTCTGGGGATTTGTTTGGATTTATTTCTGGGATTGCGTTGTTCTAATTGCATAATAATTGTTGGAGCATCATTTAGACTTTAGTTATAGCCATAATTGTTCATTATGTCGGATTGTTGCGTTTGATTTCCTCTTTGACTCTTCTTTTGTGTCATTCGATTCATCGCAGAATGCGCTTCTCGAGTTTGCTCGTGTGTTGAAGGCCAAAGAGCAGGTAGTTGCCGGGACTTTGTACCATCTTACCCTTGAGGCTGTTGATGCCGGCAAGAAGAAGATCTATGAAGCGAAAGTGTGGGTGAAGCCGTGGATGAACTTCAAGCAGCTGCAGGAGTTCAAGTATGCTGAGGACGTGCCTGCCTCCAAAGCTTCTGGCCTCGGCGTCAAGCGAGGTATTGGGCTAAGCACAAATGAGCTTGTTTGGCCATGACTTTACTTGGCCGTGGATTGTCCATTTCAGGACGACCAATTTAAAATTGACAAAAAAAGAAAAAAAGAAAAGAAAAGATTCATTGGCCGTTGTGACATTAGCATGGATCAGGATTAGAGCTGCTTGATGTAGAATATTTTATTTGATTGCATAGGGGGTTTAACCGTGCATAAAATTTACAGAATGTAGCCTATCATACCATAAGCATCCAAGGTGGAAAGAAAGTTTTGAATTTGGTTGGTGATTTCAAAAATATCGGATATTGAGGTGACTATTGTTAGTCGTAATCATTTCAGAGGCTCCGACAGTTTGTGTCGTGAATATTCAAATTCATCTTATGGCTTCAGAGAGCTAATTCAAATTTAACAACTAATTCAAATTTAACAACATATTCTCATCTCCATCTTTCTCTGCCTACTATTTATGTCAATATGAACCTCAAAAAATTGTGTAATGAGTACGCATCTCTCTATATCTGGACAATGCGACATGTCATTTTGCAACTCATCTGCATTCCCTCTCTTTTACTATGTAATTCTCTGTCGAGTTTAAACTAAGTGCAATCAAAGCACAGCTTTTCATATGGTCTAATGAGACATTTTGTTATGCTTTTCCCAACCCCTCAAACTCCAAACTCCTAATAATGTTTCCCAAGACCAACTCTAGCTTTACTCTTTAGAAGTATTTCTTGGTTTTCTGTTTAAGCTCGACACAGTGTCTGGAGTTGGGGGATTTTTCCAGTGGTAACCTAAGCCAGTGCTCTAGTGGCCATGCTGAAGCTCATGAGGCAAGTGAATGCTAGCAGTTGCATGCATTGTTTAGCCACATGAGAAAAAACAAGTAGACAATAAGCAGCCCCGAGCAGTGGCTTCTTTTTTTCGTTGTTGGGTATCTGATTGAAACCTCTTCTAAACGTGTAGGTCACTGAGAGTTCTGCCAGATCTCAGTTGCTTCCAAAGGTGGGGAGGGGGAAGCAAGGAGAAAGACTAGACCTTATCTATATCAATGGGTGGAGTGGATCCACTCGCTGTTAGAATAATTACGAGGTATGTGTTAAAGAATTTGTGGACGCGTATAGTAAATTGAGTCCATATGCAGAAGAGCACCATCTAGCTCTTTGATGTATGAGAAATCATGTTGAATTTGGGAAAACAGTACCCTATTCAGCGACTATGTACATATAAAGTTAATACTTTGTATGATCTTGCATCTATAGTTTGTTTATATGGGTTTGCTTCCTTCTAGCATGTCTGATCTGTTTAACTGTTTCTAATGAAGCTTCGCCTAACCAGCAATTCCTAGGACTGTGATACATGGTGGAGTATGTTTAAGAACTCTTTCTTGCTCTCTGGCCTTGGCTTTATTGAGTAATTGTCTAGGGAGCTTATCCATGGCAAGAATGAGAGCATCCATAAAGACCTAAAAGAGGAAGTTATCATCTATGATTTCACTTAAAAGAAGGGAAGAGAACATCATTTAGAATATATTACTGTTTGAACCCTGTATAAAAGAAAATTTTAACATTTTCTTTTTTTGAACTTTATAATTGAAGAGAAGTAATCACCAGCCTTTGCATAGGCGAAGGTTGTTTTCAACTAGGCAATCGTTGGATCACGAATTTGTGCAGACATTTGGTAAATGAGACATCAGAGGGACCCCCACAACGTAATCTTATATGTAACTCAGTTTCTTCACTCCTACTCCACAATCCCGAACAATCAAAACTAGCAAGGGGTTCTCTCTTCACACACAATTGTGTACGATGAAGAAATCGACATTTGGGTGGACGACGAGCCCTTGTTCGCAACCCGTTGGATCAACAAGGTTGAGGTCTGGCTCATCAAACTTGTCGTCAGATTAAATCATGTTATGGTGCAATCGGGTTAAAAACTACTTTGATTATTGGCAATTTCTGCCCTCTTCTTCTTATGAAGAAGGATTAGTGAGAAATATTGCAAATCGAATATGATTGTTTTCGATTTATCTCTGAAGACCATGTGTTTCCCAGAACTGATCATAAGTGTAAACGTTCTGATCAGATTGCTATAAGATACAGATATTTCCCTCCAACCAAGAAGTATAATCCATACAAAAACTGTAACCCCTCTAGTTTAGCCTGAAAAATTAGAACTTTCCTAGTTTTAATTTTTGGTGGGTTCGACTGATTACTCAACTTGCTTTTGAGCTCGAGTTGAGAAGACCAATTCGTAATTACTTGTCATCCTCTTTGAATTCCTTTGGCGTAAGACTAGCCCCGGTATAAAATGGTAAGTAGGAAGGAACTCTGGTGCGAACGATTTGTTTTCTTTTTCCCCAGTATAGAGAGAGAGACCATTTTCTCATACTCACAAGAGTCGATGTTTCGGCAGTCACTGTGCATTTGACAGCGGCGGCCACAACTGTTGTCTCTCCTCACGAGCAACCAGTTAAACTGCTGTGATCATTCAATCATCTTGCCGACACTGTCGGTCGGGGCCGATCATACTTTTGCTTCCGACTTGTATTTTCATTGGTGCTCTGTTTCCCATGATGCTCTTAATGTCCTGTTTCCATCATGCCATACTTTACATTCGCCGTCTGTTTTGCTGGTAATTTACTGTCAAGTTTATGCCATACTTACCATGATATGCTTTGAAAGGATGAACAGTCTTTCGATTCATATAGGGATCGCCTTTCGACGGAGTCTCCCATTTCCTTACACAACTCTTGCGCTTCCCAGATCGTAAATCTCGTTATTCAAACCATCTTTCAGGTTCATGACTCCACGACGATGACAAACTTACAAATTTTACAATCTTCTCAGAAAGTTCAAAAATCCCGTAATCTAAAACAGTTAAAGAGGGAAAATTACATTTCATACGGCACGCGTTTGTACAGTTCGGGGGGTAGCCTAGGCGTGGCCATGGCTTGCACAGGCGTCGACATGTACGTGACCAGCCCGGGGTTCTCGGACATGTCGATCTCCTCTGGCTTTGTCCCTTGTGGCGGAGTCCAGACGAAATGGTGCAGCAGGTGGCCCAGCATGGACGTGACCAGGTTGATCCCGAGCTGTGCGCCAGGGCACACCCGCCTGCCCGCGCCAAACGGGAGCAGCCTGAAGTCGTGGCCCTTCATGTCCACATCTTCCTCGAGGAACCGCTCGGGCCTGAACTCGAGCGGGCTATTCCAGACGGCTGGGTCGCGGGCGATGGCCCACACATTCACGTGGACGCTCGTCCCCTTGGGGATGTCGTAGCCGCCGATCTTGATGTGGGAGTTGGACCGGTGGGGGAGCATCAGCGGGGTCGGAGGGTGCAGCCGGAGCGCTTCCTTAGCAATGCACTGGAGGTAAGGGAGGTTCGAGAAGTCGGACTCAGTCACCACACGCTCGAACCCGATGACCCGGTCGAGCTCCTCTTGGGCCTTCTGTTGAACCCTCGGGTTCTTGATCAGCTCGGCCATCGCCCACTCCACTGAAATAACAGTAGTGTCCATGCCTGCTGTGATCATGTCCTGCATATGGTATGGACCATGGAGTCAGTTCCAATGCCAAGAAAATTCCTAGAATCTGCAGTAGACCATTTGGTTTCGGGACTAAACCAGGTGTCCAGAGCCGGTCGTTAAACTTACCCAGAGGAGTCCTATGATGGTATCTTCGCTGAGGTCGTATTTGTCCTTGAGAGTGAGCAGGGCGTCGACGAAATGCTGCTTGGCCCCGCTCTTCTGGCGGGCTACCGTGTGCTCCTCCATGATGGCCCGGGTGAGGCGGTCCCTCCTCGCGCTGTGCTTGGCGAACGGCTCCTCCTCCAGCGGGTACATCCAGCGGAGCCACGGGATGTGCTCCGCCATGACGAGCGATGCGCCAAGCTTCACCCCGTTGGACACGATCCCCTTGAACTCGAGGCCCTGCCCTTCTATCACTCCCTCGGCGTTCATGAACCTCTTCCCGAACACCAGCCTCGTTATGTTGTTTAAGGCAACCGCCCCCAGGTACTTCTTCACCAGCAGGGTCTTCCCCGAATCATCTGCACCCACATAGCAAATCGTTCTGGTCTTAACACTACTGATTCCACTCGGAATCATTTACCATATCAAGCATAGTAACTTACTTAAAGCAGAAAAAGCAGCCGAGTTTCCCAAGAAGAACGTGTTCAATGCGCTAGTGTTGTTCAAGAAGAAGCTAAAAGCAATCCTTATTTCCACCGAAAGGATGCCGAAACGTTATGTTGAAACGAGAACAGGACGAACATGGCCCTCGACGTGGCCAAGTCATGAGTACTACGCATCCACATCATGACTTTGCTTTCAAAGGAGAAGCAGAGAGGGAGTAATCTCAAATCTCGTGAATTGGGTTGAATAGACAGAACAATCTCAACTCCCCAAAGAGAAAGAGAGAAGATGATGATAGCTTGAAATATCTCTGGTCCCGATGCCGTCAATCGTAATTGATTTTTTTTCTTTTGGGCTTAGAAACCCACAGCACGGCAACATTAATGGAAGAGAGATAAGCTTTGAGGGTCAACACCCACGAGTTCACTGATTAAGTGGCAAGCTGTGTCAGATCTGGCCGACCAAATGACTTAAACCTTTTAATATGCTATGACCGAAGAAGAGAAGTGGATAAAAGGACAAAACCATCTCGGGATGGAAAGGGTCCCGTTATTCATGGACTAGACTTTTCTTGATCATGAGAAGCTTAATTTTTGCATCGGCAAATCAACGAGGAGGAAAATCTACCCCTTCACGCCACTATTTTTTGGACCGAACGAGTGGCTGTTCTATCCAAAAACAGATTTACGACTTAGACCTCAACTTACAATCCATTATAAGACTCGTACAGAAAATCATTTTGTAGAGCGCGGCGTGATGGGTTTCTGCCGTCGTTTGGACGTGGTTCGTTTGTTTCAATACAGTTTTTCGCGTTACTCACGTTCAAGCTCGGTAGATCAGTCTTCTCTTTGATGCAGAACGGAAGAAAAGAAGGCCGCGAATGCTAAAAAGAAAAGGAGGAGGAGAAGTTACCAGGGTTGGTGCAATCCTTGAAGATGGACTCGACCATGGCGGTGACCTCGTCCTCCCGGATGGGGCGGAGGGCCTCGAGCCGCTTGGGGGTGAAGAGCTCCAGGGTGCACACCTTCCTCACCTTCACGTAGTGGGGGCCGTAATCGGCCCATATGAGGTCCTGGCCGTCCCTGCTGAACTTGGCGGTCGCTCGGCTTCGGTGCCGGTCCGCCAACTGCTGGTCGTGCTCCTTGAGCACCTCCTTGGCCAGCTCCGAGCTCGACACGACCACGTTCAGGGAGGAACCGAACCAGATCGATATGATAGGCCCGTAGGCCTGGGACCACTCCGCGAAGCACCGGCACCGCACGGGCTTGATGTCGTAGAGGTTGCCGACCACCGGCCAGGCCCGCGGCCCCGGCGGGAACTTGAACCGAAGCCGCTGGTAGAGCTGGTGGGCGAGGAGGAGGAGGAGGAGGACGGGGATGGAGAGGAGGATTAGTGGGAGAGCCATTGGCGTGGGATCTCTCTCTGGGGTGGAGAGGCGAGAAGAGATGATAGTTGGATCGTAGGAGGGAGGTCGATGATAAGTCATTTTTATTAATTTTGTTAATTTGACCAATAGAAAATACAACATTTTACTATTATTTTTCCCTCTTATGTTGGGATGATGTAACTAAAATTTAGGGCACATAATTAAAAATTCATGAGTAATATCACACGTTAAATTAAAATTCATGGACGGTGGGTGGAGAAGGGCGAGCCACTTCTCTTCCCAGAAATTTAATTCCGGTGGGCTATCTTCTAGAAGTGCGGACGGTGGGTGGAGAAGGGCGAGCCACTTCTCTTCCCCACCACGTGACACTTCCCCCTCGTCTCTTTCCCCCTTTGCCCCCACCCCCTCGTCTCTTTCCCCTCGCCCCCAAATTTTCTCCTTCCTGTCACTTTCCCCCTTTTTTCTCTCGTCTCTTTCCCCTCATCCTCAAATTTACCCCCAAATTTTCTCCTTCCTGCCACTTTCCCCCTGTCACTTTCCCCCTTTTTTCTCTCGTCTCTTTCCCCTCATCCTCAAATTTACCCCCAAATTTTCTCCTTTCTGTCACTTCGCTTTCCCCCTTTTTTCTCTCGTCTCTTTCCCCTCATCCTCAAATTTACCCCCAAATTTTCTCCTTCCTGTCACTTTCCCCCTGTCACTTTCCCCCTTTTTTCTCTCGTCTCTTTCCCCTCACCCCCAAATTTTCTCCCTCCTGTCACTTTCCCCCTTTTTTTCTCTCCTTTCTTTCCCCTCACCCCCAAATTTTCTCCTTCCTGTCACTTTCCCCCTTTTTTCTCTCGCCTCTTTCCCCTCACCTCCTGTCACTTCCCCCTTTTTTCTCTCATCTCTTTCCCCTCCCCCCAAATTTTCTCCTTCCTGTCACTTCCCCCTTTTTCCCCTCACCTTCAAATTTTCTCCTACCTGTCACTTCCCCCTTTTTTCTCTTGTATCTTTCCCTAGCCCCAAATTTTTTTTTCACTTTTCTTTTCCTCTCCCACCGACACTTCTCCCTCCCTCCAACACGCCAACTAGGGGTATGCAACTGAACAAGATATACCCAGAAATCGGACTAGCCCACTCGAAAAATAGGATCGAGAATCAGTACCTAAAATTCGAAACCGATTTAAACAAGTCTAGGAATTGGGTCCAATTGATTACTCACTCAGGAACCGATTCCCGAACCAGTTTTGGAACCGGTTTAGGAATCGATTTTGTAAGCATAGTTCCAAAACCCTATTTTTTCCCGTTATTTCTATTCTTACTCCCACAATCACACGATATTTTCCTTCTTGTCTCTCTAAAACATGCATGGCATTCATCTTTTGTCGTTCAACTTCCTCACTTGCTTCCCTCCCTCATCAGCTCCCTCGCGCACTGTCTAATAGACAGATGGTGTTCGTCACTGCTAAATTTTTGTGTGCACATGAATTGACTTATTTAATTTCCCTTTTATAGGAGAATGTATGCTTGCATAAATGAGTAACTTCATGTAGTAGTTGTGGGAATAAGACTAATATTAGACTTATGTTTATTGCTAATTCTTTGCCTTATGATTTTATTTATTATAATTAGCCACGTGGATCCTAAATTTTCGTTTAGTCAAAAAGTTCATGTATTTATTTATTACAAATACTTAATATTTCAATACAAATTAGGAGAATTACGTTATTTTTTCGCGTATTAATATAAAATTCGAAATTGTATAGGGTATTGGAAAATTGCAAAACAATTTTTAATGAAAACATGGTTGACTCTAGAACCGGACCGGAAAAACAGGGTAGGTCGAGTATATGATCCAATACAAACAGGGTTAGATATAAGATCCAAAAAATGGGAACCAGTTATAATAGGGTTGGGTACAGGGTCCAAATCTAGGCCCTACCCACCCTAGACCCAATCACCCCTAATGCCAAGTCCCTTTTTTGTTCTTTTAGTTTCCTTCTCAAAACCCTAGTAGTGCCCTTCTTCTCCTCCTCCTTGCTGCACGACCCCCTCCTCTCCTCTTCCTCTCGATCACTGCTTGCTCTCGGTCCTCATCACAATCGTTCACTGCCTCACCTCCAACCCTTCCTCCCTCGCAGCTGCAGCCTCATCGCCAATCCATCGCAGCATCACAGAGTGGTGGCCCTTGCCTCAGTCTCTGCTCTTTCTCTCGCCGTCTCTTGTTGTCGCGGGCTCGCTGTCGCTCGTGGCCTCGTCTCTGCTCCCTCACCCTCGCTTCCATCCTCCATTGTCTTTGGGACACGCGTGTTGAAACGTGTCAACAAAAGTTGACCATGTGTCGACAAATCCGACACGCGGTCAACACGTGTTCAAGCATGTCCGAACGTGTCAATGTGTCCGGCATGCTCTGACATGTGTTGGACACGACACGAAAGCACGTATAACGTGTTCGTGCTTCATAGCTTTTCCATATGGCACTGCAGAAATCAGTCAGAATAATAAAATTGATAATAATAAAGAAAATAAAAGGACCGTCAGGAATATTCACGAATTAACTCATATACCCGTTAGCCTCCGAATATCATCTCGCATTTAATCACCGTTCAATTTGTTTTGCCACAACTACTCGAGCTGAGAAAAGAAGAAGCCAAAATAGTATTTCTTGCGCATGCATATTTGGTGAAAAACGTGGATGGCTCCAATTCGTCATTGTGAATGGAGATACGTAAGGAAAATAGAGGAAAAAAAGGGAAATTGTTTGCCAGTGGGCTTAGGTAGGAACCAAACATATATTACGCATTTGAAGTCAAATCACCGATCGTTAAGGTTTTTTTTAATTGTTCGTCAGCTCTGGTTCGTTGCTGTTCTCGTCGAGTTCCCCTTCGCCATTGTTTGCCTCGTTGGGGAGCTCCGATGCTTCTCTGTTCGGTGTGCTTGCGCCTTCTTCTAGTAAGAGCCCAGGTTTGTCCTTGTTTGCGACGCGTGCGCCTACGCCTCGAGCATGGTCAAGGCTCGCCGGCTTGTGCTTGTGCTTGGAGCTCGGCCGAGCTTCAGTGGACGGAATTGTTGTAGAGGGAGGTGAGGTTGTTGAAGGTGGCAGTGGACAGGAGGAAGGGGCGATGGGTTAGGTGAGGAGGCGGCTGGGAGGGAAGGGAAAAAGGAAAAATAAATGAAAAATAAATATTTATTTAAAAATTTCATTTTTTATATGAGAGAAAGTATTTTTCAATGAGGTCCAAATAGGAAAGAATGTTTTCAATGATATAAACCAAACAAAAGAAAACTAACCATATTCCTATAAAGTATTTTTCAAGAAAATATTTTCCTTAATCGTTGATTTTTTCATTAAACAATGTCCGGATCTCCCCAAGCTAGTTACTTGGTCTGAAATGCTTAGTAAGGGAACTCGAGCGATGAGCGGTGAAGTCCGAAAGCAGTACATGTGTGTCCGTGGGGCTTGGAGTGAAAGAAAGTAGTGTCATCAGGCTGGATAATGCGTAGTGATCGCAGGGTGGTGGTGCAAGCTGTGTGGGCTATGTCCATGAGGCCTGAGTGAGAGAAAGGTTAGTGCGCCGAATGTTGGGTTAGTAATTTAAGAGGTTCGAAGTGAGAGCAAGTGTGGTCCGTAAGCTCGGTGGGGTTAGGTGAAGTCTAGTGCGTTGAGCAAACCGTGAGTCTCAAGTGAGTAGGAGAGTGATGCAATGAGCTGGGTAGTGTTCGGTTAGTTCAGAGGAGAGAGAGACCACGAATGAGAGAGAAAGAGAGAGAGAGAGAGAGAGAGAGAGCCGTGAACGGGAAAGAAGATGAGGTCCCAAGTCTTTGCTTTGGTCGACGAGGTCACGGTGGAGGTGAGGCCGCAAACTTAATGTCCTGAATTTGGGTTTCATGGGTAGATCAGAATAAGCTGTGAGCTTGCCATTGTGATGTGAGATTGGTAGACATATTTGGCTTGCTTTTGTTATTTGCATTAGTCACCTTGTGCATACTAAATGGTCCTAAGTTAGGCTGAGAACTTCTTGACTTTCATTTATTTTGTTCGCAGCATATTAAGTAAAGTCTGGCTTAAGAGACAACGACAAAGCTTAGTCCAAGTCTCTCAAATGAGTTCGGGGTTTTGTTATCTTAGTTTCTGAGCTGTTTTGTGCACGGGAATTGTTTAGTGCTGCAACAAGATGAGAATACATATGTTGTGCAGTTGGCCAAGAAGCCGATGGGAGGCCCTGAGTGTCGGGATGCCTAGATAGGGGTGAAAGAGAGTGATGGTGCACTCTCTAGAGGATTGAGGAAGGTTGAATAACTTCCTCAGGAGACCTTGCGATGCCGGATTAGGTGCGAGGGGTACAGGCCGGGGTGTGATCTTCCCTTGGGTGATTGTTGTAGCCAAACCCATATAGACACGACAATTAGATAGTTTCTTTTCTATTTTAATTCAATTGTCAGTGGGGACCACACTTAATAATCTCTTATTTTAGCACTGGATTTACCTTTGGGCGGATAGTACAAACTCCTAGCTGAACCCTGTGGTTGGTACTCGCGAACTATTTACTCGTTAGTGACCAACCTCCAAGCTAGGACTACCAGCCTAATTGCTGAGTTTTATTATAAAACTCACACTTATTTATGGTGTCTTTTCTTCATATTAGAAGATGTCCTCCACTCCACCTGCTGCCACCACAACTATCCTCTATGGCACTCCATTTGATTTCGTATGGCGACAGGAGGAGATCCACGATCGGCAGTTTCTAAGCGTGACCTTTGTCAAGTGTACCTCCTGTTTGACGGTGGACATAGGGGCTCCAACTCGGCCAGCATACCTGGTCTTTGTAGCCCTATACGCAAGCGTGGGAGGTCGGCTGATGGGACCTCTACTATTGTACGATGAGGGTTCGAGCCATGGTGGTAGCCCAGCGGTGTAGGTGGTGATCGATGAGCACCTAACTTTTGGGAGAGATTTTTATTTTTTGACCATGTGTGTATATGAGTGACAAGAGGCGGGATACCTAGTGTTTGCTTTCCCTAGTGTTTTTTGTACAAATACTCCTCCTTAGTTCTGTGAAAGCTAGTACGAGCACCTAAAGGGGGTGAATAGGTGCGAAAACAAATTTTACAGAGTAAAGTATATAATTTTGCTTTTAAACCAACTCTGTTTAGAAATAGATTATGAAAAGGAAATTAGAATCTAATAATCAAATAGAGTTACGATCAAAGTAAAAGAGTTTAGGGAAGAGAATAAGAATACAAAATATATAGTGATCCGGCTTAATCCAAGCCTATGTCTATTCTTAGCACCGACAGCCCACCGGGCTGGATTTCACTAAGAATCAAAAGAATTGTTACAGTATAGCTCTTCCTCGATTCCACAGTGTAGAGACTTTGCTACACTTTCTCAAGGTCTCACAAAAATATAAACTCTCTTTTAAGTACAAGTTTTTACTCAACAATTGAATTGACTAAGAACAAGTGAAAGTGCTAATATGAACACCTAGAGGGGGTGAATATGTGTAAAAAAAAAATTCTGCAAAATGCAGTAAAAACCTTTATTTTTAACCTAAGTTTGAATAACAACAGATTTTTGAAATTGAATCTAAAGAGCAGTAGACTTTGAGCAAGATCAGACTTTAGCAGTTAAATAGAATTATGAACAAAATAAATAAGTTGAGGGAAGAGAATAAGAACAGAAGATTTATAGTGGTTCGTCTTAATCCAAGCCTACGTCCACTCTCTCACGCTAACAGTCTTTTTGGCTGGATTCCACTATGCAATTAACAAGAGATTACAACTTTGAATGCAAACACTTAGTAGATCACAATATCTCACTAAGTCACTTTTTTGGTATTTCTCTCACGATCACAAACGTTTAAGCTCATAAGAGACAAGTGTATGATCGAAGGTCGCTCAAACTTTGGAATTATAAATTCTACGCTCTGTCTCTTACTTGTTCATCGGTCATTCATCTCCTTAAATACTCATCCACTTCCAAACTAGCCGTTGGACAGTATCTCGAAGATTGTCTTCCAATCTACCCATTGGATAGCTCTGTATCTAGAAAATTTGATAGCCATTGAGTGATAAAGGTAGAATCCCAAATTGATTCCGATTGCCTATACAAACAGAATCTTGGTTTCCATAAGTAAAGCTTTTTCGTATAGAAAGTTCTTGTCTTTAAGATCCAATCGTCAATCAATTAGATTGAGTCAATCAAATCGATCTTGATATGGAATCCAAACCAGATCAATAGCCGTTATATGATTTGGCTTGTATTACGTTATGTCGAATTTGGATGTAAAGTCTTATAGCAATAGACTTTACAATATGAGTCTAAACATATTCATACGAACAGATTTAGTTTTAAGGTCGAACACGGTTTGAATAAGTTCGAAAGATAGAGTATGTCTTGTAGTTCTTCATTCACGTTCAGTCTGGAATTTGTTAGAGTTGGCAGATTTATGATGCATAATAGACTTTGACACTAAAGTCTGGCAATCTTCAGACTTTGACACAGAAGTCTAAAAATCTTCAAAATATACTTTGGACATATGTTACGTTCAGTCTTCTGGCCATCTTCAGACTTTGACAATATCATTTACATGTTCTATCATCTGCATAGTCTATTACTTAACCATCAAACATGTTAGTAGACTTTAATTTATTTTGTCATCTTCAAAATATCATAAGGATTTCCCTAACAATCTCTCCCTTTTTGATGATGACAAAACAATCTCTGAATAAACAAATTTGTAAACATACTTTTAAAAATATTAATTTAAATCAAAGGATATCGGAAGATAGCAAATAGATTGAGCATAAGAATATATAGAAAAATAATTGCAGCTCAATATTATGCAATAATATCAACCAATCGACACATATGCATATTCATATCTTCTCCCTGTTTTTGTCATAATCAAAAAGCGATAATAATAGAAAAAGTATCACGTAGAGAATATAAAATGATAACAAATATGTCTGGTATAATTTCCAAAAATCAGCTTTTATAAAGTAAATCGAATATTAAAGATATGCAATATAGTTCACTTCGATTATATATATCAGCAAATATCCAATAAAATCATGGATGCATTATAAAATTCACTTATCCTTTTTGTCATAATAAAATGATAATATCAATAAAAGATTTGTTAATGACAAAAGGTAATAAGAGATGCATTAACAGGATTTTTTAGAACTTAAATTCTGACGCATTTACCTTTTCTTTCATTCCATAACAAGATCACGATCAATTCAAAAAGATTTTTCCATAATTGATCAAGGCTCCCCCTCAATTTGTTGTTTTTTTTTAGATGATCACGATTCTTTCCTTTCTCTTGGATTCACGTTCTCCTCCCGTGATCATGATAATATTTGTGAATGGAAACAATTGTTACTTGTGCACGTTGAACATAATATTTTTCCAGTATTTCCTTTGTAGCAACAATATCCGCAACGATCACTTGCATTTTGAAATTCGAGACAATTTTTTTCTTCAATCAAGCTTTTCTCGAATTCAACCTGCATAAACTTAACGAACTTTTTCCACAAATAAGCTGTAATAATATTCACGTAATAAATAATGTCATTTCTTCAAATAAATAAATTGAATAACATATATAAAATTAAAAATTTAGAACTGTTCAACCTTTTGTACGACACATTAGGGATTTCATTAACAATTTGCAAAAACTTTGCACAAGGAAGGGAATTTTTGAACCTTCAGAAGATAGTATAGAATCTCTTCAATTTTCCGATGAAGCTTTCCAAAATCCATACGGAGGATTCTTTTGTCACCTGCAACTTCTTGTATAATAGATAATAATCTTTGCAAAAAAGTCACGTAATATCTTCTTTTGATTTACTGATCAAACTTGCTAGATATAAAATATCTTTTAAGAATATAGCAAGAATATCCATAAATATGCAATAATATTTTTCGAGATCAAAGGAATTTCCTTGAGCATAAATTTCAGATATATATTATTGATTGCTATCACGTGCCAAATCAAGTAAAAAATATTGCAATGCCTTATTTATGAGAAGAAATATTTGCAATATAAATGATAAGCAATCGTCCAAAATCATGATAAATGCACGTAAAAATTGGCAAGGCCGAATGATTAAAAATTTATTTCTTACCCAAGGTATATGTTTGAAATATACCAAAAGAAATCATTACCAATTTTCACATGAGATCCATTTTTGATTGTATCATGATTTGCATAGATTTGCGATCATTTTTCCCTTAAAGAATTTTCTACAATTAACTCATTTCCTTTTTGGTATCCATCAATTTGGATCCTTCCATTTCATTATAGCAAAATATAAAATCTTCATAATCAAATATTCTTTCTTAATTCATCATAACAAAGTATTCAAAGAAAGAATATTACGCACAATAATATCTTGAAAAATAAATTCTCACTTAGTCATAATACGATAAAATCAGAGAGAATAAAATCCTTGAATATCTAGGAAAATCTTGCATAATAATTTAATATCACGTAAAACAGATTTTCGCTTTGCAAAATATGATTAAATCTGAGAGTATAAAATCATACAAAATAAATTCATTTGTTTCTAAGCAGGATATCAAAAATAATCACACGTATCAAATCAAATCTCGAATCACAAAAACAAATCATACAATTCTTTCTTCAATAAAGCAAAATATGATCATTATAAATCTCAAACAACCAAGGATATATCGACTATCAAGCATAATGAGAATTTTTAAATTTTGTACTCAAATCAAATTGAGAAAAAAATATACACAATTCTTATTAAACTCTCCTTCTTCTTCTCCTTTATTTCCTGCAAAAATAACTCATTTTTTCTTTGGTAACCATTTTTTCTTGGGTCCATGAGAGTTAGTAGAATATGCTGCTTTTATCCAATCGTTCTTAATAGGTCTCCAGACTTTAGGACATTCTTTCTCAAAGTGTTCCAAATCTCTACAATGTGAACATTTGAGGGCTTTTCGACCAACATATTTTGTAAAGATTCTTTGAAAATGCTTCTTGTATGCAAGTCTAGAAGGTCTTTGTTTAAGTCTCTCATTGACTTTAGGAAAATCTATTAGAGAATCATTTTACTTATTGAAACCAAGTCTCGACTTATTATAGTAAAGAACTTGTATGGAAAGGATATGCTATAATATTTTTGATCCATTTGAAAATTTTGTTGAAATATTTGAAAATTCTTTCTTCAAAGAATCATTTTCTTTAACAAGTAAATCTCGATTTTCTTTTATTTGTAGAAAATCTTTTTGCAAAAGTTCAAACTTTTTCTTTTGAGAAAGATCTTGTTGCCTAAGCCAAGAATTCTCCTTTTTAAGTTCGGAGATCCTTTCAAGAAAAGATTTGAGATTTGAGCAAAGCTCATTTATACATTTGAAACTTTGAGAGGAATTTTTGAATAGCTTACCTCAATTTCCTCATTGGATTCTAAGTTTGTGTCCGAGTTAGACTCGATTCGAGTCGTGTCAGAGTTAGACTCAGATTCTGAATGTGCTATCAAGCATATATTTCCTTGCTCATCATTTTCTTTCATTGTTCTTTTCTGGCCATTCTGCTTGTATTGTCTTCTTTCACTAAACTTCCTTCATTTTTTACTCAGTTTTTTGAATTTCTCGATCAGAAAAGCAAGTTCTTTGTCATCCATGTCATTTCCTGAGTCTGTTTCATCAAAAATAGCATTACATACTAAAGCAATGGACTTCTTACCTTCGGGATCTTCATCATTGAGTTGTTCCACTTCATAGGATTGAAGAGTGCCGATCAATTTATCAACGGAGAGTGGCATAATCCTCTAAGTCTCCCGGATTGAGGTCTTGACATGATTCCAATCTTTTGAGAGACCTCGCAAGAGTTTGTTGACCTTCATTGGGGAAGAAATTAGATGACCTTGATATGTCAAACCGTTTACAATTTTTGTAAAACGATAGAACATATCTCCAATCGACTCTCCTTGTTTCATTTTGAAGGATTCATATTTGCTGAGTAGAAAGTTTACTTTTGTCTCTTTTACACGATCAATCCCTTCATATGTAACATGAAGTCTATCCCAAACTTCTTTTGCTGTTTCACATGAAGAGATTCTGTTATATTCAATAGGAGACAAAGCGTAATATAAATAATAAATGGCTTTAGCATCAAACGCTTCTCTTTTGGACAACTCCGTTCGAGACATAGGAGCGGGGGGTTTGGTTTCTTTGTGTTTGCCAATCTTATTTGATGTAGATGTAGCAATGGGATTGATTCCTTTTTCCACAACATCCAATTGCAAGGGATCTCTCGATCTTAGGAATGCTTTCATTTTGTTCTTCCACACGTTATATTCCTTTTTATCAAAATATGGTGGCCTGGTGTTGCTTTATCATTCCATAAGTCCTAGTGCCAAGATACTAGCTATAAAAGATCTTTAGCTCAAAAGTAATAACACTTTTATAAACCGAGCACTTGGCTCTGATACCAATTGAAAGTGCTAGTATGAACACCTAGAGGGGGGTGAATAGGTGTAAAAATAGATTCTGCAAAATGCAGTAAAAACCTTTACTTTTAACCTGAGTTTGAATAACAACAGACTTTTGAAACTGAGTCTGAAGAGCAGCGGACTTTGAGCGAGATCAGACTTTAGCAGTTAAATAGAATTACAAACAAAATAAAGAAGTCGAGGGAAGAGAATAAGAACACAAGATTTATAGTGGTTCAGCTTAATTCAAGCATACGTCCACTCTTCCAAGCTAACAGCCTTCTTGGTTGGATTCTACCATGTAATCAACAAGAGATTACAACTTTGAGTGCAAACACTTAGTAGATCGCACTATCTCACTAAGTCACTCTTTTGGTATTTCTCTCACGATCACAGACGTTTAGGTTTATAAGAGACAAGTGTATGATCGAAGGTCGCTCAAACTTTGAAATTATAAATTCTACGCTCCATCTCTTACTTGCTTATCAGTCCTTCATCTCCTTAAATACTCCTCCACTTCCAAACTAGCCGTTGGACAGTATTTCGAGAATCGTCTTCTAATCTACCCATTGGACAGCTCTGTATCTAGAAGATTTGGTAGCCGTTGAGTGACAAAGGTAAAATCCCAAATTGATTTCGATCGCCTATACAAACAGAATATTGGTTTTCATAAGTAAAGCTTCTTCGTATAAAAGGTTCTTGTCTTCAAGATCCAATCGTCAATCAATTAGATTGAGTCAATCAAATCAATCTTGATGTGGAATCCAAACTAGATCACTAGCCGTTATATGATTGGGCTTGTATTACGTTATGTCGAATTTGGATGTAAAGTCTGATAGCAATAGATTTTACAATCTGAGTCTGAACATATTCTGCTTCTGAACAGATTTAGCTTTAAGGTCATAACACAGTCTGAATAAGTGCAGCTTTAGCATAGAGTCTGTCTTCTGGTTCTTTGTTCAAGTTCAGTCTGGAATTTGTCAGAGTTGGCAGACTTATGATATAGAACAGACTTTGACACTAAAGTCTGGCAGTCCTCAGACTTTGACACAGAAGTCTGTAAATCTTTAGAATATACTTTGGACATATGTTACATTCAGTTTTCTGGCCGTCTTCAGACTTTGACAATATCATTTACATGTTCTATCATTTGCATGGTCTATTACTTAACCATCAAACATGTTAGTAGTCTTTGATTTATTTTGTCATCTTCAAAACATCATAAGGGATTTCCCTAACAACAAATAGCTTCAGATTTTGGAATTCTTCTAACGTACATATATTTGAATAATTGGAACATCTTCCTTATATACTCCTCCATGCCTTCTACCCATTGGCACTTATCAAAGGAGCTCTTCCAATCTACCCATTGGACATAATCAATTAGGGAGATTTCGAGTCATTTAAGGAATATGACAATAGCCCACCAATCATGCTTGCTCATATTATCAGGATCTAGGTTTCCATAAGTAGAACATTCCAAGTATGCTTTGCCAATCAACGGATTTAAATTATTCGAATTGAAATCAAAATGAATAATAGATTCTAAGATGCTATATCCAGCTGAGAGATCTTCTTCAGTCAATAGAATCAAATCCTTAACGAAATACTTAGTTCTGGATAAGACTTCTTTGACGGTCTAGAAACTGTCAATGAGGATAGACTTTGAATCTTGAGTCTGACGGTTCGGCAGTCTTTAGACTTTGATTAAAGAGTCTGCAAGTCTTCAGACTAAACTGATGGAAACGTTTTGTCAGCTTCAAAACACGCAAGGAAGTTTTCTTCAACAAGTTCCATCTCCCATTATGTACAGAGACAAGGTTGATGATAATTAGAGTTGGAGATAGCTCAGTTTCTTATATTCTAGCCTAGCATAATTGTTATAGTTGCAATTTATTATCAGAATTTTCTTGAGTATAGTTCTCTTATTTTAGCAATGATGTACGATAAGTACTTGGATATTGGGTGCCATAGGTCGACCATCACCAGCCCTAGGTGAGGGTTGGTGTTGCCCAATCAAGCCTCGCTGGCAACAGGGACCCTCCCTAGGTTTGGGTGAGGCTCATCTGAATTTAGGCGACGTTGGCCCTCCCTTGGGCCTAGCGAGGGTCATCACCCCTCGTTTGGGGTTAGCGAGGCCTCACCTGGGGCTAGGGAGGCTCGTTGGCCACAGGCATAGGCTGATGTTGCCTAGATTTGGTTGAGTCGCACTTGCTCAAATCAAGGCGTCGCCTAGATTTAGGCAAGCCTCACCAACCCTTGCCTAGGCCGATGATGGCCTCACCTAGGTCGATGAGGGCTGTCCCCCTTCTATCACCTAAGGCTAGCGACCTTCACTGATCCCTTTGACGATGGGTGATGGTACCAGCACCCAGCTGCTATCTTGCCACTTTCTTTTAAATTTTTTTTCCTAGTTTTGTTTTTTAAAATTATTTTGGATTTTTTTTACTATTATTTAAATAAGATTTGAAGCAAAAAGTAATAAAAAATGCCACATAGGAAAAAAATTAATTTAAAAATGCCATGTCATCATTTTTTATTAGACAAATTGGTAGTGTTAACGGAGGGAGTCGGCACCAATTTGAAAAGTTTCAGGATTTGATCGTATTTTTTAAAACTTTTAAAACTTGATGCACTTTCGCAACAAGTTTTAGAAGTTATAGTGCATATGACCTTATAATTTTCTTCATCTTTCAATTGGCATAGAATATGTCAAAAAAATCTTTAGTTACACTTTCGCGATAAGTTTTATAACTCTTAACACATAAATCCTTATAATTTTGTTCATCTTTCGATTGACATAGAGTATGCCGAAAAAATCGTCCATAAAAAAGATATTTCATGTAAGAAACAGAAAAGGAAAAACACAAGAAGGGATAATTGCTCAAAATCCCTCCTGAACTTTGACACAGTTGTGTGATGGAACCCAAACTTCGGAAAATTATAGATTACCTCTTTAACTTCTGGCATCATCACGCAATAACCCACAACGGTTGAAAATCCATAGATTAAACTCGTAAAGATTGTTTTCTATTGCAGCCGTAAACTTTTTCATTTGCAAGCCATTAAGTGTTATTTAAAAATAGACTAAATCATTTTTTATTAATTATTATCAAAGTAAGCTCTACTGCATGATTAATGAAGTTAAGAAGAAAGATAGCAATGCGAAGCATGGTTAATAAAATTGAGAAAATTAAATAGAGATCACATCGGTTAATAAAAGTGAAAGTGAATCGGTCTATTTTCAGTTAGTCCTGAATGATTATGTTGATTTAACAACTAGCGATTGCAACAAAAATAAAAATTTAAGACGTCGCATTCTGTAACATTCTAAAAATCAAGGGACTACTATGCAAATGGCATCAAAGTTACGGGGGGGGGGGGTTTGAGCAATTATCTCAAATAAGAAAGAGGGATAATGACACGAATAATCCTAGAACTTTGGCTTGATATGTAATGTGCTCCATCAACTATTTAGTTGTTCAATGTGGTTCTTGAATTTTAGCTTAATGTTCAATGTGATTTTTGAACTTTTGCTACATATTTAACTTAGTTCTTAAACATGAACTATATGAAAATGTTCAATATATTCCTTCAATTAATTTAAGTTGAGGGATAATATTGAATATTTTCATATAATTTATGAATTAAATTGAACATATATAAAAATTTTACGAACCACATTGAATAAAATAAAAATTCAAGGATCGAATTGAATATTGGGTTATAGTTCAATAATTACATTGCATAAATTTAAACTTTGAGAGATTATATTATACATTAAGCCAAAATTTAGATATCATTATCATTTTTTCTAAGAAAATAATATTGAATTTGATTAAGTCTTTTATGTATTGTTACCTTAAAGAAAATAATATTGAGTCTGATTAAGTCTTCATTTTTGTGTTTAGTTTGGAACTTGTCAGAGTGGGCAGACTTTTGATGTAAGATAGACTTTGATACAGAAGTCTGACATTCTTTATAATAGAATTTAGATAAGTTTTGTTAGCTTGAAAATATCATAGGAGTTTTCTTCAACAATCTCTCCATTTTTGATGATGACAAAACTTTTCTGTAGATTTAAAAATTTACATCCTGCAAAACAACACTTTAGCAGTACATAATAACTTATAATAACAGATTGTTAAAGATCTGGATAACATTGATTTTGTAACCATAGAAAACACATTAATCTTGACAAATTAGACAAAGAAAGAGAAAGTCAAAATAGAATATCCAACACAGTCAGTTCAAACAAATTAAATCTACTCTCAGTCTCTCCCTTTTTGTTTACAGAAAAGAAAGAGAAAGTCAAAATAGAAAGATTAAAAGATAAATGCAATCAGAATTGTTTAGGAACTCAAACGAGTCGGAAATCCCCTAGTGACTGTACAGTCTCCTCAAGCTTCTAGCAATGTTGATAAACATCTTCTACCTTGGCTACTGTTGGAGAAAACTCCTTAACTGTTTTGAAGTTGACAAAACATTTCCAAAGTCTAGTCTGAAGACCGCCAAACTTTAGGTTCAAAGTTTGCCTACATTGATAGTTTTTAGCCTAAAGAATGAAATTTATCAAGATGCGAGATTATCTTTATTTCTTCAAGAATTCGATTCGTATGATTTATAGATGACCTTATGTAGATTTAGCACCTACATGATTGATTATCCTTGTGGAATCAATTCTGATATTCGAATATTTTGAAAGGCGAGTAAATTTGGAATGTTCTACTTATAGAAACCAAGATCCCGATTGTATGGGCGGACATGATTAATGGACTTTCATCACAAATCTTCAAACGACTTAAGATCTACTTGATTGATTTTGTCCAATGGGTAGATTTGAAGAATTCATTTGGAAAGTGCCAACGGTCGTGAAGGCATGAAGGAGTATTTAAGGCAGACTTTCTAGTTGTTCGATAGAGCGTGTGAAAGAAAAATTTCAAAATCTGAAGCTTCCTTGTTCCTTTTTATTTCATTCACTGAGTTCAAAGTTGTATACAAAAGATAAAAATTATAGTGAGACTTTGTGAGAGACCAGTAGAGACTCTTCACTGCAAAGTCGAGATCGTAAGACTGTAAAATTTCTTTTGTTTCTTAGTGGAATCTAGCCAGTGGGCATCAGTGTGGAAGAGTGGATGTAAGCTTTATCTAAGTTAAACCACTATAAATCTTGTGTTCTTATTCTCTTTTCTTAACTCTTTTCTTTTGATTCGTAGCTCTAATTAATTGTTTAAGTTTAAACTCCTTGATTTTATTTGAAACTGCTAAAGGTTGAAGTCATTCTTAGATTGTGATTTTCTATAAGCAAATTATTTCTACTGAATTTTGCGAAAATTTTTGTTCACACCTATTCACCCTCCTCTAAGTATTCTTACTAGCCCTTTTAATTGGTATCAGAGCTTGTGTACTCATTTTATTGAAGTGTTTTTACTTCTGAGCTAAAAATTTATTACTAGTATTTTGGCTTCAGGTTTGGTTGAAGGCCAAAGCAACAACATACCTCCTTACTTTGATGGGAATGAGTACAATATATGGAAAAATAAGATGAAGGCATTCCTGAGATCTAAAGATCCCTTGGAATGGGATGTGGTAGAAAAATGGATCAATCCCAAAGTTACATCAACTTTAGAAAGAGGAAAGGAAGTTGCAGATGTTGACGAAATGATCAAGAGACAAGCTCTTGATGCTAAAGTTATTTACTCTTTATACTATGCCTTATCTCTTACTGAGTATAACTGAATTTTTTCTTGTGAAACAGCTAAAGAAGTATGGGGCAGATTGCACATTACCTATGAAGGAATCGATTGAGTGAAAGAAACAAAAATTAATATTCTACTCGGACAGTATGAAACCTTCAAGATGAAGCCTAGAGAATCCATCACTAATATGTTCAGTCGTTTCACTGAAATGAATGGATTAGCATATCAAGGACAACCAATCTCAGGACCAATTGAGGTCAATAAACTGCTGCATGGACTCTCCAAAGACTAGAATCACGTGAAGACATCGATTAGAGAAACCCAGAAGATCATGCCTCTCTTAATAGATGAACTTGTTGGCACACTTCAATCATATGAAGTGGAGTAGATTAATGAGGAAGAAGATTCTAAAGGTAAGAAATCAATTGCTTTAAAATCTAATGATAATTCTGATATAGATTCAGAAGATGAAATGGACAATGAGGAGCTAGCATTTATGATAAAGAAGTTCAGGAAGTTGAATAAGAAGGGAAGAAGATTCAACTAGAAAAAGTAGAGCACTCAAAAATTCCAGAACAAACCAATTGAGGACAATAAAACCAACAAAGATGTTATATGTTTCGAATGCAAGAAAAATGTCAGACCCAACTGCCCTTTGTTGAAGAAAAAGAAATGAAGAACAGAAAAATACAAAAAGGCTCTAAAAACATAAACTTGGAGCGATACCAAGTGCGAGGAAAGTGATGAAGAGTATGTCAACATATGTTTGTTGGCCAATTCAGAATTAGACTCAGATTTTGAAACAAATTTTCATTCAGAATCAGACAAAGAAGTTGAGGTTAGCAATTTAAAAATTCTTATTAAAGTCTCGAAGTATATAGATGAATTTTGTCTCAGTTTGAAAACCTTTTTTTAAAGAATTTCCGAACTAAAAAGAGAGAATTCTTAGCTAAGATAATAGGAAACTTCTTGAAAGAAAAGTTTGAAAATCTGTATAAAAGTTTTATTGATTTGAAAGAAAATTCAGATTCTCATTCAAAAGAAAATGCTTTCTTGAAAGAAGATATTTCAATATCATACAAAATATTTTCAAAAGAATCTGAAAAGTTAGAGACAATTCTTTCTGTATAAAAACCTTATTTTAACAAATCTAGTTTAGGAATGACTTCGAGAACTATTACTTTAATTAATTTTCCCAAAGTTAATGAAAGAATTAAAGAAAGATCTAAAAATGCATTCTACAAAAATCATTTTCAAAGAGTTTTTGTAAAACTTGTTAGCCGAAATGCTTTTGAATGTTCAAAGTGTAATAGCTTAGAACATTTCGAGAAGGAATGTCCCAAGGTTTGGAGACCTGTTAAGAGGGGTTGGGCAAAAACTGTTTTTAATATTAACTCACCTGAACCCAAGAAAATATGGGTACTAAAAAAAATTTGAGTTCTTTTTATGATCACAGGTCACTATCAAGAAGTAAATCAAATGGTATTTTGATAGTGATTGTTTAAGACACATGACTGGAGATTCGAATTGCTTTATAAAGCTTGTTCAAATGAATAGTGGAAAAGTTTCTTTTGGTGGGAAACAGCAAATGAAAGATTGTAGGTTGTGGAATCGTGAAGATTGGAAGCCTAACTATCAACAATGTCTCATTGGTGGAAGGTTTAAATTA
Organism: Eucalyptus leucophloia subsp. euroa; assembly: GCA_017140325.1. NCBI lineage: Eukaryota > Viridiplantae > Streptophyta > Magnoliopsida > Myrtales > Myrtaceae > Eucalyptus > Eucalyptus leucophloia. The sequence continues at coordinate 32,980,685 of CM029469.1, read as the reverse complement.
CAATCTATTCAGTATAAGTCAGCTCTGCAATACTGGATTCAAAATTAATTTCCAAGAAGGCATCTGTTTGGGAACAAGGAAAGATTTCTCTCAATTTTTTACTAGGTAAAGACATGAAAACATTTACTTTTTGGATATAAAACTTGAAAGTTCTTAGTGTCTTATATCTATTCAAGATGAAGCAAATATTTGATATCAAAAGCTTGGTCATGTTAACATAAAGCAAATTGCCAAGATTTCATCTAAGAAGCTTGTTTGAGATCTTCCCAACTTGGCTTATCAAAAATCTTAATTATGCACTCCTTGTGTTTTGGGAAAATAGGTTAGAAGTTCCTTTAAACCTATAAATCAAGTTTCTACTAATCGAACTTTGTAGCTTCTGCATATGGACCTCTTTAGACCAACAAAAACTCAAAGCATTGGTGGAAATAGATATTACCTAGTAATTGTGGATGATTACTCTCGCTTTACTTGGGTTTACTTTTTGGCAAATAAGTCTGAAGCTTTTTCTCACTTCGCAAAGTTTGCTAAGAAGGTTCAAAATGAAAAATAATATGCTATTTCGAGCATACGAACAGAGTATAGAGATGAGTTAAAAAATTAAGACTTTGCAAAATTCTGTGATGAATATGGTTTATAGCTATCACGACCTCATTTTTTCCGTCCGAGGGAAAAGGAAGAAAGTTTAGGAGTATTTATCTAAAGAGGCGGATCAACGGCCCTAAATTAGGTGTGGGCTCTCCCGAGCCCATATCTCGTGCGACACTAGATTTTGAATTTTAATTCTTAACAACTTATGTATTTCTAGGAGTTGCCACTAGCCTATTGAGGTCGGCTAGAAACCAATCAAAACAAGGGAGTGTTGTCTCGATTCCTACGCAACTAGAGATTTCTAAGACTGGGGACTTGTTTACGCCAATGTTTCTATTAGAATTCTTGCGGTACCATTAACTTGGAAGGTTGTTGATCTAAATGGCCACACAATCTTGATTACCAATTGTAATCCTTATAAAACCACTAAGCATCCATGCAAATATTTTTGTAGATTTTATTTTCCTTAATGTTTAAACTAATCATAACCCATTTTAGAAGAAAAATTTACACTCAAATTAATGAAAGTGGCGTGGTAAATAAACATCCAAGAAATTAAAATGACTTGAAAATAAATGTGGAAAAGGAAAATCCGATACAAGTCGAGTAAATAATATTACATGGCTTTTGTTAACACATAAATTTTTGCGATCCGATCATTTATTTATTGCATAGAAAATTAGGGTCAATTTTATCCTTGAAAAAATATTAATTGCATATAGATTTATGTGCATTTATTTTTAATTTACATTTTTTGTATTTCATTGGATCGGTGGTGGATGGATTCAAATTAATGGTTCTGAGCTTTAAATTGATCAATTGGACTAAGCCCACAAAGAAAGCAAATTAGCCCAAGCCCGTATTTGAAAAAATTCTATTGCAATTTTTGAAAAACCAAGAAAATATTCATTTTTGCAAAGGAAATCAAGAAAAGGTGTGGAAAATAAAAAATGATATTACGTGCGGAAAAGAAATATTCACGGATGTTGATTTAAAAAGGAAATTAAAATCCTAATTTTTGGCCTGTAAAAAGGTTACTCGTGTAGGGTTTCGGAGTGGGCCAGACAATAAAAATACACAACTACATTAAGGCTGCGTACGACAACGCTTCTGTTCTAGAAAATATTTTTTTTTTTTCAGAAATAATTCTTTTCTATTTCTGTTTCAGGGAATAATTTCTGAATAAAAGAATCCGTTTGATAACTACACAAAATTTCTACTATTAAAATAAAAAAAATAAAAATGCGTTTGGTAACGTAACAATTTTTTTGTTGTATTTATTCATTTTTTATTCTTGTTCACGATCATTGACCATCGGTCGCTCACGACCGCCCGTTGTCGCTTCACGACCGCCCGCTGCCGATGGGCTCTGCAGAGGCGATTGCCAGTGATGGTCAGCGGCGGGCGATTGTGCGGTGGCGGGTGGCGATGGTGGCAACGGGCGGTGGTGGTGGCGGGCAATTGGAGGTGGCTGCGGTAGGAGAGAGAAACAAAAGAAATAAAAAAGAAGATTGGTTTGTTTCTAAAAATTATTCTCGAGAATAAGATGTAACTTTTTTTTGTTTTTTAAAATTGTTCTCGGAAATAAATATTTTATTAAATAGATTTTTGTTCTTTTTTTTATTCTGGAGAACAAAAGATTAAAAACGTTACTCTTGACGTTGAGGGGGGTTTTCTTGTTTTCTCTTGAGAAAAAGGAAGAGTCAAAAAAAAGAAAAGGAAGAGAGAGAGGGAGCCGTCCGTGGGTCAAGAGAAAGAGGAGAAAAAGCTTTGAAAAGTCAAGGGAGCAGAAGAGTACGAAGAACAGAGAGAGGGAGACGTGAGGGGACAGGCCGGCGGGAAAAAAAAGAAGGTCGTCTTCTCCAGGAGTTGGCCTCCGCCGCTGCTGCCCGTTGACCCCCGCGCCGGCCGCCGCGCGGCACCACCGCTCTTCGCCCCTGCAGCAGCCGCGACGACCTGAGCCTCCACCCGCGACGACTCGAGCCTTCACCCGCGACGTATAGCTCCGTCAATCGCCGCCGCTGCTCCCGCTCCCCCCAAACCGCACCCTTGCGCCGTCGCTGCCGCCAGCCACCGCCGCTCTGGGTCCCCTCGCCTGAGTGACCAGCCGAGCCTTCGCCGCGCTCCGTCTGCAACTCAACGCGAGCAGATCCCGAGCCGGACGCTGCGCCTCCGCCGACGCCACGAGAGCCCGTACCGCCGGTCTGCTGCCCCGCCGGATGCCACGCCGATCCTCGCGCCGCCCCGCCGCGATTCAGCCCTCAGCCTGTCCTCGCGCCACCTCTGCTCCGACGCCCAGCGGATCCGCTTCGAGCCTCCTCCGAGCGAAGCTGCCCGCGAAGCCGCCCTGCCGTTCTGTTTGCTGCCGGAGTGTTCTCTTCACTTGCAGCCGACGCCTTCGGTCGCTCGTCCGCGGCCGCACCACCGCGCTCCCAAACGCCACAACCGTCGCTAGTTGTAGCCCGTGCCAGCCCGTGTGCCCCCAGATCCGGACGCTGCTGCTCCACGACACCCACAGCCCGACGCCGCTCCTCAGTAACTGAGCCTCCCTACCGCCGGGTTGCCAACTCCGCCGGTCCACCTTCGCCGGAGCTCCGACGCCAGTGACCCGTCACCTTCGGTGACCTACCACAAGCTGCCAACGTTGCTTGGAAAGCAAAAGCAAAAAGGAAAAAAAGAAAAAGAAAATCACATTGGGTAGCTTTCTATTTACTTTATTTTTATTTTATTTTACTTGTTCTTTTTAGTATAATTATTCCTTAATGTAAGATTAATCACATTGGGTAGCTTTCTATTTACTTTATTTTTATTTTATTTTTACTTGTTCTTTTTAGTATAATTATTCCTTAATGTAAAATTGAGATTGCCCGACATGAAATTGCCTCTGAAATTTGGGATTGACAATCCAATTTTCACGTCCGAATTCCAACTCACAATCGCTTGCAAAATCGTTAATCCAATCTCACGCCCGATATTCGATTTGCGATTTATTTAAAAATTGGCCAATCCGATCTCATGTGCGAGATATGATTCGCCAATTTGTGGATATCAATCATATCTTATCTGGTTTGCCGTCATGTTGGTTGAATCAATTTTATTTTTGTAAAAGGAAAAATCCAAAAAAATTTGAATTGGGATTAGGTTGGTTTTAGAATATCTCTTGTTATCTTGCATATTTAGAATAAGGATTTCATTTTGAATTGGTTAAAAAAAAAAAAAGATGCATTCATTTAGGATGTTAGTTTTTTTTTTTAAAATTTGAATTGCACATTTAATTATTTGGCAATTTTAATTTTGAATTTTATAAAAAAATAAAATAAAAAATATCATGCATATGTCATATAGAATTAGGGCATTCTTTGCATGTCATTGCATATTAAGATAGATTGCAAGTTCTTTTAGGAAAATAAAAAACTGTGCACATGTCATTAGAATTAAGTCATTAGGTTAATTTAGATTGCACATTTAATTATTGCATTTTTTTAGAAATTATTTTACTTATGTCATATAACTTAGGTCACATTGCCATGCCATATAATTTTATGTTAGATTAGTAACATTGCATTGCATATAGGTTAAATTCTCATTAAATAAAGTCAAAACAAAAATTGAGTGATTGCATGTTAATTATAAGGGTTGAGTAGTTTTCTGCTAAAAGGCTGTCCCTGAAGGGCTTGAACGGGAGTTGTTCGCCCAATGTGGGATGCATACTTGCAGGAAATTTACTCTCCTTCCCTGGTTCTAAGTCTAGGTCCATTCATGGTATCAGAGCCATGGTTTCGTTTTTGCTATTATCCATTCCATGCGCTTGATAGGTGAATCCAGTGCTGAGAAGATCTTTCTACATCATGATAGATCCAGAAATTCTCGAAGCACCTATTTCTCTTGCTCCTTCTCCTTCCTCGTCTTCTTCATCTTCAGCCCTGTCAGAATTTCGTGTTTCCAATGCCTCTAAGATAGATTATCTTTATGAAGTTTCTCTTAGTGATGAAACCAAGATCTCAGAGACTCAGCTTCCCCTTATGAACCCATACTCCGCCTTTGCTAAGCCTACCTCATCATTCTCACCTATCCGCTCCATTCGCCAACTTATTCACCAGACTCCAAAGCAAGTAAAGGAATACGTCCGGTCCGCCAAATTCGATCAAAGCATCCAATTCCGCTGCGAAAAGGAGTACTTTGTTACTCTCCAGATCCCTCCGAATTTCCCGGACAATGGGTACAAAGCAGGGATATTCTCATGTCCATTATGGAGCTGTTCGTCTTGCTCTTACCTTCCATGGTCGTAAAGGTTTGCCAATAGTGGCAAGAATTGCCTTGTTAGACACCAGGTTTTTACAATACCAGCATGCTTGTATCGGTCTTGTTCAAACCACCTTGAATGCTGGAAGTCTTTGTAACTTTGTATCCAAACTTCAACATCGCTCTATCGACCCGCAACTACTTTCTTTTCGAAAGTACAAGTTCAGCTCACTGGAGCCCCTCAAACTATCGAATCAGAGCAAAGCAACCCTACATTACCGGATGGTTTATCGAGTGCGAATCATGCCCTCGACCTCAACTTCAACAATGGTAATGAAGATGCGTTGTTCATCTCCATGCAGAATGACCAGGCATCATGCATCCATGTTCCCAGACAAATTCCAAAGGATACGTTGGCCAAACTCCTTCCAGAGACTTGGATCACCAATTATGAAAAGCTACACCGCATAACAAACCTTTCCAGTCCACGGACTCAGAGTTTGTAAGGAAAAAAGATGGAACTGTTTCCATCAAGTTTGGCAAAGAAAAGGAAGAAAGTCCTTCTATCTTCCAAACTCTCTTCATGATCGAACCATGTGTTCCAGAATCCATTTCTGAACCAGACCCAAAAAAGCATGTTCGACACTTCGATGGTGATGGACATCCTGTCCATTACTATAAAGACAAGTATGGTCATTGCTTTTGGGATCCTTTTTGCCAATGTTCCTACTGCCTAAACTCTCCAGACGAGGTAGATCCTTATGCAAGATCTCCACCTCGACGAAAAAAGCCAAAGGATAAGGTGTACCAAAGGTACTTGAACGGAGACCCCTCCGTTGATACTCTAGGTGAGTGTGACAAATACCAGTTCATGGTCTCTTATGCACCACCTCCACCACCAAAGTTCAGTACTAAGTCCAAAACCCTACCAGATCCACCAAAATCACCACCACCTTCTCCTCCTCAGAAAAAGCAAGCCCTCTCTCCATTCTATAAGCCGATCCTCAAATGGGCTAAGAAACATTCTTACCCGCTTGAAATCCCAGCGAAGCACCACCCACTTCTTCTATTGCCATGTTCCGGATACTGACTTTCCCCCTCTTGCCAAGGAAAGTTCTAAACTCTCATTTCCTGCTACAGAGGAGTTTATTGATCCGAATGGTAGATACCGCCATCTTCCTAAAATCCCTACCCCCACAGATGTGGATGAACATGGAAGACAGAAGAAAACCTCTGCTGCTAAAGCCGTTCTAAATTGGCAAACAGAGACTCTGTTAGCACAAAACAATGCCTTCAAGGCTATTGATTCCAAGATCGGAACCGTGCAACAAGATCTCCGAAGATATGATGAAAGTACCAAGAAGATACTTTCCGAATTCCGAAAAGGCTTCATGCCTTGGAATCAGGACAACATCTTGGGTACCACTTTCTTGAAAGTCCAAAGCCGAAATAGACAAACTCAAGAAGCAGATTCAACTCCTTGAAGAAGGAAGGTTCAGACCTCTCGATCCACTCGCACCCTCTGTTCGAACCGGGTATGTACCCCCAGTTCCACAAACATCTGTTTTTGCCAATATCCCAGAAGATACTTCCAGAAGAGAATCGGATATACGAGATCGTCTCAAAGCTTTGAAAAGAGAAAAGGGCAAAGAGAAAATACCTCCAGAATCAACCTCAATTGTTATAAGAGAAAGACCAGACCAGATGATGTTATCGAATCCATTAGAATCCTTTTTGAAGGATTTGGGTAAGCAAGAAATTGATCCTATTACCCAACAGCCTGAGCCTGATCCTGTTATCTCAAAAAAGCCAATTCTGCTTATTGAACAAACCTCCTTTACTACATCAGACTCAGCATCCCTTTCCTCTTTCTCATCCTTCTCAGATCATACAGTTGATTCTACCCCTATCGTTCCACCAACTTCACAAATATTCATGGCTGATACTCCTCCAGACTATGACTATGAGATGGAATCGAACTATGCTGATCCAGAATTTGGACAGACAAGTAATCCTTCCAGAAATGATTCCACCAGACATGTGTCTATGGCATCAAAACAATTCTTCTCCATTGATGATATCCCCTATCCAAAATGGCCAGAAAGACTTGAAGAGTTTCATACTTGGTTGTGTACACAATCCATTACCAACCATGATATGAATGATGTCCTTTAAAATTTTGTTACTAGATTCACGGGAAGCCTCAAATTATGGTGGCAAGGACTCACAGAACAAGATCAGCTCACGTTTCTGTTGTCACCCAATTTCAGCCATGCCCTTACTTACCTATATCATACTTTTGTGGGAACCCCGGAGATCTCAAAGAACTAAAAAGAAGAGAATTCTTTGAAAGAAGATGCTGCTCCCTCCGGTAAAAGGCATCTTGATAAGCATTATCGACTGATGCTTCAACTCTTTTATCAAATTGGCGCAGATCCAAATCTAAAGCATGTCTTCCTCACTTCCATTCCGAAAGAGCTATCACAGATGGTTGAAAGATCTTTTTTTGGAAAGCAAAGAAGAATACAAGACGTTCCCTTGGGAGAAATTCAACAAGAAGTCCATCTATGTCTTGAAGAATTATGCTTAAAGCGCCAAATGGTACGAACTTACATCACAGATGACAAGCGTCTTGAAACAGCTTGTTCCCATCAGAAGTTAAAGATCAAATGCTCTAAGCAAGATTGTGATGGTACTTGTGGCCAGTATTCCCGGAAGAAAAAGCACTATAAGAAGTATTCCATAAAGAAGTCCAGACATGGCTCCAAGCATTTCAGGAGAAAGAAGAAATGGCGATACCTACGCAAAAGGAAGGATCGCACAGGCCATAAGAAATCAAACCGTTGCTACATCTGCAACAAGAAAGGACACTTTGCCAAAAACTGTCCTCAGGCGAAAAAAGGTCAGAATCATCTAATAGAGAATGAAACAGGTTTTTCACTTGAAAATGATGATATTGAATCCTTATTCTCTGTTGATGATGAACCAACTGAACAAACTCTTTGTGTCATTCCTTTTTACCAAACTTCCAAAGTGAAACCGAGTCGATTCAGAATCGAAGACATCTTTCACATATCTCCCACATCTTCAGAGTTAAATCCTGACATATTCTCAAGTCAAACTCACTGTCCTCATTTCCCGGTTAAAATCCTCACTTCAAAATTTGCCAAGCCTATCAATGTTATTGCTCTTATTGACATAGGAGCAAGTTGTTCCATTCTACATACAAAAGTTCTACCTAAAGAATTATGGACCCCTTACATCCGATACTTCAATTCTGCTTCAGGAGATACTTTCTCCACGAATGTTAGAACCACACCAGTCATTGTCCAGTTTTTTCCTCAGTGTTCCTTAACCACAAAGATTTTTGGATCAAGCCTTCCCAATAAAGATTTGATAATTGGGTGGGATATCATGACTCAGATCTCTCAACTTCGAATCATTCCTGGAAAAGGTCTTAGATTTAAAGACCAATTCTCCGAGTTTGTCAACATTCGAGACTCTTTTCCATTGAGATGAGTTTATTGGATCCAATCATGCAAAAGTTGCTTGAATCTTGTTCAGAATCCCATTCAGAATTTGCCCAGAAATGTTCTCATCCTTTATGGGAAAATCCTGAGTTCTTTGTCCGACTTCCCTTCAAAAAGAACGAAGATATAAATCCGACCAAGGCAAGTCATATGGGAATGAACCCAGAACACCTAGCTCTAGCCCAAAGGGAATGTTCAGAATTATTACAGCAAGGCCTTATTGAAATTTCGGATTCTCAATGGGCTTGTGAAGCTTTTTATGTCAATAAACGTGCTGAACAAAACAGAGGAAAAATGAGATTGGTAATTAATTACCAGCCTCTTAACCTCTTTCTCCAAGATGACAAATTCCTTTTACCATCTAGAGATTCTCTCTTTGCTGGTTTAACCAAAGCCCACATATATTCCAAATTCGACCTCAAAGCAGGATTTTGGCAATTGGGTATTCATCCTGAAGACAGATCCAAGACAGGATTCGTATTCCGAACCAGCACTTCCAAAGTGGAAAGTTCTCCCTTTTGGTTTAAAGGTAGCACCATCCCTTTTCCAAAAAGCCATGTGTCGTATTTTCCAGCCAATTTTGGCAAGTGCGGCAATATAAATCGACGATATTCGCTCTCTGGCCACGATGAGCAGAGCCACGCCAACTCCTTGAGAAATTTGCGGAAATTGTGAAGCAACATGGCATTATGCTTTCTCAGAGGAAAATGAATATTGCCCAGACAGAAATTGAATTTCTTGGTATGCACCTCAACAAAGGTACATACTATCCAGGGCCACATATTGCTCAAGAATTATTAAAGTTTCCTGAAGATAACTTCACGACAAAACAAGTTCAGCAATTTCTGGGGATAATCAATTATCTCAGAGACTTTGTCCCCAACATTGCAAAGCTCCTCATTCCTTTGCAATCTATGCTGAAAAAGAACTCCCTAGCTTGGGGAAAAACTCAAACCAAAGCAGTTGCTGAGCTTAAGGAGATTATGCAGAATCTCCCACCACTGCAAATACCATCAACAGGTAAAAGAATTCTTCAAACTGACGCCAGTGATGAATACTGGGCAGCCGTTCTATTCGAAGAAATTGATGGTAAGAAACATCTCTGTGCTTACAAAAGTGGAAAGTTTTCTCAGTCCGAAATGCATTACCATTCCACTTTTAAAGAAATCCTAGTAGTAAAAAATGGGATCAAAAAATTTGAGTTTCATCTCATTGGCCATCATTTTACGGGTAGAATTAGACATGGCATCTTTTCCTCGATGACCAAGTTTAAACGAAGCAGATTCCAAACCCTCAATCGCTTCGATGGGCTGAATGGTTTTCAAAATACTCTTTTGAAACCAAACACATTCCTGGAAAAAAGAATGTACTTGCTGACTTTCTGTCAAGACCCAAGGCACCAGCTAAAATCAACATGTACATCAAGAGACCTGCGTTCCATATGCTCAATCATGGTGTCAAATACAAGATTGAGAAGATCAAAGATTTACCAAGCTGGAAATTTCCCCAGGAGATTATTCAGCAAATCCAGAACGACAGTCTTACTGAGAACCTGGAGAACCTCATGTGGCAAAGTCACACAGACCTATTCAGATTCAATGGAGGTTCGATTCTTTATCCTTTCGGGCTAAATTTGATTTATCCTTTCATTCATCCTCTTATCTGGAAAGAAGATGATTTCCGATCAGCTCAAAACGCTGTTATGGTACTTAACCAATAAGTACTTAATAGCCATTGAAATCCCCACCAGAAGATTTATTGCAAATCTCACAAGGATATTCATGCTCGGAAGAAATGTTGAAAATGAATCTGATAAGAATCTTTTAGACTTTCTAAATTGGTTCCATCATCCTACATGTTGGAAATAAGACTTAGAAAGAGAACTAAGAACCATGACACCAAACCCTGAAGTTCACACCGTCCTGTTTTTCCGACGCCCATGGACTTTTTGCAGAAATAATGGTACTATTCTTGATAGACCACTCGAAATAGGAACCACATCCTATAAACCTCACTTGAACAGCCGAGAAGCTCGGATTCACAAATCTTATCCAAGATCGTTAGATTACGTGAAAACGAGTATCGAGAACTCCGAAGAATCCTATGCCAAGAAAACAAAACCATTCCTGAAGACGTTTGGAATAATGCAACCACTACGTGGGATTATTATGACCTAGCACCAGAGGCCAAGGAAGCACTTGATCAGTACAGACAAGCTGCATCGTCCCAAGAGCATGAAATGACAAGTGAAGATGATATTGTCCAGTCTACTCAAGATCCCTATGCACGCTTTGGAGGCCCTCTGTCCCAGGACCCCTACGAACAGGGACCTTCGTCCTCATTCCAGAACATGGATACATCCTACTATACACAGCCCTCCAACTGGTCTCAACCAAGCTTTCTTGACAACACTATTGACGAAAACACAGACTGGGCAGCAGAAGAAGCATCTCATTGGGCTCATGAAGCATCCTCATTAGGAAGGCTCAACCAGATCCTTTCACCTCAAGATCTTGAAGCCCTTCAGCAGAAGTACGAAGCTCATCTCCTAGAAGACAACTCAGATGACTCAGACTCAGTCTGTAGCTACAATGCCCGCGACGGACGAGACCGTTGAGTCCGTACAATTCCACTGTAGCAAAGTCACTGTTCACTTTTACTGTAGCACTAGGCTAGGGAAAGTACTGTTCACAGTACAGTTACTGTGATGTGAATTTTGATCTAACAACACAGATGCTTTTGTTGCTATAAGATAAGTCTCGTAATTTATTCATTACTTTTTTGTGTGTTAAATTGGTGGTTTGAGTACTCATATGAACGTCTTACATGTTAAGGAAATAGCTTAAAATTAATTCAAGTTGCTTGTTAAACATTTTTTCAAAATAAAAGAGAAAGATATCGAATGGGCGTTAGAGAAATCTAGTGTAATCAAGTCCCCGAATTCATGAATCTAAAGTAAATCTCTCATTACTTTACTTGGGTTTCTAATCGACCTACAAAAAATAGATTAGTAGTGACTCCTAATTGAAAATCAATTGCATGTTAGTCGCGAATTGGTATGGGCTAGGGAAAGCCCAAGCTAAGTTAAACTTAGTAGTTCATTAGCTTAATTTTAGGTGGTACACCCGATGGTTGCGACAGCCTTGTTATTACACCTTGGGACAGGACCCCCATGAGCGAAATAATAATTCAATATGCATGAAATTACTCTAGATAATTTTAATCTATGCAAAATGGATTATTTGCAAAAATGATTATAAAATACCAAAATAGCATTAAATTGGAAAATTACCTTTTAAAATTAGAAAAATTTTATAGATGTCATTTTTGCCTTAATTTGATATCATCTATCACTTTATATATATATTTGAAAATTTTGGATTTTTTAAAAATAATAATAATTCCTTAAACCGATATATACTACATTGAATAGCACAGCACATGAGTATCACAATAATTGAGCTTAAATCAACCATTTCAAGATCGAAGTTTGGTTTATGTATTTCGACGAACACTTGGCATGTATCAAATCATCTTAAATTAGCTTTTTCGGGCCATATTTGCGGCCTTCGATCTCAACCTATAAGTAATCTCACGCGGAACTAAAGTATCAAGATTATACCACCACATGTAAAGAGCAAGATTAGATAGAAATCATGGCTTAAAATACAAGAGAATTAAGTTGAAATCGGTCTCAAATATGCGAGTTTGAGCTGAGTTTGTAAATCTGGATTTGAACCCAAGTCAAGTAAACATGCTGCATGCCCATATTCAAGTCCAAACACTCATCACATACAAGATCTAAGGAAAACATTACTTCATTCAAGTGAAAGTAGGTAACATGAGCTTTCAAATGCAATAAACATCATAGAGAATGACCAACCGAATACATCAAAACAATATCTCTACGAAGCACGCATGCAAAGTCCACACTGACCAGCCATGAATTAACGTAAATAGGCTTGTTTTTTGGTCAAAGTTTTGGACGATCTCATAGTTCACACAGGGATTTAAAGACCAAACTAAGTTGACCTCAGTATTATTTGTACTCCCATACAACATTCATTAAATTCATGAAGATAGAAAACACATGCAAATGGGAGTAGCAAGTTAAACACGTATGGCTCTTGAAGAGGCTTCAAACATTTAAAAAAATTTCAGCCTCAGAAATTAGTTTTTTAGGCTGGTTTTCCTTTTGATTTTTCACTATTAAAACACACTCAAACTCGAATAAAAATGAATCTAGGATACTTACCTTGCTTCCTATTTTTTTTGCAAGTGGTTCTTGGCCGAGGTAACCAAAAAATTATTCTCAGGGGGCACGTGAAAATAGACTCATTCAAACTGGAAATGAGATTTGTAGAAATAAGAATTGATAACGAAGGTTTTCGTTGAACTCTAAAATTATACTTCAGGACCTCTTTCGTTAGAAAACTTAACACAAAAACAAATTATATGTATTCTAGTTTGGGGTGAAGGTCAAGATTTTCCTCATTTGTTTCTTATTTTCTCAAAACACTTGCTTTCCCTTACCTGTGACTAATCGAGCTCAACACTTAAAAAAAGTTTTGGACTTTCTTGGCCCACAAGGAGGGTGATTTTTTAGGGGCTTTAGGAGGTCTTCCTGATCTCTATTTTGGACGTGTGATCTATGGTTGAAAAGATCTTTGAGTAAAGTTTCAATCTTTAATTGAAGGTTTTGGCTAATTTTGGCTGCAAGTGTGCGAAAATTTCACTTCTCTCTCTGAAGGTTGATCTGGAATTTCTGGGTTTACTTTTCTAGAGTTGCTTCTGAGAGCGTTTTTGGAGGACGACCATGAGCTCTCTCTTCTCCTTCTCGTCTCCTCCCTTTCATTCTCTGAAAGAGCTTGCTTCATGGATCTTCTCCCTTGAATTCATCAATCTTTTGGTTAGCCTTTTTTACTCCTGCCAAGCTTACCAACTCAGCAGTTCACCCACTTTCTAACTTAGCCAGAATTTTCAAATTTTGCAAATGTTGAGTGTGCGGATTTGGTGCGATTTTCCCATGCCTTCAGCAGTTTATCCCTAATCAATGTTTGTCCACTTACAGTACCAATAATGGTCTTCCATCACATGTAGAGATCGGGCTGGTTGGGCAGCTGAGGAGGATATGGTAGGGCCACAAAATTGCTTTCTCGACAACTTTGAATTGAGACCAACTCGTGGACTGAGTTTTGGCTGCTGATTTGAGTGCTTTAATCCATCAATTTGGCTGCAATTTTTGATCAATTGACAAGATCATATATTGTAGTTTAAGATCTTGATTATTTTTCGCAATTGTCTCCACCAATTTTGCAAGAGAGTCCCTTAAAGTTGGCCATTTTCCTACCCGAAAATGCCTAATTCAATGTAATTTGGTTTTTTTTTTGCTCGATTCAATTAATAAGACTTGACCTAAGTTCAATTTCAAATCAATTGGGGGCCAAGATGATGATTAGGCTGCGCATGGTAACATTTCTTGGCCGGGGAACAATTTCTTTTTAGAAATAGTTCTTTTCTATTTCTATTCTGGGGAACAATTTCTATGTAAAAAAACCCGTTTGGTAACTACACAAAATTTTTACTCTAGAAATAGAAAAAGAATAGAAATGCGTTTGGTAAAAAATAGTTTCTTTTTTATATTTATTTTTTTTATTTTTTGCCGGTAGACCGTCGCCATCGTCGGACGCCGCCGCCGCCGCACGTCGCTGGCGGCCAATGGGCCGTGCGACGGCGATCGGCGGTGGTCGGCCGGTGGCGACGTGCGGTGGCGGCGGTGTTCGGGCGGCGACCGCGACCCTCCGGGGCGCGCGGCGCGGCGGTCGGCAGCGGCATCCGGCAGATCAAGCGGCGCACCGGCGGAAGCGGCGACGGCGGTGACGTGCGGCGGCGGCGGCGCGTCTGGTGGCGACCGTTGACAACCGGCAGCGGTGGCGACCGGCGACGGTGACGGTCGGTCGACCGGCGGCGGCGGTCGGTCGGCCCGATGGCGGCAGCGGCAGCGGGCGATCGATGGCAGGCGGTGGTCAAGGGCGGTCAATGGCAGTCAATAAGAAAAGAATAAAAGAAAAAAAATTCACTTATTTCTTCAACTTGTTCCCGGGGACAAGAAGCAACTTTTTTTTACTTCTCATTTTTATTCTAAAACCATTCCCGGGCTAACTTTTTGTTCCCGGGAACAAAAAATTAACTTGCCATTATCAAACAGGTTTCTATTCTTTTTTTGTTCGAGGAAGAGAAGAATAGAAATTTTTGGGCTGGGGAAGTTTACCATACGCAGCCTTAAAGGGCTCGGGTGAAATTTTGCACAATTTGCAAATTGGTCTCTCGACTTTTAGAAATTGTATTTTAGCCCCAATTTACCATTTTAATTCCAATTTGACCTCATGGGCTTGGCAAGTCACATTTAGATCATTGGCCCCAACTTTTTTATCTTTTTTTATTTATCTTTTTAAATATATTTTTTATATTTTTAATTAATTTTTTTCTTTTTTTAAGGAATAAAATTTCCATTTAAAATATTATATTAGATGCCTAGACAATCTATATGCAAAAATTTGATATGAAATTTTTTGGGCAAAAATTTAGCTGTCAACAAACATGTTTTCTCTTTTCCATACACTTTAGAACAAAGTAGGGTTGTGAAAAGGAGCAAAAGATCGTTACGAGAGATGACAAGAACCCTCTTAATTGAGAGCAAAATTTTCTCTCGATTTTGGGCTGAAGCAATTTTTACAGCTTGGCACATCATCAACAGAGTGTTCTTGAGGTTTATTTTAAAGAAAACTTCTTATGAAGTGTTTAAAGGGAGTAAGCCAAATGTTTCTTACTTCCATGCGTGCCTTTTAGTGTAAGTGTTATGTTCTGAAAAATGCAAATGATCGAACTGTGAAGTTTGAAGAAAGATAAGACGAATGAATTTTCCTTAGCTACTCAACCTCAAGCAAAGCATACAGAGTTTTTAACAAGAAGATTCAATCTGTAGAAGAATCTATGAACGTCGAGTTTCAAGATTATATGCAAAATCAACTAAATCAGACTCAACTTGAAAAATCTGAACCTACTCTAAATTTTACAAAGTCTACTTCCCTTGAAGTGGTTTAGACTTCTGAAGATCAACATCAAGAAGAACTAGAAGATTCAAATGAAGCAGAGAATCAACAAACTCTCAGACCAGCCATCAATTGGAAGCATAAGTCAAGTCATCCCAAGGAACTCATCGTTGGCAACATTGATGAAGGAATTCGCACTAGATCCAAAAGGCAGGAAGAGTCTAGTGCTTTAGCACTTATTTCTGAGATAGAACCCAAAAGTGTAGAAGAAGCCTTGACTGATGAAAGCTGGATCGAAGCTATGCAAGAAAAGCTCAGACAATTCAACATCAACGATGTTTGGGAGTGAATTCCTAAACCTAAAGGTAAGTCTATTATCGGGACTAAATGGGTTTTCAGGAACAAGGTGGACGAAAAAGGAAAAGTGGTCAGGAACAAAGCAAGACTCGTAACCAAAGGATATACATAAGAAAAAGGAATAGACTATGACGAGACCTATGCACCAATAGTAAGGTTAGAAGCAATTAGATTATTACTTGTTTTTGCTTGCTATCAAAATTTCAGGTTATTCTAGATTGATGTAAAAAGTGCATTCCTAAGTAGTTTCATTCAAGAGGAAGTTTATGTGGAACAACTACCTGGTTTTGAAGATCCAAGAAAGCCAGACTTAGTCTACAAACTGAAAAAGGCCTTGTATGGACTAAAGTAAGCACCTTGAGCGTGGTATGAAATGTTAAGTAAATTCCTAACCCAAAGTGGTTTTGCTAAAGGAAAGGTGGATACTACCTTATTCATAAAAATAGAGGGTAATGATTTTCTATTGGTTCAAATTTATGTTAATGATATTACTTTTGGATCTCATAATGAAAATCTATACAAGAAATTCTCTAGATGTATGCAGGATGAATTCAAGATGAGTATGATGGGTGAGTTAACTTTTTTTTTAGGATTGCAAGCTAAATAATCAAAGAAATGTATTTTTATTCATCAAGAGAAGTATGCAAAAGATCTTATCAAGAAATTTGGATTGGAGAATTGTAAAAAGAAAGAAATACCAATGTCAAGTTTTTCGAAGCTGGACAAAGATGAAGGAGGAAAGAAGACCAGAAGCTTTATAGGAGTATTATTGGTTCGCTTCTTTACCTTACTACATCTAGACCTAACATTTTGTTTAGTGTTTGCATTTATGTTAGATTCCGATTAGATCCTAAAGAATCCCATTTAAGTGCTGCAAAACGCATAATCAAATATGTTGCAACCACTACAAAATTAGGTCTGTGGTATTTCAAAGAATGAAACTTTACTTTCATTGAATATTCAAATATAGATTTAACAGGTTGTAAAGTTGATAGAAAAAGTACTTCTGGTACTTATCAACTGCTGGGCAACAAGTTGGTGCATCTTTTCCTCAGATGACCAAGTTTAAACAGAAGCATATTCCAAATTCTTAACTGTTTCGATGGGTTGAATGGCTCTCGAAATATTCTTTTGAAACCAAACATATTTTTGGAAAGAAGAACGTGCTTGTTGACTTTTTGTCAAGACCAAAAGCACCAGCCGAAATCAACATGTACATCAAGAGGCCTGCTTTTCATATACTCAATCATGGAGTAAAATACAAGATTGAGAAGATCAAAGATTTGCCAAGCTGGAAATATCCCCAGGAGATTGTGGAGCAAATCCAGAGTGACAGCCTCACTGAAAATTTAGAAAACCTCATTTGGCAGTGCCACACAGATCTATTTAGATTTAATGGATGTTCGATTCTTTATCATTTTGAGCTAAATTTGAATTACCCATTCATACATCCTCTTATCTGGAAGGAAGATGACTTTCCTGATCAGCTCAAGATGTTATTATGATACTTAACCAATAAGTACTTAATAGCTATTGAAAATTCTAACCAGAAGATTCAGTGCCAACCTCACCAGGATATTCTCACTCGGAAGAAACATCGAGAAAGAAAGTGACAAAAATCTCTTAGACTTTCTCAACTGGTTTTATCCTTCTACTCACTGGAAATATCTTTTGGAGAAAGAACTGAGAACCATGACACAAAATCCTGAAGTCCACATTATCTTGTTTATCCGACGTCCATGGCATTTTTTCAAAAATAATGGCAAAATTATCAATGCCCCATAGGATATAGGAACCACATCCTACAAATCCCACTTAGACAGCAGAGAAGCTCGAGTTCACAAATCTTATTCAGGACCTGTTGGATGTTGTGAATATCAGTACCGAGAACTCCAGAGAATTTTGTGCTAGGAGAACAAGACCATTCCTGAAGATGCATGGAATTATAATGTACCAACTGCATGGGATCATTATGACCTAGCACCAGAAGCTAAGGAAGCACTCGGGCAATGTAGACAAGCTACGTTATTCCAAGATGACATTGTCGAATCCACTCAAGACCCATATGCACGCTGGAGAGGTCCTCTTTCCCAAGATCCCTATGACCCAGGACCTTCGTCCTTATCTCAAAGCATGGACACATCTTTCTATGCACAGCCATCCAATTGGCCTCAGTCAGGCATTCCTGCTGACACTGCAGAAGATGACAATACAGACTGAGCTTAAGAAGAAGCATCCCACTGGGCTCATGAAGAAGCATCCTCATCACATCAGCTAAATCAGATCCTCTCACTAGAAGACCTTGAAGCTTTTGAACAAAAAAATGAGGAATATCTTCTAGCAACAACACATAGCTCAAATGACTCAAACTATGACTATAATGCTCGTGATGGACGAGACCGCTGATCAAATCCACTGTCCGTACAGATTCACTGTAGCAAGCTATTATTCACTTTTATTGTAGCACTAAGCTAGATAAAGTACTATTCACAGTACAATCACTATTCATAATGTGCGAATAATTCTCTCCCAGAATTTTCTGGTGCCTCTATTTGTATCTGGACCTATGAGCTTGGTCCTTGTGTGTTTGTGACCTCTTATTGTTTATATAAGGCAAGGAGGGTGTATTGTGTTGGACAGAGTTCTCTGAATTAAAGTATATGCTTTATGAAAAACCTCTCTATGGCTTTCTAAGCTCCTCTTCTTCTCCAGCCTGGTAGGATCCTCCGAAAAATGCAGCTCTGGTAGATTAGAAACGTTTCCATCCTAGCATCTTTGAGTGTCTTTAGGCTCTGAACTAAAGGGCTAAGTGATTTTCTGCTAAAAGGCCGTTGACACCTAAATTTTGATGACCCATTTAGTTATTTATAGCACAAAAATTAGGGATTAATTTTTAACCCCTAAAAAAAAAAAGGCTAGGTCAGTGTGGTCTTTTGGTGCTATTTGATGCAAGACCACTAGATGTGTTTGGATAGAGGCGTAAACAACTCACGTGCTAAACTGTGGAAACATCGTCAGGACAGGGTCAAAACTGACTAGTTCCAAGCTGATTTAGGAAATTCGTAGTTCAATGTGTCAAATTGCATACATGTATAAAAGCTTGTGATGATTGTCACATGGTGTTATCATCAATCAGCTCACTATTATCACTGACTTTTCATCCCTTTTCGGTTTGGAATTTACTGGCGCCCTTAAGCCTATTTCTTTTTTCAATGCATGAGTGCTGAATCTTATATTTGTGCAGCCATATTTCCTTATACTCATGTATCAGGAAAAATAGGAAAAGCCCAATTTTGCAAGGGAGTTGAATTGGGATGGCCCTACACTGTTACACATTGTGTCGGCCATGGGGGATTTGGAAGTCACGATGGAACTTCTAATAATAGGCCCTGATTTTGGCATCATTTTCACCCCTATTGATGAGTAATGCTTTTATCGAGAATCATCTTCGTAGAATGCTTTGGATCAATCTTTTTGAGCCACGCGCATAGAGGAGCTCCATTCTTGAAAGTATAGTAATTGGAAATACCACCCTGAAGCTGTAACGCGAAGGATTCAACAAAGAACATTTTGTTAGCACAAGTCAGTCTATAATACACGGACGGTTCCTTGTCTTAGTGTATGCTGGCTATGAAGGCCATGTCGTGTAGTGAAGGCGAGGAGCAACATAAGGCCGTGTTAGAAGCTCGAGAGACCCTGAAGACCCTGGAGAGTGGACTAGAGGGGAAGCGGTTCTTTGGAGCTCATTGCGCCGTTCACGACGAGACCGCACTTCACCTGGCAGTGAAGAACGATAAGTCCGATCCGCTCAAGAAGCTGACGAAGATGGAGATGCAGACTACCTTGTGACTGCCAAAGATAACGATGGGAATGCAATCTCACACTTGGATGTGGCTTCGAAACATCTCTAGTCCGCTGGACGGCAAAACGGGGCGTAGCTCATTGAAAGGCTATAATGACCGCACCTTTTAAAGGCCTGATTTTTAATTCTGTTAAGTGTGAGTTTTGACCCATTGACCCATGCAAATATTCTTTTAATATTGTGTGGACACAAAGTCTTCAGTAATTAGGGAAAGAAAGCAATAGAACATGGGCAAAGAGAAGGAGGCGTGCACATCATGAAATAAAAATAAAGACGAAACTCGATTCTCACGATTTGAGGATTGGAGCAATATTCAGTCAATAAAAGAAACAGGAAATAAAGAAGAATCGGCTTATATATGCATGATATGCAAGGATCAGAAGGAGGAAAGTGGATTTTGAGCTTTCCTTTTACTAGCCCTAGTCGTTCCCTATAAAAGGAGAAGACCCTTTCGGTCACCGAGGAGGATTCCGAATTTGAAAGAAACATACGAGAGAGAGAGAGAGAGAGAGAGAGAGAGAGAGAGAGAGAGAGAGAGAGAGAGAGACGGGAGAGAGGAAAGAGCGTGGGTCTTATTGGTCAATTCTAGGCCAAGACTCACGCCGACGCTTCTACTGTAGTGCTTTGATCGTCCGCGATAAATTGTCAACGAGCTGCCATCCTGTTGGAGTTATTGCTCGACCGCTTGACGACGCTACCGTAGCCCCTTCGTCGATGACGTCACTACAGCTCCGCTCCTCGTAGTTGCTGTTTTGATTATTTCCCGAACGTTGCCATCGCTGCTTTCCCCTTGTTGTTGCCGTGCGCTGGCACCATTGCTCTCTGGCCACTGCCGCTGATTCTCCATTGATGAACATTGCCTCATCTAGTCGGCAATCTTATTGGGTTTCTATTTTGCAGCAACTCTCCCCGTTGCTATTCTAGTCTTCTTGTGGCTGCCTCTCCTGCTGTGCTGGTCATCCTTGTTGACTTTGCCAAGCCGAATCAGCGAAGCATCAGCCACCACTTATTGAGCGAGACACCATCCTTGAGCAGCACATCATCTTGAGCTGCCGCCCGTGAGTCATCCCGTCGTCCCTGTGCTATCATGTTGAGCCTCTACCGTGATTCATGAGCCGCTGTTCGAAGGCCAAATTTGGAAGCAAATATTTGGGATAGGTAAGGATTTTGTCTATGTTAATTTCCGAAAATTTTGTTTCCTTATTTGATATATTCATCGGTGTACATGATGAAATTCCCAATATGCCATGATATTCGCAACACGATTAGCCTTTTAAATTGGGAAATCTTCCTAATTTCGCAACGTACATATGATTGACGGTCCAATTTCACGATCGAAATACGACCCGCAATCGTGCGGAAAAATCACCAATCCGATCTCACGCTCGAGATATGATTCGTGATTTTCTTTAAAAATTGGCCAATCAGATTTCATGCGCAACATATGATTCGTTAATTTAGTTCCCAAAATTAAATGGACGTGGATGATGTCTTGCTTGATTCGGTGCCGTGTTGTTCTTGATGTTTTATTTGTTTGCTCTCGTAAAAGAAAAAATATTTGAGTTAGATTATATGCATGTTAGGATGTTACTTGTTTTAGATTATTTTGCATGTCTAGAATAGGAAATTTATTTATTTCAAATTTTTGAAAAAATGAAAAATACAAAAAATAAAAATAAATTTAGGATGTTAGATTTCTGTTTCAGTAGTCTAAATTACATGTTTAATTATTTGGCAATTATTAATTTTGAAATTTAAAAAAAAAGGAAAAAAAGGAAAAACACAAAAAAAAAAAAGTCATTATGCATATCTCATGTAAAATTAAGGCATTTTTTGCACGTCATTACATATTATGGTGAAATTGCATTTAGTTTAATTTTAGATGATGTTTTTTCTTAATTTATTATAGGTTTAGGTATTTTATCAAATATATTGCATTTTAGGATTATTTAGGTTAAGATAATATTTTAGTTTAAATTAGGATTTGGCTCAACCTAATTCCTAAAATAAATTAATTAGGATCTTAATCTAATTAGGTAGTTTTCACATTTCACCTAATTTCGAATTTCATGAAAAATACAAAAAAATTCATAGGTCAAATTAGTTTTATTATTTAGGATAAAATGCATTCTTTTAGGAAAAAGAAAAAATGCCATATGCATGTCATTAGGGTTAGATTTATTGAGATGTATCTCATTTAGTATTTTTGCTAGGCCCATTTAATTAGAAATTACATGTCATTAGAATTAGGTCATATAGTTAATATTGTATTGCATATTGCATGATTTTCATTAATTAAGTGAAAATAAAAAAAATTGTGTGTTAATTAGAAACCATATCTAGGGTTGTTGATGTAGATTTTAATTTAACATTGCAGATACTTTCGTTGCTTGGAGGTAAGTTTTTGTAATTTATTTATTGTTTATCTGGGTGTTAAATTGGTGGTTTGCGCACACGTATGATCACCTTACATGTTAGGGAGATAGTTTAAAATCAATTCAAGTTGCCTGCAAAACCTTTTTGTCAAAATCAAAGAAATTGTATCGAAAGGGCATTAGAGAAATCTAGCGTAACCAAGTCCCCGTACCCTAATCTCTAGTTTGTAGGAGTAAAGTAAGTCTCCCATTACTTTACTTGGGTTTCTAATCGATCCACCAAAAATAGATTAGTGGCGACTCCATGCAGAATGATCATGCGTCCTACATCCATGTTCCTAGACAAATCCCGAAGGACACGTTGGCCAAGCTCCTTCTAGAGACTTGGATCACCAACTACGAAAAGCTATGCCAGCATAACAAGCCTTTCCGGTCTACGAACTCTGAGTTCGTCCGAAAAAAAGATGGAACTGTTTCTATCAAGTTTAGCAAGGAAAAAGGAAGAAAGTCCTTCTATCTTCCAGACCCTCTTTATGATTGAACCATGTGTTCCTGAATCAATTTCAGAGCCAGACCCAAAAAAGCTTGTTCGGCACTTTAACAATGATGGACATCGTGTCCATTACTACAAAGACAAGTATGGTCATTGTTTCTGAGATCCTTTTTGCCAATGTTTCTATTGTACAAATTCCCCAGACGACCAGTTCATGGTTTCTTATGCACCACCTCCACCACCAGAATTTAGTACTACACCCCAAGATTTCCTAGATTCACCAAAATCGCCCCCACCATCTCCTCCTAAAAAAAAAAAAAAAAAACCAGTTTTCTCCCCGTTTTATAAGCCAATCTTAAAGTGGGCCAAGAAACACTCCTACCCACTTGAGATTCCAATAGAAACACCATCCACTTCTTCGATTGCTATGTTTCATGATACAGACTTTCCTCCTCAGAACTTCCCATTCCGCTAAATTTAGGTGGTTTCAACTTTAAGAATTGTTCCACCAGTCCTCGAGTATGGTGTTCTGCTCCGGGTTGTTGTTGTGCTTGCCTTTCCATCAAATTTCCTATATTGGTCAATGCTTGCAAGATATCTTCCATTCGAGGTTCAGCCCTTGAAGTAGAGGCTTCGGCTCTCGATGGATGAGAACTCCCAATTCATACCATATCTTCCTGTAGTTTACCAAGAATTTGCCTCAAGAATAATTTGTGGCTTGATGTCATTGGTCAGATAACATAGTAAGGTTATTGCTAAAGTCACATAAGTAACATAGAATGTTACTGGCACACAAAGGTAACTCACAATAACTACCAGAGATTTACGAGCGAACTCACTCACCCATTATTCAAAGTTAGTCAACTATCCTTGGTTAGTGTCCTATAGTGTGCATTGTTATATCCTCTTTTCCATTTGAGGCACCTTATCATTCCAAATAGACCATAGCTCTGATACCACTCGCTATGGCACCCCTTAACGGCCCCCAATCTGTTACTGTCACCACATTGGTTCCTCTATCTGGATATCCTTCTTCTTTTTTTTTTTTTTTTAATTGGACTTCCGAGAAGTCATATGGGGGTTTTTTCATATACTTGATTGGTCCCTGCGCAAAAGTATGGCGGAAGCGTATCCAACAACTCCCTTCCCTATATTCAGAAAAATAAAAAATGCACACCAACTAAACATTTTTATAGGTAAAAATTGAACATGTTTATTTACTTAAACTAGATGGACATCATTTGTCGGTACACCAAAATGCCGTAGTCTTCTATACTCGGCTGTATTTCAAAAGATGATCGACATCTTTTCCAACAGTTATATACTTAAAGTCCATCGATCAGTGTCAGCGTCCAAAAGTTCCTTCCTCTGCTGTCCTCCTCCTCGTGGTCATATTCAATCACTCGATCCATCTGCTGGTAGCGGTGGCAGTAGAGGTATCTTGTCTAGTCTGAAATGTTAGTCCCCAAACGAGATGAGTATAACAACTCAGCAGCAAAAGATCCGTTAAACTATACTATGCAAGCCATCACGATCTTGTTTTATGCAAGATAGACAAGATAGTTCATCAAGGAATGAGTATGCATCGGAACCATAAAATTTTTGTGCAATGACCAGTGCAATTCCAACAAACAAGATGCATCATGTCCAGTCACATAGGTCCCGATCATAGGGCCAAACTGTTATGACACGTCCCATTCCATGCCATACAATTTAGTCACATAACCAGACCACGCGCACTCTTAGTAGAACCATCATTTTTAATATTCAAGAGGTTTTATCCCCCCAGAGGACCAATGTTTGCGTTCTTCTGGGATTTCGCGCCCAACCTGGCGTCACGAAAGGCTCCGGGTATGTATTCAAAATACAATCGGGCATCCGGAGCATTGCATCACATCTCTGGGCATCTCGCACCCCACCTGGCATCACGGAAAATCATTGGGGGCCATAGACATGGTTACCCCTACCCTCCGGATTTACGTATCGACAAGCAAACAACTGGGCATCCCGAAGCTCCCAGGGAAAATCTTTGGGCATGTATTCATAATACAACCAAGCAT
Source organism: Eucalyptus leucophloia subsp. euroa (assembly GCA_017140325.1). NCBI lineage: Eukaryota > Viridiplantae > Streptophyta > Magnoliopsida > Myrtales > Myrtaceae > Eucalyptus > Eucalyptus leucophloia. The sequence continues at coordinate 32,956,123 of CM029469.1, read as the reverse complement.
TTGAAGGGCATCTCATTCGAACCTCTGGGCATCCCGACTCTCGGGGCATCGTTGACCCGAGGGTCCAACGGTAACAATTAACATCTTAATTGCCAAAAACACTTTTCAATGCAATGACAAGATGTCCCATGAGTCTTCATCAAATCTCAATATTTCATGATATGCTGAATGTCAATATCATCATGTCTAATAACAACTCAAGATGCATTCTCCTTTGGGACAAATTGAGCAAATTCGGAATAAAACAGTTCAAACATCACAGTTTTAGTAACAATTCCGGAATAACCCCTAAATTAACACATAAAATTCTGAAATTTTAATATGTTATAAATAAGACCTAAAGGAAAAAGTTTCATGAAGAACGCTAAGTCAGATTCATTGTATATCAAGAGCAATAATTGCTATATTCTTTACTAACATTCTGTAATAGCTTCCAGATTTAACATTTACAAGGAAAATCTTTTTACTGACCAAAAATTGTCCATTTATTCTCAAATTTTGATATGTTATTCATAAGGATGTGTCCTACAACTTTTATTAAGGGTTTGAAGTCCAACTCTGACTAGATAATTACAGAAAATTCATGGAATCATCGAAGGTCATGCTGTTTTCTACGAAACAGTTTACTAATTCTAAGAGAACTACTTCTACTCATTCAAAATCCAGCATCCAACATCCACAACCCAAACATCTCCAAGTCTATCGCACTCCACTAGACAACAACAGCACAACATGATATAGGTTAATGGACTTTCACTTGCCTCAAGTCCTATGATGTTAACGGCGAGGGATTCGGTGCGGGGGTGCGGCAGCTGTGGCTCAAGTGGGACGGCAGCTACGGCGCGACGGGGACAGCGGTGGCATCCAAGCACACGGCGGAGGGGCGGTCCTTTCCCTCGCTGCTCACCCTCTCGCACTCGCCGTTTGCTGCTCTCTCCCCCTTTCGCTTGCTCACCCGCTCGTTCTCTCTCGGTTTCTCTCTCTCTCAATTTGCTCGACCGCTTGCTTCTCTGGTCACTGGTTTTGTTGAAAACCAGTCAACAAAAAGGGGGTTTTCGGTGGCTAATTGGGTGAGTGGCAGCTGGATTATACGTGTCCAGCAATTGAATTTTACTTCTTAGCTGCACGACACCTTGCTTCTCCATGCAAGGAACGTGTCCACCATTTGCTTCCACTCGGTCAACAATCTCCAAGAGCTGTTGACCCCATTATGTCGGTGATTAGGAGAAAGCTTCACGCATGTAGGTCCCCATGCAAGTCAATATTTCCTCCTTATTTGATGGACTTCAAAAAGAAACGTGACTACGATTAGTGTCCAAAGTCTTCTCTTGTTGTATGGTTGGTCGGTCCAAGAAATAAAAGAGAACGTGGCCGTTGGTGGGATTGTTCGCATGGCTATTCAAGGAAAATTTCTTTTTCTCCGAAAGTTAATGTTTCGGGATGTCGAGTGACGATGAAACTAGGTCGAATGTGGTGCCGACGATGACGAATGTCGCGCAAGTGAAGAAACATGCACAGTCCTTATGCACGGTTCAATTCTTCCAAGATTCGATTCTTAATTTCAGCATGTGCAAGTGCTGAAAAATAATTACTAACGTGGCTGCACGGGCTCACAACAATGTGCATGGGAGGTTTGGTTTGTAGGGTACACAATTGGACGGCTAAAATCAATACAAAAGATATTTGCACCTTATGGCACAAACCTCGTTCTTACTAGAGATGGTACATGAGAACAAGGCTATAACTCATTCGATGGTGGAACCATTTCTAAATGTGACCCCTCGGTCCGATGGTGACAACAAAACAATGTCCATTGTGGTGTCGATAACACCGTCCGATGATACTTCCGTCACTTAGTCACGAACTGTTGTATATTCGAGGGTCGTCAAAATTTCCGGATGCCACACCTCAATTCCTTTATTTTGATTCGTAGCTCTAATTAACTGTTCAAGTTTAAACTCATTGATTTTATTTGAAACTGCTAAAGGTGGAAGTTATTCTTAGATTGTGATTTTTTATAAGCAAATTATTTCTACCCAACTTTGCAAAAAATTTTGTTCACACATATTCACCCCTCTTTAGGTGTTCTTACTAGCCTTTCAACTATAGCCTGTGAAACTTGCTGATTCAAGGTCTAAACTTGAGTTTCTAGAGACTATACCTTACTAGTGAGAAAATCTAAAGTAGATCGGCAGTGTGAAGCTTCTGAATCTCAACATCCATTGCATATTGCTGAACTTTAACCTCCAAAAGAAGCTGTACTATCCTTGGATAGTTTGGATCAAGGTCCGTTTGAGCACTAGCTTTAACAAAATGAGTCTATGGAGTGTTGAGAGATAAGGGAACATCAACTTGATGGAGTGCAATTTGTTTTGCACCCTGACTTGAAGTATACTCTTCAACTTCAACTTTAGGGAATTGGGATGCAAAAACATCTTCAAGGTCTGCAGGAGATCGGCTTATACCATCACTCGCATTATGTGGAGAAGAAGTCCATGTTTTCTCATGAGCTCCCCCTATTTTTGTGCATACAGGTGGAGAAGAAATTTCTTCTTCTTGAACCTTTTTGTTTTAGAGTGAGAGTGATGTTCTGTCTCAGTTTGTACTCCTTGAGGGTCATCCCCAGTTGCTTCAGAATCCTCTGATAGTGTTATTGCAACAGTTTCTCCATTAGAGTCACCATTCTCTTCAAAAGCACCTTCTTCTTCTTTATCTTCATCTCCTTCAACTTCTACTCCTTCTTCTTCTTCTTCTTCTTCTTCTTCTTCCTCTTCTTCATCTTGTCTTTCTCCTCATTCTCTTTCCTTTGATTTCTCAAAAGCAGCAGAGCCTTGAAGATTTCTTAAGGCAATGACAGAAATGATTAGATCATCTTCATCCTCTTCATCTTGCAGGATAAATGATCTCCTTCTCTTTCCAGTTTCTTGTACAACTTCCTTGCCTTTGTGCTTTCTTGGAGTAGCAAAACCTTCCTTGATTTTGCTCGAGGACTCCTTCTTTAAGAGCTCAATCGCCTTAGTCAGATCCTTTAGCTTCATTTTGGAGATCATTTTCAATCATATCTCTATAGGAACAATAGTTCTTGAGTAGAGTTGAGAGGGAAACTTGATCTGAAAATGACGGAACAACTTTGTAACTAGGGCAGAGTAGGGAATTGGCCTTTATCCTTCATGACAGTCCTGTACATATGCAGCAGGATAGTACAAGGAAGTGAGAAACGAGTCCCATTGCAGATTGCCCACATGATTCTTGCCTTAAACCTGGAAACATCAGTTTTGGAGGTTGCCTTGGGTCTGATGCAGTTGATAACAATTTTGTGCAACAGAATGTTGGAGGTTGGCAATCGGGAGTATGTGATACCTCCACTTGGCAGTTTGTCCTTTACCAAAAATCTCGTGGCTTGACCAATGGAGTTATTGATTGGCTGAAAACCACTTCTTTCAACTTCTAGAATATTGGCCAAAATGTCAACATCCACAACGTAGGCTTTGTCACAAGTAGTAAACTGAGTGTGATTCTAATCAAGGAAAGACAAATTTGAGTAGAAGTATGCTGTCAATTCTAGATAAGCCACAGCCGTCTCAACACAAAACTTTTCTAATTGAAGGATGGCCAACTTTTCCCTCAAGTTCACATTTATCGAGTCCAAGAAGTCAAAATCCATTGTTCGAGGGTTTATCACCCATTTGTTCAACATTTGGGCATAAACCCTTTTATGCTATGCCCCTTAGAACGAAACAGTTTCATTCTTTCACTACAGACATAGCAGTCACACCCATCCTGGGTTGAAAATTTGAAAATATTCGCTCATCATTATCCTCATTTTCAGGCTGGTTAACAGAACTAAATCTAGGATCAAAAAGAAAATGCAAAAAAGCCTTTTTTGCAAAACCTTTTAGTGCCATTGCTATCCTTTCCATAGCCTTTAAGAAAATAGTTTTGTTCCCATGCCCATGGCCTTTCAGGAAACTAGTAATAAAGGACATTAGAGAACCACCCTGTTTCAAATAACAATAATGCTTGCAAAGAACTTGGGGTGTCAAGAATCTGAGAGGAACAACATCTTGTTCAACTTCTTCTTCCAACAGTTGACAAGGAGTGATATGTAGAGAGTCGTCACCAGTAAAATCAAAGTGTGTCGGTCCTTCTGGCATGTTCTGAGGCCCCTGATTTGCGATCCGAGAAGATTTCCTTTGGTGTGACATGGATGCAGTCTTAGAAGATTTCATAGACATGTTCGAGTGAAGAAAAGATGAAAACTTGCAGAGTAATTTTGAGAAGAAAAGTTGAGGGAGAGAGAGATTAGACATTAGGGTTTGGAAAATGCTTGTGCTTCGAAAAAAGAGAAATATTGGGGTATTTAACCAAATCGAAATGAGGTAGCCAAATTGTCATGAGGGAAAATGCTTTTTCAAAAATGAAAATAAAATTGGTAACTACTAAAAATTTGAAATCATATTTTAGCAAACATAATAATTGCCAAAAATAAAATAGGCAAGCATCGATTCAGATAAAATCATACTTGTTCAGAATTTACATTCTAAAAATAAAATACCTAGATTTGAGAATATGTTCATACTGATATGGCTTTTGCAAGTTGAAGTTATGAGTCTGATCAACTTTAGACTTTAGGAGATATAATATTCAGCTTGCTGCGAATAGACTCAAATGAGTTTTTCTCCAACGATTTTGTGAATATGTTTGTCAGCTGATTCTTTGAATCAACAAATTGAACCATGATCTCGCCATTCTGGACATAATCTATTATAAAATGATGTCAAATCTCTATATGCTTTGCTCTTGAATGAAGAATGAGATTTCCGGTAAGATTGATAACAATTGTGTTGTCGCATCTGATCTCTGTGTAGGATTCTTCTTTTCCAAAGTCTCTTAGTTGTTGTCTTATCCAAAGAATTTGAGAACAAAAATTCCCAAGAGCAACATACTCTGCTTATGCTGTTGATAAAGCCATCGTACTTTGTTTCCTTAAGAACCAAGATACTGGCATTTGTCCCAACAGTTGACATGTGCCAGATGTGCTCTTTCTATCGATTCTATAACCGGCTAAATCAGCGTCAAAATAACCAAGAAGAGTAAAGTCTCATTCTTTTAGATACCATAGACCTAGCTTTGGAAAAGTCACAACATATTTTATGATGCGTTTAACAACACTAAGATGAGATTCTTTTGGATTAGACTGAAATCTAGTACAAGTGCACACACTAAATAAAATGGCAGGTCTAGAGACAGCGGGGTAAAGAAGAGAACTGATCATGCTTCTGTATAGTTTCTGATCTACTTTCTTCCCTCCTTCATCCTTGTCCAATTTTGATGAACTCAACATAGGAGTTTTTGTCCTCTTACAATTCTCCAATCCAAATTTCTTGATGAGATCTTTGTCATATTTTTCCTAGTGAATGAATATACCTTCCTTTGATTTTCTGACTTGCAATCCCAGAAAGAATGTCAATTCACCCATCATGCTCATTTTGAATTCATCATGCATAGATCTTGAAGATTTCTTGCATAGACTTTTGTTAGGAGAACCAAAGATTATATCATATACATAAATTTGTACAAGTAGAAAATCTTTTCATTCCTTTTTTATAAATATAGTAGTATCAATCTTTTCTTTTTCAAAACTATTTTGAGTTAGAAATTTACTCAACATTTCATACCAGGCTCGTGGAGCTTGCTTTAGACCATACAATGCATTTTTCAATCTGTAGATAGAGTCTGATTTTCTTGGATCTTCAAATCTTGGTGTTGTTCCACATAGACTTCTTAAATGAATCCATTGAGGAAAACACTTTTGACATCCATCTAGAATAACCTAAAATTTTGAAAACAAGTAAAAGTAAGCAATAATCTAATTGCTTCTAACCTTGCTACTGGTGCATAGGTCTCGTCATAGTCCATCCCTTCTTCCTATGTGTATTCTTTCACCACGAGTCTTGCTTTGTTTTTTTATCACTTTTCCTTTCTCATCCATATTGTTTTTGAAAACCCACTTCGTTCCAATAACATATTTGCCCTTGGGTTTTGGAATCAGCTCCCACACATCATTGATGCTGAATTGTCTGAATTCTTCCTGCATAACTTCTATCCAGCTTTCATCAAATAGAGCTTCTTCTACACATTTTGGTTCTATCTCAAAAACAAGTGTTAAAGCACTGGAGTCTTCTCTTGCTTTGGATCTAGTACGAATTCCTTCATCAACGTTGCCAATGATGAGTTTTTTAGGATGACTCGACTTGTGCTTCTAGTTGTTGTTTGGCCTGAGAGTCTATTGATCCTCTGTTTCACTTGAATCTTCTTGTTCTACTTGTTGTTGTGCTCTAAAAGTCTGAACTTTGTTGGGGGAGACAGACTTTGTTAAGTCTGGAACTAGTTTAAACTCTTCAAATTGAACCTGATCTAGCTAAATTTGCATATTTTCCTGAAAGCTAATGTTCATAGATTCTTTTATAGATTGAGTCTTCTTGTTAAAGACTCTGTAAGCTTTACTTGTCAAAGAGTAAGCAAGAAAAATTTATTCATCTGATTTTTCTTCGAACTTTCCTGATCGATCATTTGCATTTTTTAAAATAAAGCACTTATAACCAAAGACATGAAAGTAGAAAACATTCGACTTCTTTCCCTTATATACCTCATAGGGAGTCTTCTCTAGAATAGACCTTAAAAACACCCTGTTGATAATATAACAAGCAGTGGAAATTGCTTCTGCCCAAAAGCGAGAGGGTATTTTGCTTTATATTAAAAGAGTTTTGGCCATTCCCTGTAGAGATCTTTTTTTCCTTTCCACGACCCCATTTTGTTCTAAAGTATATAGAGAGAAGAAAACATGCTGAAAATCAGATTTATTACAAAAGTGTGCAAAATCTTGGTTTCCAAATTCATCTCCATGATCTGTCTTTATGCTTGAAATTGCATAATCTTTCTCGTTCTGAATTTTCTTTGCAAATTTTGAGAAGTACGCAAAAGTCTCAGACTTGTTTGCTAAGAAGAACACCCAAGTGAAATGAGAATAATCTTCCACGATCAGCAGACAATATTTCTTTCCACTGAGACTCTAAGTTCTTGTTGGACCAAAAAGATCTGTATGGAGAAGCTGCAAAACTTCGATTGGTGGAAAACTGATTTACTGGATTAAAAGAACTTTTGACTTGCTTTCCCAAGACACATGGAGTGCATGATTCAGACTTTTGATAGCCCAAATTAGGAAGCCCTCGAACCAGCTTCTTAGAGGAAACCTTGGCAATCTGCTTCATATTAGAGGCTCGCTTCATCTTGAATAGAAATAAGATACTATGAACTTTTTGGATTTACATCTAGAAGGTATATATTGCCATGCCTTCGCTCCCAGTAAAGGATTGAGAGAAGTCTTGACTTATTCTAGAATAAATGCCTTCTTTGAAGTTTATTCTGAAACCAATATTACAAAGCTGACTTATGCTCAGAAGATTGTAGTTTAAACATTTCACTAGGGAAACATTGTTGATAGTTAGACTTCCAATTTTCACAGTTTCACAGCCTATGATCTTTCATTTACTATTTCCTCCAAAAGAAACTTTTCATTCTTTTAGTCTATCAAGCTTTACGAAACAACTTGAGTCTCTTGTCATATACCTTGAACAGCCACTATACAAATACCATTTGAGTTTTCTTTTAATAGTGACCTATAATTAGAAGAAAAACTCAAACTTTCTTCGGCATCCAGATTTTCTTGGGTCCAGGAGTGTTAGTATTAAAAACAGTTATTACCCAATCTTTCTTAATTGGTCTCAAAACCTTGGGACAATCATTTTCGAAATGTTATGAGCTATTACACTTAGAACATTTGGGAATACTTTGGCCAGCAAGTTTTACAAATACTTTTTCAAAATGATTTTTGTAAAATGTTGAAAATGATTTTTGTAAAATGTTTTTACACGTCTCTGTTTAAGTCTCTATTTTACTTTAGGAAAATCAATTAAAGGAACAGTTTCATTATTCATAGCCAGACCTGACTTGTAAAAATAGGGTATTTGAGCTAAAAGAATTTTCTCTAATTTTTCTAATCCTTTTGAAAGCCTTTTTGAAATATCCGAAATTTCCCTTTTTTAAAACAACATTTTCTTTTGAAAGTGAATCATAATTTTCTTTCAAATCGTCGAAGCTTCTTTTCAGATTTTCAAACTTTTCTTTCCAAGAAACTTTCTATTGCCTAAGCTTAGAATTCTCTTTTTTTTTTTTTTTAGTTCGGAGATCCTTTTAAGAGAGAATTTAAGATCGAGGCAAAGTTCATCTATATATATAGAGAGACTTTAATAGGAATTTCTAAGTTACTAACCTCGATTTCTTTGTCAGAGTCTGAATCATTGTCTATTTCTAATTCTAAGTTTGAATTTGAGTGAGCCATCAGACATATATTTGCGAATTCTTCTTCGCTTTCTTCATATTCGGTGCCACTCCAAGTTTATGCTTTGAGAGCCTTTTTGTATTTCTCAATCTTCTATTCCTTATTTTTCAACAAGGGAAAGTTTGGTCTAATATGCCCATTTTTCTTGCACTCGAAGCATATTACATCCCTGTTAGTTTCAATTTCATTTGTAGGTTTTTTCTGGAAATTCTGCAAGCCCTACTTCTTCCAATTGAACCTTCTACCTTTTCTGTTCAGTCTTCTGAATTTCTTTATCATGAGGGTTAGTTCTTCATCATCCATATCATCTTCCGAATCATCATCAGAATCAATGTTAGATTTTAAGGTAATTGATTTCTTACCTTTAGATCTTTCTCATCATTGATCTGCTCCACTTCCTACAACTGAAGTGTACCTATTAGTTCATCTACTGATAAAGGCATAATCCTTTGAGTCTCTCTAATTGAGGTCTTCACATGATCCCAGTCTTTTGAAAGTCCATGCAATAGTTTGTCAACTTTCATTGATCCATAAATTGGTTGGCCTTGATAAGCCAGGCCATTCACAATTTCTGTAAAATGACTAAATATATCAGAGATAGATTTTCCAGACTTCATTTTGAATGCTTCATATTGTCCAAGAAGAATATTTATTTTTGTTTCCTTCAAATAGTTAGTCCCCTATAGGTAACATGAAGTATGTTCCAAATTTCTTTTGTTGTTTCATAAGAAAAAAATCGATTATATTATGTGGGAGACAAAGCACGATATAAGAAATAAATTTGTTTTGCGTCAAGAGCCTGTCTTTTGGTAATTTCAGCTTGTGTTTAATTCATCAACATCAATCACTTCTTTTTCTTTGTCCGAAGCTGATGTTACTTTAGGATTGATTCCTTTTTTCAATAACATCCCACTCCAGGGGATCTCTTGATCTGAGAAATGCCTTCATTTTGTTTTTCTATATATTGTACTCATTTCTATTGAAGTAAGGAGGTCTGGTATTACTTTGTCCCTCAACCAAACCTGGAGCCAGAATATTAACTATAGAAGATCTTTAGCTTAATAAGTAAAAACACTTTAATAAAATAAGTACGCATGCTCCGATACCAATTGAAAAGGCTAGTAAGAACACCTAGGGGTGAATAGGTGTGAAAGCAGATTTTGCGAAATGCAGTAAAAAGCTTTACTTTTAGGGATAAGTGCTACAGAAGTCTTAAAACTTGCAAAAAATGTAATTAAGTTCTAAAAATTGTCAAATTATTTCAATCGAATCCTAAAGTTAATACCGTAAGAATTGTCTGTTAAAAATGCTAACGTGGCATTTTAAATAATTTTTTATTTTTCACGTGGATTTTTTAATTATTTTTAAAAAAATTAGATATAAAAACTAAAAACAATAGATTTATTAATTTTATCTTATTTTCATCAAAAAATAAAAAGAGAAGTTAATTTTTTTTAAAATTGTTTAAAAAAAATCAGTGGCTCCTCTCCGCCGACGCCTGTCGCTACCGCCACCAAACGCCGGAGGGCCCGAGTGACAATTGCCGACCCTTGGCAGGGGTGGTCGGCCCTCGCTTGGCCCTAGGCGAGGTCGGGCGATCGTTGCCCGGCCCCTCCGGCAATGGGCGAGCCACGACAACGGAGAGGAGCTGCTGATTTTTTTAAAACAATTTTTAAAAATAAAATTTTTAACTTTTCTTTTTAGTTTTTATATCTAATTTTTAAAAAAAATAATTTAAAAAATCAACATGAAAAATAAAAAAATTATTTAAAATGCCATGTCAGCATTTTTAATGAAAAAGGCTAACGGTGTTAACTTTAAGACTCGATTGAATAATTTAACAAGTTTTACGACTTGATTGCATTTTTTTGCGAATTTTAGGACTCAATTACATTTTCGTGGCAAGTTTTAGGACTTCTGCAGCACTTATTCCTTACTTGTAAACTGAGTCTGGTTGACTACAAACTTTATAGAAGGATTTAGACTTTAACAACTATTTCAAAACACAGAAGTATCATCACCGTAAGTAAAGTAAAGGAGTTCAGAGAAGAGAAAAATAAACATAAGATTTATAGTGGTTCGGCTTATATCAAACCTACGTCTACTCTCTCACGCTAACAGTCTTCTGGCTGGTTTCCACTATGAATCGAAAGAGAATGTTACAGCCCTGTGATCTCAACTTCTCAGCGAGGAATCTCTACTGTTCTCACAAGATCACTCTCCAAAGTTTCTCACTTTCGAATACAAGTTTAAGCACTAAGTGATGAAGGACAAGTGATTTGGAAACTTCAGACTTTGGAATTCTTTTTTCACGCTATTCTTCAAATGACTTGAAGAACCTCTTTAAATACTCCTACATGCCTTCTCGGCCGTTGGCACTTTCTAGAGGAATTCTTCCAATCAACCCGTTGAACATAATCAAACAATGAAATCTCGAGCCGTTTGAAAATTGAGATGAAAACTCGTCAATTATGTTCGCCTGTACAATCAAGATCTTGGTTTCCATAAGTAGATTCTTTCCAAATAAGTTTGCCTTCCAAAATGATTTGCTTCTTCAAAATTGATTCCAATTAAGATAGACAAGACGATAGGTGATATTTCCAACCATAAAGCTTGATATATCTTATATGCATTGATACATTGAAGAAAATAATCTTGAGTCTGATTAAGTCTTCATTCTCACGTTCAGTCTGGAACTTATAAGAATGGGCAGACTTCTGATGTAAGATAGACTTTGATACAGAAGTCTAGCATTTTTAATAATATAATTTAGATAAGTTTTGTCAACTCAAAACATCATGAGTTTTCTCCAACATTTGCTTCCTTCTAGCATGTTTAATCTGTTTAACTGTTTCTAATGAAGCTTTGCCTAACTAGCAATTCCTAAGATTGTGATACATGAAGGAGTATGTTTAAGAACTCTTTCTTGCTCTCTGACCTTGGCTTTATTGAGTAATTATCTAGGGAGCTTATCCATGGCAAGAATGAAAGCATCCATAAAGACCTAAAAGAGGAAGTTATCATCTATGATTTCTAGAGACTTAAAAGAAGGGAAGAGAACATCATTTAGAATATATTATTGTTTCTAACCCTGTATAAAAGAAAATTTTAACTTTTTTTTCAACTTTATAATTGAAGAGAAATACTCACCAACCTTTGCATAGGCGAAGGTTGTTTTCAACTAGGCAATCGTTGGATCACGAATTTGTGTAGACATTTGGTAAATGAGACATCAGAGAGACCCCCACAACATAATCTTATATGTAACTCAGTTCCTTCACTCCTACTCCATAATCCCAAACAATCAAAACTAGCAAGGGTTTCTCTCTTCACACACAATTGTGTACAATGAAGAAATCGACATTTGGGTGACCGACGAGCCCTTGATCATGACCCGTTGGATCAACAAGGTTGAGCACCTCCACTGTGTTCGGCTTTGTTCGGATATAATACTCGGAAACGACAGGATCTTGCAATTTACGTCAATGTGAAATCGCCAGAGAAATAAACGAGAAAAATAAGGACACCAGAAATTTACATGGTTCGGTCTGAGTATTGGTACCTACGTCCACGGGGAGAGCCAGTAGCAAATAATCCACTAAAATCGGAGAATCATAGTTTATAATCACTCAAATGCTCAAGGGTTTCCCACACCTAGATTTAAACCAAAACCCAAAGTGTTTATAAATAAACAACTCACGGCACAAAATTACCGCACGTTCAAGCTCAAAATACAATGCTCTACGTACGCCTGATTTGCGTACGTACGAAATCATGTATCAAAGCTTCTCGCAGAATCTGGCTCGGTGGATGTGCGGCTTCACTTTCTTCTTAGCGGCGTGCGGCTTCTCGCGCTCATACGTTCAGCAGCCCTTTTTATTGCTTCGCGCGGCTCCTTGCCGAGAGAAAAGAAAACTTGCAGTTTTCTTCTGCTTTTATACGTGTGTTTGCATCCCCAAGGTCAAACTTTTGACCTTGGGCCCCACCTCCTCCATTTGGGCTTCATGTGCAGGACTTCATGTGTCTTTCCTTTTATGTTTCGTAGGGTTTCTTTTTTCCATGCTAGGCACGTCTTTGGCAACTTCACTTCAAAGACTGAAAATTCATCTTTTAATTATTTCAAGAGTCCAACAAAGCCTTTTGATTATTCATCTAATCTTCAAATTCGAGACATTAATTTAACAATTCTCCACCTTGGCTCGATGTTTGAAGCCAAGTTATAGTGCTCATCATCCTTGCTGCTCTCCCAATGCCCCGATGGGCATTCACTCCACAGACGCCAATGGAGCTCAAGCAGAGCTTGAGCTTTGCCAAAGGAACAAACTTAGTCATCATATCTGCCGAGTTATCTGCTATAGCAATCTTTTTAATAGTAACAATAACCTTAGTTAAGACATCTTGGATGAAGTGGTACCTGATGTTAATATGCTTCATTCGCTCATGATAAACTCGATTATACGCCAAATATATCGCACATTGGTTATCACAGTGTATATCCACACTTTTCTGTTATAACCCAAAGTCCGTGAGCAAACTTTGTAATCATATCACCTCCTTCGCTACAAAGGTTAGTGCCATGTACTCTGCCTCAGTCGAAGACAAGATAATGTGATCTCGTAAGGATACTTTCCAACTAACTGCACCACTCGCTAGCGTAAACACGTACCCTGCTAAAGACCTGCAATCATCCAAGTCAACGGCATGATCCAAATCCACAAAACCAGTGGTCTCACTGCCATTGCTGTCCCTCTGGTATACTATACCCACGTCTGTTGTCCCCTTCAAATATCTGAGGATCCACTTCACAGCTTCTCAATGAACTTTACCATGACGCTTCATATAGTGACAAACCACGCTCACAGCTTGTGAAATATTAGGCCTAGTGCACACCATAACATACATAACACTACCCACGGCACTAGAATAAGGAACACGAGACATATGCTCCTCCTCGTCCTCAGTCTGCGGTGATAATTTTTCTGAAAATTTAAAGTGCTTTGCTAAAGGTGTACTTACAGATTTCGCTGATTACATGTTAAAATGTACCACTATCTTCTCAATATATTTCTTCTAAGATAGACGTAAAACTCCTGCAACCTTATCACACAAAATCTCTATATCCAAAATTTTCTTTGCAGCACATAAATCTTTCATCTCAAATTCAGCATTTAACTGCATATTCAGCACATCAATATCAAACATATCCTTAGCTGCTATCAGCATATCATCAACATATAAGAGTAGATAAATCAAAGAACCATTCTCCAATCTCCTATAGTAGACACAGCTATCCATCTGACTTTGCAAGTAGTCTTGTCTAGTCATGAAGACATCAAAACGTTTATACCACTGCTTAGGAGATTGTTTCAGCCCATACAAAGATTTCTTTAACAAGCAAACATGATCTTCCTTACCCGGAATAGCAAATCCCTCTGGTTGCCTCATGTAAATCTACTCCTCCAACTCACCGTGAAGAAACGCAGTTTTCACATCTAGTTGCTCTAACTCAAGATCCTGCAAAGCAACTAAAGCAAGTGAAACATGAATCGAAGTATGTTTTACCACATGAGAGAACACCTCATTGTAGTCAATGCTCTCACGTTGTGTATACCCTTTCGCCACAAGTCTCGCCTTATACCTCGCTGCCTCGACATTGGGAATGTCCTCTTTCCGTTTGAAGACCCATTTACTTCCGACAATCTTTTGGCTCTTTGGTACTTTGACCAGCTTCCATGTCTGATTTTGATTGAATAATTCCATCTCTTCACTCATAGCTCCTAGCCACTGCGACGACTTCGGGCTAGTCATCACCTCATAATAATACAAAGGCTCATTTGTCTCCACCTCATCACCTACAGTCAATGCATAAGCAATATCTATATAACCATAACGTACCGGTGGTTTAATTTACCTTCTTTGTCTATTTGCAGCTATAGTCTATTGCGACTTTGCTGGTTGTTCACTATCACCGACTTTAGGAACTGCGGCTTCATCTGCAGTCTCAACCACTGTTACCTTCGAGGTCTCTAAAGTCTTCACTTGAAACTCTACCTCACTTATGACACCATGATCTGTCTTTTTTGTTGGTTGTGTCTCAGAACTCCTCTTTGAAGCATTACAGTCTCGTCGAAGATTACATCTCTGCTAATTATAAAACCGGGTGATTTGGGATTGGTGCACCACAGCCGGTGGCCTTTCACCCCATGTGCATAACCTAGAAATATGTATTTCTTCGCCCTCGGCTCAAGCTTATCATCACTCATATGAGCATACACAGGACATCTAAATATTTGTAATCCAGAATAATCAACAGGTTTTCCCAACCATACTTCCTCAGGAGTCTTCCACTTGATAGCAGATGATGGAGATCGATTAACTAGGTAACATGATATGTTCATTGCTTCAGCCCAAAATTCCTTATCAATTCCTGCATGCGAAAGCATGTATCAAGCTCGCTCAAGCAAAGTTCTGTTCTTCCGTTCTACCATGCCATTTTGCTGTGGTGTCCCAAGTACTTTGCGGTGTCTTATAATACATTATTTCTCGTAAAACTCGATAAAATCTTTACCATAGAACTCTATGCCATTATCGGTTCTTAGGCACTTGATTTGCTTATCTGACTGTTTCTCAATCAAAGCCTTAAATTTCTTGAATTGATCAAACACATCATATTTGTGCTTCAGAAAGTAAACCCATACCTTCCTCGAATAATCGTCGATAAATGTCAACATATATCGGGCACCTCCTTTCAAAGGAACTGAAGATGGGTCCCAGACGTTTGAATGAGTATATTCCACTGGTTGTTTGGTCGAATGAATAGCTGTAGTAAACTTAACTCGGTGCTGCTTTCCATAGATGTAGTGCTCACATAAGTCTAGCTTCCCTGTTTTCTGACCCTTCAACAACCCCCTTTCACTCAGCATCATCATACATATCTCACTCATGTGCCCTGAACGCATATGCCATAATTGAGTCAAGTTAGAATTTGACTCACCTGATGAAACTACAGCGGTTTTGGTCATGGTCTCTCCCAATAGCTGATAGAGACTATTCACTTTCTTCCCTTTCATCACTATCATAGCACCTTGAGAGATCTTCAGTACTCCACTTTCAGCGGTGTACCTACACCCGATGTCATTGAGTGTCTCTAGAGAAATAAGGTTCTTCTTGAGCTCCGGTACATGCCTCACATCTGTCAATGTGCGCACCACCCCATCGTGCATTCGGGTCCAAATTATCCCTATCCTCACAGCCTTACAGACTGTATTATTCCCTAAAAAGAACCTTACCACCATTTGCAGCTTGGTAAGTAGTAAACCAGTTTTTATGAGGCGTCATGTGATAAGAACACCCCGAATCTAGCATCCATTCATCTTCTGACGAAGTAGTAGTCACACATAAAACAGCTTATGCATCCCTATTGCTCCCCTCAGCAACGTTTGTCACATTGCTTGTAACATTCTGCTTATCAACTTTATTCCTCTGCTTTGGACAATCTCTCCTGATGTGCCCCTCCTCGTGACACTCAAAGCAATTCACTCGTCCCTTGGACTTTCTATTGCATGATTTCGATCCGCTTTACTTCTGTTGCTTCTAGCGATGTTGTTCTCTACCCTGAATCGTCAGTACTTGTGCTGCTCCTTTCGCCAGACCGTCATCTCACAATTTTCTCTGCTACTCCTTAGAGAATAAGGCGGACTTTACCTCTTTTGAGGTAATTGTAGTACGCTCCTGCAACAGTGAATCAGTAAAGTGCTCCCATAACTCTGGTAAAAAGGCTAATAACATCATGCCATGTTTTTCATCATCAAGTATCTTATCGACGTTCTTCAGATCCAACATGAGTTTATTCAATTCATCTAGGTGGGTTCTGATAGACGTACCTTCAGTGTATCTAAATTGAAACATCTTCTTCAGTATATACAAGCGATTGTTCAAATCTTTCTTCACAGAGAGTACTTGAAGTTTTGCCCATAATGCTGCGGCATCCTTCTCCTCAATAACCTCTAGTAAGACTTCATTCGACAAATTTAACAGAATTATGCTCTTTGCTTTTTGCATAAGCTCTACCCTCTCTGAGACTTTCATTATAATCGGCAACTCATCTTTGCCATTTAGTGCCTTGGCCAAACTTTGTGTTGTCAATAAAGCCCGCATCTCGATGCTCTATAACACAAAATTATTTCTCCCATCAAACTTCTCAATCTCAGATTTCCTCTCAGACATAATTGCAATAACAGAGTTTCCAGATAATAATCAGACAAGCAAAAGCCCCAAATCACAATCAAGAAATCCAACCCCCAGCTCTGATACCAATTGTTGGGATATAATACGTGGAAACCACAGGATCTTGCAATTTACGTCAACGCGAAATCGCCAGAGAAATAAACGAAAAAAATAAGGACACCATAAATTTATGTGGTTCGATCTGAATATCGATATCTACGTCCACAAGGAGAGCCAGCAGCAAATAATCCACTAAAATCGGAGAATCAGAGTTTACAATCGCTTAAATGCTCAAATGTTTCCCACACCTAAATTTAACCCCAAACCCAAAGTGTTTATAAATAAACAACTCACGGCACAAAATTACCGCACGTTCAAGCTCAAAATACAACGCTCTATGTATGCCTGATTTGCATACATACAAAATCGTGTATCAAAGCTTCTCACGGAATCTGGCTCGGCGAACATGCGGCTTCACTTTCTTCTCAACGGTGTGCGGCTTCTCGCGCTCATACGTTTTTTTTTTTTTTTGTCATAATGTAGTGAATATTATTACTATCCCGCAAAGAGGGAACCATTACATGAAAAGTCTAAACATAATAAAGATAGTAAGGGTTGAGGAGGATAATTAACCCAATTTGTAGGAAGGGACTTGGCTCGGTGGGCTTTTGCGACCCAATCAGCAACCTTGTTGGACTCTCTCGGCTCATAGGAAATAGAAACATCAGTCAGTTGGCCCAAAAGAATTTTGCAATCAGCGACCAACTCTTGGGCCTGCCAGGGGGGCTCATCTCGGCCCAATAAACAGTCAACCAAGGGGAGATTATCAGACGATACGTGGATGTGTAGATCAGTTCCAGCAGAGGGTTCCATCCAGAGTTCGGTTGTGCACGTCTTTCTTTTTTCACCCACACCAAAGCTTCACAAATGGCAAGGGTTTCAGCGACCCAGGCGGTTGGAGCCAAGATTCCCTTCGCAAAACCAGTGATCAGCAGCCCTGCATCATTTCGGCAAACACCAGCAACCGAGCCCTCCTTCGTCGAGCTACTCCAGGACGCATCGACGTTCATTTTCAGCATATGAGGGTTAGGTGGTTTCCATTTTTTCGAGCTGCTGTTGGCTGTTTGTTGTGGATTGATGCTTCCCTTTCCTTTGGCGAACCATTTTATACAGAGATTTGCTGCGATTTGTGCTTCTTCTTGGGTGCAGTGGGGATCGGCCTTCTTCCCTTGGAAGACCACTAAGTTGTGGGTCTTCCATATTTACCATAGTAAAGCAGCAAAGTGGATTTTTGGTTCTGATCCGGTCCTTGAGGTGAGGTTATGTAAGATCCATTTGTCGATTCGAGTAATGCACTCTGGATTTGCATGGGCTTGAAAATCAGGGGCTGACCATAGCGTCTTTATCCAATTACAAAGGATGAAGAGATGCTCTGTTGTTTCAGGAGTTTGGCCACAAATATGGCATGTCGGGTCAGGTAACATTTCTCTTCTGTACAGATTAGCCTTTGTAGGGAGAGAATTGCTGCAGATATTCCATAGTAAAAATATGATTTTGGGGGAAGTCGGGAGACTCCATATTTCTTGCCAAAGTGACTTGGGTGTTTGATAAGAGGAGGATGGGTTGTGATTGATGGCGGGGTCAGCTGGGTTATTTATCCATTTGTAGCCACTCTTTACTGTATATGTGCCCGACTTGTTTGCTGTCCATACAAGCTCGTCTGAGTTAGGGTACAAGCTAAGAGGATGGGCGAGTATCTCTTTTACTATGCTGTCTGGAAAAAGTTCTGTCACTTTCTGCATATCCCATACCCTGACCTCTTTGTCAATTAAATCAGCAACCATTTTTGGGTCTTCTTTATTTGCCGGACCTATAATTCTTCCAGTCGACAACCAAACATATTCTCTAATTCGTATTTTCTTGCCATCGCCAACCTTCCACCTAGTTGCCGGTTCAATTGCCTCTCTCCCCACCAATAAACTTTGCCATCCCCATGAAGGATGATTACCTCTGTGTGTTGTCCAGAAATCTCCTTGAAGATAATACAAGCTTTTTAGTACTTGACCCCATAAGGAATTTGGTTGTTTTGCAAGCCGCCAAGCTTGCTTTCCCAGCATAGCTTTGTTGAAGTCCACCAAGTCTTTAAAGCGAGGCCTCCGAACTCCTTTATGTTTTTCAAAACTTCCCACTTCTTCCAGTGGATTCCTTTTCTAGCTACATTCTGTTTCCACCAAAAGGAGGCCACTCTTTTCTCTATAGTGCGACAAATAGAAGTTGGGATTTTAAAAATGGACATCGCATATTGGGGAAGGGCTTGAATAACTGTTTTAATGAGAATTTCCTTTCCTGCCTTCGAAATCAATTTCTCTTTCCATCCTTCAAGTTTCCTTTCTACTTTTGCAAGAATCCATGCAAACATTTGTTTTCTTGTTCTTCCCCAGTCAGATGGAATTCCGAGATACTTACCTAGGTTTTTTGAGATAGGTACTCTCAATTCAGTTGCTAGGTTCTGTTTAAGAGTGTGAGGGCAATCCCTCCCAAAGAAAAGGCTTGATTTGTTAAGGTTTAGCTTGTCTGGACACATAACAGTATTGATTTAGCACATTGGATACATTCTGGGCTTCTTTTATCGTGCTGTCTAAGAAAAAAATGGCATCATCAGCAAAGAGAAGGTGAGAGAGGATGGGGCATGTGGGTTTGAGACGAATTCCCTTAATACTCCCATCCTGGACAGCTTTGTTCATTAAAGTCGAGAGGATATTTGACATGATAATGAAAAGATAGGGAGAGAGGGGATCTCCTTGTCGAATTCCTCTAGTAGGTGTGAAGATAGCTGAGGGTTCTCCATTGAGTAATATGCTAAAAGATATCGAGGAGATGCAATACCTAATCCACTGAACCCATTTCTCATTAAAGCCCAATCTCAGCATGTAATCACATAGAAAGTCCCATTCGACTCTGTCATATGTTTTTTGCATGTCTAGTTTTAGAATGGCTTGGAATTTTTGCTTCCTCCTTCTCACCCTTAATTGATGAATCACCTCTTGTACAATAAATATATTGTCTTGTATCTGTCTACCACTTATAAAGGCTGTTTACTCTTCTGAAACTATCATTGGCAGCCATGGTTTCAGCCTATTTGCCAATACTTTTGCTATAATTTTGTAACTAAAATTACACAGGCTTATAGGTCTGAATTGGGTGATATTTTCTGGGTTTGTCACTTTTGGAATAAGAGTAATATGCGTTCTATTAAGCTCTGGTTCAAACATACCTTGAGTGAAGAAGGATTGGACCATCTAAAGATGTCTTCTTTAATGATTGGCCAATGATTATGGTAGAATAAGCCATTTAGTCCATCCGGACCCGGTGCTTTTGTAGCTCCTAGTTGAAACACAGCAGCTTTTACTTCATCTTTGGTGACTGGTTTAGTCAGATTGTCATTTATCTCCTCATTAATTACTGCTTGGCATTGTTCTAACACAAGTTGGTAGTTTCGGTCTCCAACTGAGGTGAACAGAGACTGATAATAGCTGCTGATGTGATTACTTAGAGTCTCCGAATCCCTACACCAGGTTTGATCGTCTAACCTTAGCATAGAGATTTTATTTCGTTGTCTTCTTTGAACCGTAGTAGCATGGAAGTATTTGGTGTTTTGATCCCCCCACTTTAACCAGTCTATTGTCGACTTCATGCACCAGAACATCTCTTCTTGTCTCCACAAATCTTCAATTTTCCGGATTATATGGCTGATTTCCTCTCTGTTTTGCTCCCCAGTTGTTGTATTTGTTAATTCCATTAGCTAAAATTTGAGGGGGTTGATCTGTGTTTGAGCATTTTTAAACTTTCTCCTACTCCATTTATGTAATGCAGCAACCACCAGCCGTATTTTGTGTGTCAGACTGATTTTGGTAGAGTTGTTTGCATGCCAAGCTCATTTAATTACCTCCTCGCACTCTGGATCTTCTAACCAAACCGGTTCAAATCTGAATTTTCTCTGACTTTTCTTTTCCTTTTGATGAAGATTTAGAATTA
The DNA here is from genome assembly GCA_017140325.1 of Eucalyptus leucophloia subsp. euroa. NCBI lineage: Eukaryota > Viridiplantae > Streptophyta > Magnoliopsida > Myrtales > Myrtaceae > Eucalyptus > Eucalyptus leucophloia. Next base: position 32,935,461 of record CM029469.1, on the reverse strand, counting down.
GCGGGCTGTGGTCAGAACCTATTGCTGGTAGAACAAAAGCCATTGCGTTTGGGTACTTTACTTGCCACTCCATATTGCAAAGAGCCCTGTCTAGCCTCTTTTTCACTAATGCGCTGCCTTCTCTGTTGTTTGACTAGGTAAAAGCACATCCCTTGCTTTCAATATCCAGCAAGGAACAATCATCCAGAAAGCCCCTGAAAGCTGCGATTCTGTATCTATCCACTTCTCTACACCCAACCTTTTCCCAATGGTAAAGTATTTCATTGAAATCTCCAATACATAACCATGGGAATGGATTATAGTAGTTGCTTTCTTTAACCATGCGCCATAATCTAAGTCTTGCTTGGAAGTTTGTTGATGCATGTATGAAAGAGATTCGCATAGAATTGCCGCTGTTAAGAACAGTACATTTTATTGTGATAAGCTCCCCCAAACTTCCTTCTACTTCCACTTTAATTTCCTCATCCCACATTAATGCTAGTCCCCCTGTAATACCGACTGGTTCGATAGTGAAAGATGCTATAAGCTTAATCCTTTTCCTCACTCTCTCAATAACAGGATTCTTATTTTTTGTTTCCATGAGAAAAACTAGGTTGGGCCTCTCTTGAGCCACTAGGGCTCAGAGATGCTGAACTGTCAAGAGATTGCTCAACCCTTGACAGTTCCAGCTTAATACTTTCATCTTTGCTCTGGTGGCTTATTAGGGCCAGCCACCATAGCCCATGTACTCGCCCCTTCCCAAGATTGAATTGGGGCGTCCAACAGTTGTTGTTCATCTACCACAAGCTCCTGTGTTGTTTTCTTTTCATAAGGGCTGCTTCGCCTTTTTTTTTTAGCTGCTGGTGCTTTATAAACCGCCTTACCCTTCTTGGTATTTTGTGGCAGACTCTCCTTCCCAGCAAGAGATATAGATAATGGTTGGTGTTGATCTTAATTATGTCGTCTAATAACACTCATCTATTCTGTTTTCTCAGGCTGAACAAGGACAAGTGCCATTGAGTTATCAACTGCAGCTGCTATTTTCATGGTGGATTCAATCTCTTCTGTTTGAGTTTCCATAACAACTTCTTCGTCAGGGACCAGGGAGTCAATTTTACCATAAAACGTCTTCCAGTAAGGACTTTCTTCTCTAACTTCCGCTTTCAACCATGAACCAAACCTACCCGGTAGGTCCTGAGCAAGACTCGTCTCTTCATAGGGTATTTCAGTATAATGATTTGCATAGTGACCAATCCGACCACAGGAATAACAATAGTGAGGTAGTCTTTCATATTTGTAGTCGATCCACCACTTCGTATCCCCGCCATTTATTACTGTTCTTGTTTTGAGAGGTTTGGCCAGATTCAACACTACTCTTGCCTTTCCAATTTTTCCCGAGTTATTGCCTCTCGCCTCTGTTTTTATCTCCTCAACTCTCCCCATTCTTGAGGCCAACAGGTGTATGGATTCTTCATTTACTCTAGCTCGAGGTAGCCCTATGAAATGTACCCAGAACGCATAATGAGTAAATTCGTAACAGTGCTCAGGTATGTTTGGATCACCTTCTCTCAGGACAAGAAGATTACTGGCGAAAGACCAAGGTCCAGTTTCTGTCACCCTCCGTTTTTCTTCACTAGATTGGAACATAAACAAGAAATATCCAGGTGCAATTTACTCACATTTCACTGTATCTATTTTCCATGCCTTTTCATAGTGCTGCAAAACGCTTGGAAATTAACATTCGGCTTCGAGTATAACTTGTCATAGAGAGTTAACTCATTTTGTTTTTGCTCTTCTTCTGGAATATTATCCCCTAGGTCTGTGATGTCTTCTTCTGATCACAAGTCTCCCATTCGCCTGCATAACGCTGCTAATCGATGGTGATTGTCCTCTATATTTGCCATTCCTGTTCAGTTGTTGAAAAGCCGAGACCATATAGGTTTTGGCTATGGAGTGAAGGGAGCTCTAATACAAAGTTAATACCAGGAAATACATATCAAGCTACTGCTGAAACACCAAGTGAGGCCAAACACCACCGAACCAGACGATCCCAGCCACTAAACAAACTTCTCAACAACACAATCGCTAGATGGACAGAGATTGGGAACCAGTGTAAGGAAAGAACCTGGTGGATCGGATGAGTCGCATCAAAAAACTTCCAGTATTCGAGGGTCAACCAACGAGATCCAGCTCAGAAGGGGTGACCCATCCAGCGCACTTACAGAGATGAAGATTGGGATGATTTGGCAGAGTACCCATCGACATACTGAAACTTTCTAGCCTTGCCCACCAACCAGGGATGCAGCGGAATGAAGAAAGGGATTTAATCGGGTGGAAAATGTCTAAAAACAGCCATGATTGGCAGATTTAGGGATTGGGAAAGGGACAAAAGGGGAGCTGCTATCTACGAGAGATAGAGAGAAAACCTCAAATCGCGAGGAGTTGTAGTCTGCTCGCTCGTACGTTCAGCAGCCCTTTTTATTGCTTCACGCGGCTCCTTGCCGAGAGAAAGGAAAACCTGCAGTTTTCTTCTGCTTTTATACGTGTGTTTGCGCCCCCAAGGTCAACTTTTGACGTTGGGCCCCACCTCCTCCGTTTGGGCTTCACGTGCAGGACTTCACGCGTCTTGCCTTTTATGTTTCGTAGGGTTTCTTTTTTCCGTGCAGGGGGCACGTCTTCGGCAGCTTCACTTCAAAGACCGAAAATTTATCTTTTAATTATTTCAAGAGTCCAGCAAAGCCTTTTGATTTTTCATCTAATCTTCAAATTCAAGACATTAATTTAACAGGCTCATCACACTTGTCGGATTAAATCATGTGATGGTGCAATCGGGTTAAAAACTACTTTGATTATTGGCAATTTCTGCCCTCTTTTTCTTAATGAAGAAGGATTAGTGAGAAATATTACAAATCGAATAGGATTGTTTTCGATTTATCTCTGAAGACCATGCGTTTCCCAGGACTGATCATAAGTGTAAACGTTCTGATCAGATTGCTATAAGATACAGATCTTTCCCTCCAACCAAGAAGTATAATCCATGTAAAAACTGTAACCCCTCTAGTTTAGCCTGAAAAATTAGAACTTTCCTAGTTTTAATTTTTGGTGGGTTCGACTGATTACTCAACTTCCTTTTGAGCTCGAGTTGAGAAGGCCAATTCGTAATTACTTGTCATCCTCTTTGAATTCCTTTGGCGTAAAACTAGCCCCGGTATAAAATGGTAAGTAGGAAGGAACTCTTGTGCGAACGATTTGCTTTCTTTTCCCAAGTATAGAGAGAGACCATTTTCTCATACTCACAAGAGTCGATGTTTCGGTACAGTCACTATGCATTTGACAGCGGCGGCCACAACTGTTGTCTCCCCTCACGAGCAACCAGAGTGCTGTGATCATTCAATCATCTGGCCGACACTGTCGGTCGGGGCCGATCATACTTTTGCTTCCGACTTGTATTTTCATAGGTGCTCTGTTTCCCTTGATGCTCTTAATGTCGTGTTTCATCATGCCATACTTTACATTCGCCGTCCGTTTTGCTGGTAATTTTCTGTCAAGTTTATGCCATACTTACCATGATATGCTTTGAAAGGATGAACTAGTCTTTCGATTCATATAAGGATAGACTTTTGACGGAGTCTCCCATTTCCTTACACAACTCTTGCTCTTCCCAGATCGTAAATCGCGTTATTCAAACCATCTTTCAGGTTCATGAATCCACGACGATGACAAACTTCCAAATTTTACAATCTTCTCAGAAAGTTCAAAAATCCCGTAATCTAAAACAATTAAAGAGGGAAAATTACATTTCATACGGCACGCGTTTGTACAGTTCGGAGGGTAGCCTAGGTGTGGCCACGGCTTGCACAGGCGTCGACATGTACGTGACCAGCCCGGGGTTCTCGGACATGTCGATCTCCTCCGGCTTTGTCCCTTGCGGCGGAGTCCAGACGAAATGGTGCAGCAGGTGGCCCAGCATGGACGTGACCAGGTTGATCCCGAGCTGTGCGCCAGGGCACACCCTCCTGCCTGCGCCGAACGGGAGCAGCCTGAAGTCGTGGCCCTTCATGTCCACATCTTCCTCGAGGAACCGCTCGGGCCTGAACTCGAGCGGGCTACTCCAGACGGTCGGGTCACGGGCGATGGCCCATACATTCACGTGGACGTTCGACCCCTTGGGGATGTCGTAGCCGCCGATCTTGACGTGGGAGTTGGACCGGTGGGGGAGCATCAGCGGGGTCGGAGGGTGCAGCCGGAGCGCTTCCTTAGCAATGCACTGGAGGTAAGGGAGATTCGGGAAATCGGACTCAGTCACCACACGCTCGAACCCGACGACCCGGTCGAGCTCCTCTTGGGCCTTCTGTTGCACCCTCGGGTTCTTGATCAGCTCCGCCATCGCCCACTCCACTGAAATAGCAGTAGTGTCCATGCCTGCTGTGATCATGTCCTGCATACCGTGTGGACCATGGAGTCAGTTCCAATGCCAAGGAAATTCCTAGAATCTGCAGTAGACCATTTGGTTTCAGGACTAAACCAGGTGTCCGGAGCCGGTCGTTAAACTTACCCAGAGGAGTCCTATGATGGTATCTTCGCTGAGGTCGTATTTGTCCTTGAGGGTGAGCAGGGCGTCGACGAAATGCTGCTTGGCCCCGCTCTTCTGGCGGGCTACCGTGTGCTCCTCCATGATGGCCCGGGTGAGGCGGTCCCTCCTCGCGCTGTGCTTGGCAAACGCCTCCTCCTCCAGCGGGAACATCCAGCGAAGCCACGGGATGTGCTCCGCCATGGCGAGCGATGCGCCAAGCTTCAGCCCGTTGGACACGATCGCCTTGAACTCGAGGCCCTGCTCGTCTATCACGCCCTCGGTGTTCATGAACCTCTTCCCGAACGCCAGCCTCGTTATGTTGTTGAAGGCGACCGCCCCCAGGTACTTCTTCACCAGCAGGGTCTTCCCCGAATTATCTGCACCCACATCGCAAATCGTTCTGGTCTTAACACTGCTGATTCGACTCGGAATCATTAATCATATCAAGCATAGTAACTTAAAGCAGAAAAAGCAGCCGAGTTTCCCAAGAAGAAAGCGTTCAATGCGCTAATGATGTTCAAGAAGAAGCTAAAAGCAGTCCTTATTTCCACCGAAACGATGCCGAAACGTTAGGTTGAAACGAGAACAGGGCGAACATGGCCCTCGACGTGGCCAAGTCATGAGTACTACGCATCCCCATCATGACTTTGCTTTCAAAGGAGAAGCAAAGAGGGAATAATCTCAAATCTCGTGAATTGGGTTGAATAGACGGAACAATCTCAACTCCCTAAAGAGAGAGAGAGAGAGAGAGAGAGAGAGAGAGAGGATGATGATAGCTTGAAATATTTCTGGTCACGATGCCGTCAATCATAATTGTTTTTTCTTCTTTTGGGCTTAGAAACCCACAGCACGGCATCATTAATGGAAGAGAGAGAAGCTTTTAGGGTCAAGACCCACGAGTTCAATGAATAGGTGGCGAGCTGTGTGTCTTAAATTCATTCACGGAAAGAGAAGTTGGCAGAAATTGACTTTGCCAAATTGCACTGTGTACATGGACCAAGCGTTCGATCTTTACTATCACGTCACCTAATGTAAACAATCTCGTGTTTGGACTACCTGAGATCTAGTAGGGCATTCGCGCACCCCGATTTCATGCCATTTGCTGGGAAATGGAGAAATCCGAGTTTTCTTTTATCCTAGCACTAAAGTCAATGTCTTGGCGACCAATTCCTTCCCCTTTTTTTTCTTCAACAATCATGTCAGGCTGATGGTTGGTGGTGGCAATCAACCTTTTAATAGTCACATTCAATGAAGAAGGCCCCTATATTAAAATAACAGTCCACCCGTTCCTCTTTTTGTAAAATTAATCGATAACAAATTCGAATTTAATCGTGGCTAATAAAGAAAAAAAATCATTTGATATATATTAATGAAAATTTTTTACTTTAAAAGTGATGAAATCTTTTTATTTGGGTGGATAATGCTTTTTCTCCCCGAATCTTTGTTGACAGGACAACTGCAAAACTCAAAGCTGTGACACGAAGGAAGTACCCCATGAACCTCGCTTCTGGCACCCATTCCAGGTTGAATTTGTCAGATCTGGCCGGCCAAATGACTTAAACCTTTTAATATGCCACGACCGGAGAAGAGAAATGGATAAAAGGACAAAACCATCCCGGGGTGGAAATGGTCCCGTTATTCATGGACTGAACTTTTCTTGATCATGAGAAACTTCATTTTTGCATCGGCAAACGTCGACTTCAACGAAGAGTAAAATCTACCCGGAAACAGATTTACGACCAAACTATTTTTTGGACCGAACGAGCGGCTGTTCTACCCGGAAACAGATTTACGACCTCGACCTCAACTTAGAATCCACTGAGACTCGTATAGAAAATCATTTTGTAGAGCGCGGCGTGATGGATTTCTGCCGTCGTTTGGACGTGGTTCGTTTGTTTCGATACGGCTTTTCGCATTACTCACGATCAAGTTCGGTAGATCGGTCTTCTCTTTGATGCAGAACGGAAGAAAAGAAGGCTGCGAATGCCAAAAAGAAAAGGAGGAGGAGAAGTTACCAGGGTTGGTGCAATCCTTGAAGATGGACTCGACCATGGCGGTGACCTCGTCCTCCCGGATGGGGCGGAGGGCCTCGAGCCGCTTGGGGGTGAAGAGCTCCAGCGTGCACACCTTCCTGACCTTCACGTAGTGGGGGCCGTAGTCGGCCCATATGAGGTCCTGGCCGTCCCTGCTGAACTTGGCGGCCGACCGGCTCCGGTGCCGGTCCGCCAGCTGCTGGTCGTTCTCCTTGAGCACCTCCTTGGCCAGCTCCGAGCTCGACACGACCACGTTCAGGGTGGAACCGAACCAGACCGATATGATGGGCCCGTAGGCCTGGGACCACTCCGCGAAGCACCGGAACCGCACGGGCTTGATGTCGTAGAGGTTGCCGACCACCGGCCAGGCCCGCGGCCCCGGCGGGAGCTTGAACCGGAGCCGCTGGTAGAGCTGGTGGGCGAGGAGGAGGAGGATGGGGATGGAGAGGAGGATCAGAGGAAGAGCCATTGGCGTGGGATCTCTCTCTGGGGTGGAGAGGCGAGAAGAGATGATGGTTGGATCGTAGGAAGGAGGTCGATGATATATGGAATGGGATGCCTGGCAAAATACGAGGGAGGGAGTTGGTGAAGTGGATATATTTTGCCGTTTTATCTTTTCTTTCTTTCCCTTCATGATGGTTAGGTCGAATTCACTTTCAATATTGGAAGAATGTGACGTCACTTGCTGCTGTTCAATTCATTTTTTTTTTTTTAACAAATGCTGGGTATGCATGTTCTCTCGACTTGGTCTTAGTGCAAAAAATTCCTTTTGCTTACTTTCTTTTTTTAATACTAAAATGATAACCAGCTTTGCACCCAAATCAAAACTCATTAGACCCAACCCAAATCACAAAAGAAAATTTTGAATTTAAATTATCTTGGATATTTCAAATAATTAATACTAGTAAATCCTAAAACTTGTCAAAAAACTATAATCAAGTCATAAAATTTTCAAAAAATGCATCAAATTCTAAAGCTTGTTAGATGGGTACAAATAAGTCATTTTTATTAAAATTGTCAATTTAACCAATACAAAATGTAGACAGCATTTTTTTATTTTTTTTCTTTGTATGTTGCAATAATATGACTAAAATTTAGGGATTATATTATATGAATTAAAAGTTCATGAGCAATATCACAAGTTAAATTAAAATTCATGGACCATTTACCTTGTTGTCCCAAAAATTTAATTCTGGTGGGCTTTCTTCTAAAGGTGCGGCCAGTGGGTGGAGAAGGGCAAGCCACTTTCCGAGTAAGAGAGCAACTGGGAGACAAAGGTTAGTGAGACCGCGTTGTATTCTCAAACTTCCATATGGCACTATAGAAATCAATCAGAATAATAATAATGACAATAATAAAGAAAATAAAAGGGCTGTCGGGAATATTCACGAATTAACTCATATACCCATTAGCCTCCAAACATCATCTCGCATTTAATCACCTCCAAGCATCATCTCTTATTTAATCACCGTTCAGTTTGTTTTGCCACAAATACTCGAGCTGAGAAAAAAAAATGATGCCGAAATAGTATTCCTTGCGCACGCATATTTGGTGAAAAACGTGGATGGCTCCAATTCGTTCCTAAGAATGGAAATACGTAAGGAAAATAGAGGGGAAAAAAAGGGGAAATTTTCGAATTATTTTTCCCTTTTTGTACTAATTAATTTTTGGGGGTCAAATCTGTGGTGGAAAGAAGATGCGTGGTGGGTGAAGACTCGGTTGGCGTGTAAAAGTGGGGGTCGGTGATGGTGGGGCCCATCTTGCGGTTGGTGAAGCAGCCGGAGTTGGTGAGATTGAGAAATTTCTTCTTCCTTTTCTTTTAATTATAATAATAATAACAATTATTGCTTTTATTTTTTTATATTTATGTCTGCCCAATCATTCCAACCGCGAGGCGACCCTTGATTTCTCGTCTTCGGGTGACCAAACTCAATAACATCCCCCTTTTCTCTAAATTTGTGGTTTCCTTTCAGGACCAATCTCACCTACTTTTGATGACGACCGAGTGACCAAATCCAACTTCAGAGAGGTTCGACTCATTTGTGTGGCAGGGACAGCACGGGGAGGATGATCATTAGGCACCCTCGATTCACGTTGGTTCGATGCACTCGAACCGTTGGATTGCGTGGATCTATTAGCTCGAGAAAGAGCTGGATGTCGACTCTCTAAAAGAGAACTCTCTTACCCTTTTTGGTTGTTCCAACGTTTATGAGAGAGCCACAATAGTATATTGACTAAGAAAAATGGGTCTAAATATAAGAATTGGATACTATTGTAGTAACTTTATCGGTAAGGCTGCAAGCGAATTGGTCCAACCGATCCCATCTAAATGGATATTTCACCGTTGACTAGACGATAGATACTAGTCAACTTAATTGAAATGAAAATATTTCATTTGGCCAATTTATCTACTAGTAAAGCCCTGTTTGGTTTAGCATTCCAAATGGATTTTGAGACTCTAAAGTCCCTTAGACAAATATAAATAGTGTTCGATTCATTTTTTGGCTTAACTTTGGGAAAATACAATTACATCTCTAAAGGGCTTCAAGAGCCTTTAGCCTAAAGTAGATCTAGAGATTCTTTAGGAAGTTGTATTCTTAGAATGCAAATATTGACCCTCATTCACTCTTCATCTTCTTCATTGTTTGCATTGAGAAGTTGATCGAAGGTTGACGATCGCTAGTTGTTGGCCAAAGGGGTCACACGTGCCGACAATCGCTGCTTGGGTCGCATGACCCGAGCAACAATTGACCTAAGTCGCATGACCCAAGCGACGGTTGATATCCCCAAGTAGTGCAACAACCTAGGTGACGACACCTAGGTTGCCACATTACCTAAGGGTGTGGGACCTTAGGTGACAACTGGGTAGCGCAACTCAAGTAATGCTGTCTGAGATCACGTGACCTCAAGTGAGGTTGTTCAGTAGTTGTATTAAAAACCTTTTTTTTATTTCTTTTTAGCAAAAGTCTTTTAGAAAATGTAATTTTTACCGAACAACATTTAAGTCGAAGGTGTTTCCTGATGCACTTTAAATTACAATTCACCAAACATCATTTGCATTTGAGAAAACCCATTCAATCCAAAGGTATTTGCATTTTCTTAAGGATATTTACTCAAAACTGAACCAAATAAGGCCTAAATTTGAGAGGCATTTTCTTTTGCTAGGCAATGGCTCTAATCTTTGCTTTTTTCGTTCGTCATTTGGCAATTTTGATGGAAAAAAAATATACTTCACTGTTTCATGTAAGACCAAGCCTCAGGAAGAAATTTCTTGCGTAGAAGAATGCTTCAGTTATAAATCAAACTGAATAAGGGTGTTAAAATCAAGATTTTCGAGTCGGTTCGGTCCAATATCCAGGACCCATCTAATCTTCCGGTTTCACATTGCTATGCTGCATCACTCTACCCGGGTACTAGCGTTGGTATTCGACCCAGAAATAAATATATATCTTCGTTAAATTATAATTAGAACGGACCGTCCTTCTTAGGCCGACATCTTTTTGTGTTTCATGGAAGCGACTGGACGATTAGGCAGACTCGATATTCTAAGTCCCAAATTCTCAGGCCCACGACTCTGTTGGATCTTCAGATGTTATGTTAATTTCTAGGACTTCTTGTTCTGCATTTTTTTTTTTTCCTTCTTCATCTTCTTTTTTGTTAGCGCCAAGTTTCGAACTTGGAAACCGATTCGATTTTGTCCGCGCTTTTGAGGATTCAACCCTAACCTGATGAAGATTAACCTGCTGATTTTGGTAATTATAAAGAATTGAGATGAAGTCTTTTCATAATTTAGCTGGGCTCTCCAAGAGCCTCAATCCCCCGTTATGTAGCACATGAGTATACTAGTATCAAGGCCCAACTTTTCCGGCAGAGTGCGCCCACTAAAGGGCTAAGCCCGCTTTCAGTCGGTAGAAATGGTCAAGTTGGTAATGTAGCCCAAATTGATTGTACACCTGTTTTGGTCCAACGAAAGTTGTTCAAAATTTGGATCACGGCCATCTCGGTTTTTTAGAAAGTAAGTTAAGGTTGTCGTTGGGAACCCAAAAAATGGCTACAATAGGGTCGTTTTGAAAGAGACATTAGTTTGGTGACACATTGACCATATCAAGCAAAATATCGACTTTATATTTGCAAGATTTCATCAGATTGTATTGACAAGATTGTGATTGGCATAAATTTCGCCAACAGGAGGATTGACATGTCCAAGAACGTCATTGGCCAATGTTGGCGGCATTGGCCAAGGTTGGCATATATGTGGCATAGGCATATGATATACCACGAGGCAGAAGTGGCTAAAGGTGCATTTGGTAACATTTCTGTTTAAAAATTGTTTCTGGAAACGAAAAAAAAAAAAAGTATTTTTGCTTCAGAGAACAATTTTTGAACATAAAACGTGTTTGATAAATCTGTTCCAGAAATATAAAAAGAATATAAACGCGTTTAGTAAATTTGTATAAATTTTTTATTTCTTTTAATTTTTTAAAATTTTTATTTTATCTTTTCTATTTTCTTTCATATTTTTCTTATTTATTTTTCCTCTTTTTCTTTTTCCTGTTTTCTTCTTTTGGCCGATTGTCGGCCTTGGCCATGGCCGACGACCGGCCAACAGGGGCTGGCGGCCTCGCCCAGCCACAACGAGGCTCGCCGGCCCCCGGCAAGTTCGAGCCTCGCCGTAGGCGGGCGAGGCTCGGCCTCGCCTTGGCCGGGCGAGCTCGCGTAGATTCGGCAAGGCCAAACTCGCCCGGCGATCGGCGAGGCTCGGCGTCGCCGAGCCACCCCTAGGCAACGCCGACCTTGCGGTGGTCCGGCGAGGCCAAGCCTCGCCGGCCGCCGGGCGAGCTCGGCCACGCCGGATTTGGGCAAGATCGAGCTTGCCCGGCCCGGCGCAAGGTCGAGCCTCACCGGGGGCGGCGACGCGGCGAGGTCGTCGAGCCTCGACGGCCGGTCACCGGCCATGGCCGAGGCCGGCGACCGGCCAAAGAAAAATGAAAGAAAAAAGAAGAAGAAAACGGGGATGTCATGCCCCGAACCTCGAGCGCGCCAACATCCCACCATGGTCATTCGAATGCGACATTCCTAGGTAGCGTCGCCGACCCCATTCATTTAATATTGCGCAAGCCAAACGTATTATAAAACCCCTGACAATAAAATACGGGATAGAAAAGCAGGAAGCAAAACCACCACATATCAATTTCATAATTCAACAGAATTACAGACAGAAGCCTACAGCCAAAAGTCTACAAAAGACCGGCTCTTAAAAAGGAACTATCATACGACCTACAAGTCGGACACGTTCTCCAATCTTATGACTTCACCTCGCAACTCCTCAAGGCCAACCAACGCTATCTGGTCGCTCCGTCCACCAGGGACCTGAAATTTTAATCCCACAACCGGGATGAGACGATGTCTCAGCAAGTTCAACCCCCTAAACCCCTATTAGAAAGAAAATACGCCCCGAGTGGCCTAGCCACATCACATAGAAGACTTACCTCGCATTAGCCTTCATCTGCAGGTTAACACAATTTATATAATTCAACCACGTACAATTATGATAACCAAACAACCATGGCACAATCACATCATCAAAACAATTCAACCACTTGGATCGTCTCAGCGATCAATCGACTTAGCCGATTCCATGTCAATTCAGCAAATCCATCATTACTCTTAATCATGGCCCCACTTGGCAAAATTAGAATCAGTGGCATCACGGCCCCACTCGGCACGACCTGTAATCAGGTGATAATTCACGGTCTCATCAGGCACGACCTCTAATAGGTGGTATTCACGGCCTCATCAGGCACGACCTCTCTTAGGTGGTATTCACGGCCTCATCGGGCACGACCTCTAATAGGTGGTATTCATGGCCTCATCGGGCACGACCTCTAACAGGTGGTATTCACGGCCTCATCGGGCACGACCTCTAATAGGTGGTATTCACGACCTCATCGGGCACGACCTCTAATAGGTGGTATTCACGGCCAACCGCTCCTCAATTTCCACATTTAGGATTTTATAAAGAATCCTCATAAATTGAAATCACATTCAATTCGCCATAACCAATCATCAATTTCAAATTCTACAAGCACAGCAACGATCGGCACGAAATTCTGAGAGAACAAGGTCCCGACAAAATTTTCGGAATTTAATAAATAATTAAATTTATTCCGAAAATTAATTAAATAATAATATCCATATTTTCGTCATCCACACCCAATTTATAAGATCCAACCATCAATTTCAAAATCCGAACGCATAGCACGATCGGCACGAAATTTCGAAAGCAATTGAGTCAAAAATAATTTTTTTTTCCGTTTTTTTGTTTTTTAAATAATAATATTTTAATAATTTCGGAATATAACATAATATTATAAATTCCAGAATTTCGAAATAATTAAATAATTCAAAAGTAAAACCCTATTATGTCACATCAAAGCTTTATATTAAAAATAAACATACTTAACTTTAAACTAAACACACTTTAACTTCATTAAACACCATAATCTAATCATCAACCAAAGAAACTAATCTAACCACCTAAACTTACTTAACATAGACTAAGCACACTTAGGGCATCATTAACCCTCTAATCAAGATTTAGTGAGTTAAACTCACCGGATTAGCGAGCCGAGCGGACCAAAACGACGGGGACGCCGAGGAGAACAACTTTCCTCAAAGCGGGCCGAGCATCCGGGCTCGGGAAGGCGGCCAAAACAAGCCAAACGTCCACTGCATACCCATTTTTTTTTCCAGCTGCTGTCCATTGCGATTTGAGGCCGAGGAAGGGTAGATCCGGAGCTTGGATGAGATGGGGAAGGATCGGGGAAGGTTGGGGGGTCGAACCGGACCAAGGCGGGACCCGAACGGCGGCCGGAGGTGGCCGAACGACTCCGGCACGGGCTGATACAGCAGCTGCGACGCAAGGGCAGGCGAGTGGGAGGCGGAGACGGTGCGACGGCGGGCCGGCGAGCGCGCGCGGGCGGCGCGGGACGGACACACGGCGGCGGCGGCGGCGACGGCGTGCGAGCGGGTGGCCGGCCATGGCTGCTCCTTCTTCTCTGCAAATTTTTCTGGTCCTTCGCACAAAGAAGATGGAGGAGAAACCAACGGAAGGGAGGGAGGAAGGAGAGAGAAGGAGAGAGAAGGATGGGGGCCATTTCTTTTCTTTTTCTTTTTCTTTAATCCAATAAAAGTGGCCCACCATGACCTCATGGATGATGTCATACTCCACTCACTCCCACAACCTTATTCCAATGGGTTCACTTTCAATTTCCGTCGGGGTCCAATTCTTTGTACAACAACATCTTCAATTTCACTCGATTCTTTTCCAATTGAATTAAATTGAAGTCCATAAAATTAATTCAATGTCACCACACTTCAATTAACATCTTCACTTGTCCATAGAACCAACTTAAGTCCTAATAGCAATACCAAAGGCGGGCCTACTAATTTACCGGGTCAAATTAACCATTTTCTGATTTAATTGCTGAAAAACTCGACTTGCATAAAAAATCTTCCGAAGATTAGTCAATATTCCTAAAATGATTTGTGACACACCCAGACTTCCAATTTCTGAATTCGATCTCAATTTCACGGTTAATTTCACTTTGGCACGATACTAGCGCGGCCCAACCTACCGGGTAGCCTTTAGAAATTTTCGTGCATTTGACTTGTGGTGGATCATCTCAAGCCACAATGTACATCTTTGAAATATTTGCGACTTTCGGTTGTCGGGTAATCTCAAGGTTTCAAATACGAACACAGGGTACCTAATCGATAGAAAAGTCGGTCCAGTGCCGATCGACAAGAATTGTGTGATCCGGTGGAATCACCCACACTCGATCACATGCCCTTGTCGATTCAACCTATCTCCGGTCTCTAATCGATTTTTATTTGTGCTGTAATGACCTTTGCAGATTAGCTCGGTCGAAAGATCGCTTCCTGGTCAAATTCTCGAGTCTGATGCATTAGAAACTCTTAACAGCTTTACCCGATAGACTAGTTTTCACATGAGTGGCCGACTCAAGGAAGAGAACTATATGCGTGCCAACGAAATGCCCATCTCAATTTACTCAAAATAGAATTGGAAAATCGGGATGTCACAACTCTTCCCCTCTTATAAAAATTTCGTCCTCGAAATTTAAACCATTAAAAATTCTTCTTCAAAACGGTGGGGTATTGTCGTCTCATCGATTCTGCCCCTTCATTCTGCTTCGTACTGCTATCCAAGATCCTCGGTGCCGACGAAACATTTCCGAATTAACCGGACCAACTCTTGATTCCCAAAAAAGGCTAAGCACTTGTCCATCTTTGCAAAAATGAAAGTTGCAAAAGTTTTGATTTTTTTTTCTTTTTATTTTTCCACAAAGCGGCTAACTGCCGCGTCGGGGATTCGAACTCCCGACTTCGGACCGACGAGCTTCATCCAGATACCAACTCGGCTAGAGGCGCCGACGGTGTCCCAAACCGCTTTCTTTTTCCATTTAAAGCCAAAATCCTTCCTTGAACCCAAATTTCGATGGATTCCGACTTAAATGCTGCTTCATCTTCATTTCCTTATCCAAACACGATGTCCCTTTCTTAGGCGACATTTAAGGAAAAATATATTTTCCCTACTTGAAATTCCAAGGTCTGCGATACTAATCTGCGAAACAAAACTGGCGATTTTAAGCAGTTTCTAAACCGTCTCTGACAATTGCAACTGAATCCCTGGTTTTAACACCAACTCTGGACCTGCGATTTTCTGATCTCTGATCTCATCTCAACCGACTGAAGTTCTGAACACTCTGCTCTACACTGATTAAAAAGAAGCTATCTGACTGATCTACTGAGGTTGGAAACCTCTGGCTAAGGTCTGATATAACTCTGACACTGACACTCTACGCAAACGAATTATCTGATGCACAAACACCTCTGCATGCTTAATCAAATTAAGATCCTTCAACACAGTCACAAGGTGGCTAATTTCAACAGTCTGCCACTTACTACCCGAAATGAGATTATTAACACACAGACTCCTCGATAGACCTGTCACAAAAATCTATTGCGATGTGATCCCACTTCCTCACGGAGGTATCGAAAGATTACAAAGGTCCTCTCGAATTGCAAAACTGTGCTTTCTCTTGCTAGCACATCTGACACTTGCGACCTGTCTGTGATATCTATCTTCACAACGGTCTACTAATCCTGTTGGTGCAAATTCGGACTCATCCTTGTACTGCCTGGACAACGCTGAAATTGCTATGATGAGCTTCCCATAAGATCTTTTCTTTAATCTCTGTATCGACAATTACACATAATCGTCCTCAAAACCTTAGCGACCTATATTCAGAAATCTGAAAATCAACCTCTCTCTCATCTGCATTCTCTTATAAAGTCTCCTGAATTTCTGAATCTGTCCATTGGAGCGCTTTGATTCTAATCTGTACTCTCGGCTCAATTTTGAGGGTAATCATAAGATTCAAGAGGTGGCATACCTTAGATTTGACAACCGAATTTCGAACTTTCTCAAATAAGATCCAATCATTGAGTACTAACTGTGCAACTGAGCCCTCTCGACTCAGTGCATCTGCGACTTTGCTCACCTTTCCAGAGTGATACAAAATATCATAGTCATAGTCCTTAATGAGTTCCATCCAGCGACGCTGTCTCATATTCAACTCCTAAGACCTCAACTGACGGGACGCATATGCCACAACCCTATCCTGCTGTATCAACACACAACCCATCACTATGTATCTCATCACTTCTATGACCAAATGGAATAGTAAGCACAAGTGCGGTAGTCAGCCTCTTTTTAGGCCCTTGAAAGCTACACTCACACTTATCGACCACACCAACTTTTCTTACTTCCTTAGTAGTCGAATCAACTGCAACGCTGACGCTGAAAACCCTTCCATAAAGCTTCTGTAATATCCTGCTAATCCCCAAAAATTTCTAATCTCTGTCACTGTAGTCAACCTCAGCTAACTGTTCACTGCTTTAACCTTGGACGGGGTCTACGGAGATTTCTTCGCCTGAAATCACATGACCTATGAGCGCAACACGAGTCATCCAAAACTCACACTTGCTAAACTTAGCATAAAATTGAAGAGTCCTCAAGGTCGAAGTATCATCTTCTAATGTCTCTCGTGCTCCTCGGACTCTTTGAACACACTAGGATAACTTCAATGAACACGATCAAGACCGATTCAAGTACCCTTAAACATTCTGCTCATTAGACCCAAACGAATAGCTATGGTGTCCATCAAACCATACGGTATTACAGCGAACTCATAACTGCCATATCGAGTACGGAACCACATTTCTCATTCATGTACATAGCGGTGCTCCCTAAGGTTATGCACTAGAAAGTATGAATCCCCTATCCAACACTTCCTGCATCTACACCGTCAGTCCTTTTAACTCGGGTAACACCATCCGGTAAGGAGCCTTAGGGACTGGCTCTGTTCCGGGTGCTAATTCAATCGCAAACTCCATTTCTCTTCCTGACTGCAAACTTGACAATTCTTCATGAAACACCTCTGAAAATTTCCATACCACGGTTATGTTCTCCATATTCGGCTTCTCAACTGACACATCCATTACAACTGCCATGTATATTCGATAACCAATAACCAGAACCAAGTCATCTTCAATGACCATAACAAGGATCGAAGTTCCTCTTTGACTATCAATAATTCAAAACTTTCACATGCTAACTGCGGTAACGGTACTTACGCTCTCTTAGACTTACACGGACAATTCCTAACTTGATGGCCATGCTGGCCACATTCAAAGCATGCTCTCTTTCTGCTCTGACACTGGGTTGACTCGAGCCTCCTTTCCACAAGCTCGGCACACAATCAGAGAGTCCTCTACCTCCCAGCAAGTGACATCATGCACCCATCCTTGCATTGAGGTCCATTCCAAGTACCCCATTGAATATCTTGAAGCATGCTTCCTCTATTCTTTTCTATCGACAGCGGTGTCAGGAACAGCTGTGATTCCATCTGTCTATACAGAAAATCTTTGATCAAATAACTGTACTGGCGACTCTTGTAGCAAGTCCTTTCCCTTTTACAGCACGAGACAGATCCATGTCCTTTCTTACAGACACGACACCCATCGATCGAGTTGAGCACTGACTTTCCAATTCTACTCTTTCGGTTGGGCGAAATAAGGCACCTTTCTTCTGACATCGGCCTTTCTCCCCAATCGATTTCCATCTCTGTCTAAACTGAACCTTGACTCAGATACAGCAGCTTGATCCCCGATCACAACTCCAGATTAGGCCTTAACAGGCACGGCAACAATAATGGCCACAACACTGGCAGCGGCAGAAACAACAGCAACATCAACGGCTCGGTCTTGAACTTACTGATCCAAAATGCTATCCAGAGACTCAAGCGGCCAAACAATCCCGACGAAACTAGGATCATTCAGAGCTGCTACACTCACAGTACCAACTTACGGCGGTACTCTCACAATCGCGCTGGTCTAAGCCTGCGCTCTACCTCGGGTACCGACTCTTGTCAGCATCCTACCTCGAGGTATAGGTCTTATCGACATCCTCCAAGGAGTTCTCCACTCCTGGTCACTCATACTACAGACTCTATATAGACGTCTGTTTTCCAATTCCAACGTCAAGTTGAAATTTGAGCGACCTCATAAACAAGCTACCAAACAGCTATCAACCACATGCATCAGCATATTAAAAGCCTTTCCTACTAACTATCCCATGACTCATCGCACATTATCACTCCATACACAAACCATGCTCTTATACCACTTAAACGGGGATGTCACGCCCCGAACCTCGAGCGCGCCAACATTCCACCATGGTCATTCGAATGCGACATTCCCAGGTAGTGTCGCCGACCCCATTCATTTAATATTGCGCAAGCGGAACGTATTATAAAACCCCTGACAATAAAATACGGGATAGAAAAGCAGGAAGCAAAACCACCACATATCAATTTCATAATTCAACATAATTACAGACAGAAGCCTACAGCCAAAAGTCTACAAAAGACCGGCTCTTAAAAAGGAACTATCATACGACCTACAAGTCGGACACGTTCTCCAATCTTATGACTTCACCTCTGCAACTCCTCAAGGCCAACCAACGCTATCTGGTCGCTCCGTCCACCAGGGACCTGAAATTTTAATTCCACAACCGGGATGAGACGATGTCTCAGCAAGTTCAACCCCCTAAACCCCTATTAGAAAGAAAATACGCCCGAGTGGCCTAGCCACATCACATAGAAGACTTACCTCGCATTAGCCTTCATCTCACGAGGTTAACACAATTTATATAATTCAACCACGTACAATTATGATAACCAAACAACCATGGCACAATCACATCATCAAAACAATTCAACCACTTGGATCGTCTCAGCGATCAATCGACTTAGCCGATTCCATGTCAATTCAGCAAATCCATCATTACTCTTAATCACGGCCCCACTTGACAAAATTAGAATCAGTGGCATCACGGCCCCACTCGGCACGACCTGTAATCAGGTGGTAATTCACGGCCTCATCAGGCACGACCTCTAATAGGTGGTATTCACGGCCTCATCGGGCACGACCTCTAATAGGTGGTATTTACGGCCTCATCGGGCATGACCTCTAATAGGTGGTATTCATGGCCTCATCGGGCACGACCTCTAATAGGTGGTATTCACCGCCTCATCGGGCACGACCTCTAATAGGTGGTATTCACGGCCTCATCGGGCACGACCTCTAATAGGTGATATTCATGGCCTCATCGGGCACGACCTCTAATAGGTGGTATTCACGGCCTCATCGGGCACGACCTCTAATAGGTAGTATTCACGGCCTCATCGGGCACGACCTCTAATAGGTGGTATTCACGGCCTCATCGGGCACGACCTTTAATAGGTGGTATTCACGGCCTCATCGGGCACGACCTCTAATAGGTGGTATTCACGGGCTCATCGGGCACGACCTCTACTAGGTGGTATTCACGGCCTCATCGGGCACGACCTCTACTAGGTGGTATTCACGGCCTCATCGGGCACGACCTCTAATAGGTGGTATTCACGGCCTCATCGGGCACGACCTCTAATAGGTGGTATTCACGGCCAACCGCCCCTCAATTTCCACATTTAGGATTTTATAAAGAATCCTCATAAATTGAAATCACATTCAATTCGCCATAACCAATCATTAATTTCAAATTCTACAAGCACAGCAACGATCGGCATGAAATTCTGAGAGAACAAGGTCCCGACAAAATTTTCGGAATTTAATAAATAATTAAATTTATTCCGAAAATTAATTAAATAATAATATCCATATTTTCGTCATCCACACCCAATTTATAAAATCCAACCATCAATTTCAAAATCCGAACGCATAGCAAGCGATCGACACGAAATTACGAGCGATTGGAGTCAAAAATAATTTTTTTCCTTTTTTTTAAATAATAATATTTTAATAATTTCGGAATATAATATAATATTATAAATTCTAGAATTTCGAAATAATTAAATAATTCAAAAGTAAAACCCTATTATGTCACATCAAGGCTTTATATTAAAAATAAACATACTTAACTTTAAACTAAACACACTTTAACTTAATTAAACACCATAATCTAATCATCAACCAAAGAAACTAATCTAACCACCTAAACTTACTTAACTTAGACTAAGCACACTTAGGGCATCATTCACTTAGGGCATCATTAACCCTCTAATCAAGATTTAGTGAGTTAAACTCACCGGATTAGCGAGCCGAGCGGACCAAAACGACGGGGACGCCGAGGAGAACAACTTTCCTCAAAGCGGGCCGAGCATCCGGGCTCGCGAAGGCGGCCAAAACGAGCCAAACGTCCGCTGCATACCCATTTTTTTTTTTCCAGCTGCTGTCCATTGCGATTTGAGGCCGAGGAAGGGTAGATCTGGAGCTTGGATGAGATGGGGAAGGATCGGGGAAGGTTGGGGGGGTCGAACCAGACCAAGGCGAGACCCGAACGGCGGCCGGAGGGGGCCGAACGACTCCGGCACGGGCTGATACAGCAGCTACGACGCAAGGGCAGGCGAGTGGGAGGCGGAGACGGTGCGACGGTGGGTCGGCGAGCGCGTGCGGGCGGCGCGGGACGGACACACGGCGGCGGCGGCGACGACGGCGTGCGAGCGGGTGGCCGGCCATGGCTGCTCCTTCTTCTCTGCAAATTTTTCTGGTCCTTCGCACAAAGAAGATGGAGGAGAAACCAACGGAAGGGAGGGAGGAAGAGAGAGAAGGAGAGAGAAGGATGGGGGCCATTTCTTTTCTTTTTCTTTTTCTTTAATCCAACAAAAGTGGCCCACCATGACCTCATGGGTGATGTCATACTCCACTCACTCCCACAACCTTATTCCAATGGGTTCACTTTCAATTTCCGTCGGGATCCAATTCTTTGTACAACAACATCTTCAATTTCACTCGATTCTTTTCCAATTGAATTAAATTGAAGTCCATAAAATTAATTTAATGTCACCACACTCAATTAACATCTTCACTTGTCCATAGAACCAACTTAAGTCCTAATAGCAATACCAAAGGCGGGCCTACTAATTTACCGGGTCAAATTAACCATTTTATGATTTAATTGCTGAAAAACTCGACTTGCATGAAAAATCTTCCGAAGATTAGTCAATATTCCTAAAATGATTTGTGACACACCCGAGACTTCCAATTTCGAATTCGATCTCAATTTCACGGTTAATTTCACTTTGGCACGATACTAGCGCGGCCCAACCTACCGGGTAGCCTTTAGAAATTTTCGTGCATTTGACCTGTGGTTGATCATCTCAAGCCACAATGTACATCTTTGAAATATTTGCGACTTTCGGTTGTCGGGTAATCTCAAGGTTTCAAATACGAACACAGGGTACCTAATCGATAGAAAAGTCGGTCCAGTGCCGATCGACAAGAATTGTGTGATCCGGTGGAATCACCCACACTCGATCACATGCCCTTGTCGATTCAACCTATCTCCGGTCTCTAATCGATTTTTATTTGTGCCGTAATGACCCTTGCAGATTAGCTCGGTCGAAAGATCGCTTCCTGGTCAAATTCTCGAGTCTGATGCATTAGAAACTCTTAATGACTTTACCCGATAGACTAGTTTTCACATGAGTGGCCGACTCAAGGAAGAGAACTATATGCGTGCCAACGAAATGCCCATCTCAATTTACTCAAAATAGAATTGGAAAATCGGGATGTCACAAAAAAGAGAGAAGAAAATGGAAGAGAGAGAAAATGTGTTCCTAAATTTTGTTCCAGAAACAAGAAACAACTTTTTTTTTGTTTCTTATTTCTGTTCCAGATGTGTTTCTGGGAATAAAAAAATAATTTTAGAACCAAAACGCAAACAAACGCGTTTTTGTTCATTTTTTGTTCCTAGGAGCAAAAAAACAAAAATTTGTGTTCCTAGGAACAAAAACACATTTTAACAAACACAGCCTAAGATGATGCTAAACCTGTTAAATAACTAGAAAAATGCGGGGAGGGTAGTTTCTTGTCGAATGTTATCCTTAAAATATTGGAGTGATGTCAGATTATGGTCAAATACATTATAGAAGTGGATTGGCATACATGGTGAAACAATTGGTATGAATACCACACTCGTCACTGAAAATTGAAAACAGCGGTGTCCAAACCATGGGGAACACATCCATAATGTGAAGACATGTCTATAACATTCGTAACAAGTCTTAGAATATGAAATTGAGATTTTAAAGGTTCATGACTCTAAGAACACTTTCAAAACTGATACCAACTTGTGAGGCCCGTGTCCAAAACTTGGGAAGCACAATCAAAACTTGGGGAACAAGTCTTAGAACGTGGAAGTGAGATTCTAAAGATTCCTAACTATATATATATATATATATATATAGGCATAAAGACGGATGCATGCACTCAACCAAATAGTGAAATCTTACTCATTGAATACCTTGCACGAAATAATTTTCAACATCTCTTCCATAGTTACCTTTGGTGTGGACTAATCAAATCGAATCAACGCCGTATAATCAGCAACACCATGCTTGAGATGCACCATATCCGATCCACATTCGACCACATAATTTCTTTACCAATCTAGTACACTTTGATTGCATTTAGAATGATGGGGGGGGGGGAGAGAGAGAGAGAGAGAGAGAGAGATGAAAACAATTTAAAGGTGTTGGCAACTATTCAGGTGGTCAAATTTTCAACAATTGTGTCCGAACCATCATTTCCTTTGAATTTCATTTTTGTTTCATGACATCATGCATGGATAAGGTTGAACCCTAGCTCACGATACTATACAGATTGTATCTATTCTCTCTCTCTCTCTCTCTCTCTCTCTCTCTCTCTCTCTCTCTCTCTCTCTCTCTCTCTCTCTCTCGTACCAATACTCTCCGACGGCTTTGCTCGACCCTCTTAAAAAAGACCTCATTAGCTGCTTTATAAAATGAGCCTAAAATCTGTAAATCTACAGTTAAGGTCAGTAAGTTCCAAATCTCGAGATGCAAGCAGCAGGTTTTTCGAACTAGACGGCGTGAAGCGAGCGTTGAAGGTCGATTTTATCCCTTAGCAACATCTTGGGTTCTTCTCATTTTCTGGTGGGTTGCGAAATGCGGATTTACTTTCAACGATCTGGGGACAACAAAAGTCTACCGTAAGTGAACAACCGACGGCACCCATTATGACGATATTAGGAGTAAGTAAGTACGTGGAAAGACTGTATCACGAGGGCATTAGTGGGTGGGGGTTTAACAATATTTTTGTGTTGCATCTAGTCAAGTGTCTCCTGGCAACAGGACAAAAGGATCTTTGCATAGTGCTTACCTAGAGACAACGAGGCAGATATGGAGGGAAGCAAAAGTTATGTGGAGAATCGGAGACGCATTATCTCTTGTCCGAAGCTTGCTAGTGATTTCCATGCAGATTACGCATTAAGCTGTTCTTCCGGAGTCATCTTAGATCAGTATTCCTCCGAAGTCCTTATCAGCTATCGCGTACTTGACTAACGCGGCCTGCGTTGCTCTTGTCACTTAGTGAGAGATGTCTTCGTGACGATCATGATCGCACAGTCCCGACCAATGTTCGTGGAAGGTCGCGCGGTCAGTGAGGCTCACTAAGTTCGGGGGGGTGAGGTTCTGGGTGGTGGGGATCTGGTGGCCATTGTTTTGACACAAGATCTTTCGTTGTTTTGGCGGGATAAAAGGCGTTGCTCTCGAGCATGTGGAGATCAATTCTCTTCGGGGGTTGCTGTTCGAATAATTGCGAATTAGATATTCAAGACTGGCATGATTATTCTTCCGTTCCATGGATGGTGATGGCCAATAGGAGTGAGATCACCAGTTTTTTGCTCTTTGAGCCCGTGTTAGATTTTTGTCCGGAATTGCGGGATGATAGGGAACATCAGATTAGGCTGCTAATAAATAGCAATGTTAACTATGATATCTGGTGATGAAACTACCATTCTTCAATTCTTTCCATTATCCACATGTGCACTTAGTACCATAAAAATTTCAGAAATCACTAGAAATTACAAGTCCGGTTTCCAATCTCTCTCTTTCATCGAAGATGATCAACCTCAGGCTTCTATAACCATATCAAAGTTTGTCGGTATCAAAGCACTGCGACAATCATGGCCATGGCGACAAGCATTGCGACAGTCATGGCCATGGCGATGGTGAACAAGGTGACGATGAGAGAGAGAGAGAGAGAGAGAGAGAGAGAGAGAGAGAGAGAGAGAGAGAGAGAGAGAGAGAGAGAGAGAGAGAGTTCTGATTAGGTTTGGCTATTTGTTTGATTTCTATCGATGTTGGTCTCTAATCTACCAACTGAAGTATAATACCATCCTAGTGCAGATACAACCTAAGTTGAAAGCACATTATTGGTGCCAGAACTTGCACAATTGTTCCCTTCAAGTTTTTGAACTTTTAATTGTCTGGTCAATTTCTTGAACTTTCAAGTCCTTCTGATTAAAAATTTGAGTGAATTGTTGCCAACATATCCATTGTATGAATAAGAGAATGGCGCGGAAAATTTGTACATCATTGTGGACTATCATCTAACTTGTAACTTGTGGGACTAAGAACTCCAAAGATGAAGCCTATGACAAGACCTTGAGCAATAATATGTCGATCACCGACGATGACTACAACTTTCCATGTCGCTCCAATAATCACGTCAGTTTCAACTGATTCGATTTAAAGTCAGAGGGAATTGATTAAAAAAGTTACATAAGTTCAAAAACTTGATTAAAAAAATCCAAGAGCTTTTAATTGGAAGAAAATGCACAAGTTCATCGACCAAAAGCGGACAATTAAGCATAACCTAATAACGAAAGAAATGATCTTAAAAATAAATGGTGTTATCGTAAATCTCCGTGATGAAAAGAGTGCATCGTTTATAGTGGAGACTTCGCCATCAAGGGACTAAATAAATGAAATTGAATTTTCTAACAAGATTAGTGAACAGAAATAAAAAAGGGAAAAGAGAAGAAAAGGGAAATGAGTAAGAAGGAACGATGGCCCTAGTGGAGTTTTCAATGAGTCTTTCTAACCACTCCCATTTTATTTGGCTATCTCCTGTCCTCTTGTTCTCCCACTCAACTCCACCCCCATTAAATTTTGCAAGAGGAAGCTTTTTGTCTAGCTATAGCTTTCATATAGCGAACGTAATCTTTAACAAAAGAAGAATGCTACTATAATATATTATATATATAATAATATAACAATGATTTTTTACACATTAAATCTTATCCCGGGCAATGCATGAGGTGTGACAACTAGGTTAAAACAGATGAGTGGACACGAACACTCAGACATGGATATTTGCTCGTTCTTAGAGCAAGTAAAATCATAATCCAACCAAACAATTGTGGTGTCAAAAGCATGAACAAATTTATCAAGATATAAGTAGGAATCGCCTTTCCTTGCATGAAATTTTGAAATCACAAACCTTTTCCATCCCGATTGAATATAACAGATGGTCTAAGTTTCTTGTACAAGGAAATTGATTCTTACTGCAGTACATGATTCTTGGTGGACTGATTGATGTAAACGTTGATACTCGCCAACCCAATAGAGGCAAATAAATCTAGTGTGGCAAATTGGGAGGCTATTCTTCCTATCTAACTTATAACGATTTGATTGTATTTCTTGACAATACTATCATAAGAAAAGGCGCTCAGAATATACCAACTAAAGAAAGTGATGGCCATGTCCCTAATAATAATTCCTCCTCATTTGTTCTTTTATATATATACTAATAATTTTAATTACAAGCTAGGAAATCATAATACCATGAGATTTAATGAAACACTTTACAAGTTTCATAAACTAAGTAGGTTCAAACCTTTGACTTGTGCATGCGAGCCTGCTATCAAGTTGTTTGTACGTCATTGGTGAGATTCGAATAGGTGACCTCCCAATTCAGAGGTGAAAATCTCTCTCGACATCTTATCCAACTGCACCAATGTGGAGGACTTTATTCTCTCTCTTTTTTCTTTCTTTTTGCAAATTATAGGAGCAAAGAAAGCATCAAATTAGTAAATGAGATGCTAAATGAAATGAAGATTCGATCAGTAGCTGGCCCAACCAAGGGTTTCTAATGGGAATCTATAAGTCAGTCACTAGACTTCTGAGTGGAATCTGCATCGAATTCAGCAATTCCGACACGTGTGCCCAGGAGATTCTCGAAATTATGTATCGCCAAAGACACATAGCCAAATGCAAAATCATTTATCTCAACAAAGAAAAAACAAAAGAAGAAATCGAACAAAATGGAGTTTGCATTATCAGATTTTCGTGTTGACCATGGTGTTACAGAGAGCAAAAGGCTCGTCGTCAGTCATCTCAAAATAAAAAATAAAAAACACAAAAATAAAAAAAAGAAGAAGAAGAAGAAGAGATGAAAGCACAAAAAGGCCCCTCCTTCCTCTTCCCTCATCCTCTTATTCTCATTCATTACTAAACTCTGCAGTTTTCTCTCAATGTGTCAAAAGTGTGGGAGATCAGTTGGGCCTCGGGGCCGTCATGGTGACCAACGGAGGCTGAATGGTCGGGCCTGTAACGGTCACCGGCACTGCCGCTGCTGCTGAGGAGCCAAGGTTCTGCATCTTGAGGTGGTTGTCATCGTTAGCGGCTTCGAGGTCGTGTGTGTGGCCGTTCTGATGGTCCTTCACTGGCTCAGGGATCTCCTCTGCCTCCTTCTCCTGGTACTCCTTGTACTTGCCCCACAAAACCGAGTAGAGCCCGACCACTATCAGGACCGAACCAAGAACCCTGTACCACATATCAAACGACTATATATTAATGCTTATCACATATGCTATAGTGACCCTATTGATAAATAACGTAATCAAAATTTATGCGAGAAAAAAAGCCAAGAAAAAGGCGTTCAATCCTGGTCCCCCTGTTTCTGCATCTTCGTCGATTGGGACGATGTAAGAAAGAAACCTTTTGAAAGGGCGGCGAGAGGAATTTACCCTCCGAGGTAGATCTTCTCGGCGAGGATGAAGGAGCCCATGATGGCCACGATGATCATCATCAGGGGGCTGAAAGCGGTGACGAAGACCGGGCCTCTTTTCTTCATGACCAGCCCTTGAACATAGTACGCGAGGCTCGATGACACTATCCCCTGTTCGACATGCAACGAATATTGGTCATGATATAGACTTAAGTTGTGCTGTTGATATTTCTTTTCAAGTAAATTTCCCCTTACAGCATAGGCGGCGGCGAGAAGGTTCATGTCGAAGCCAATGGACCAGACGGAAGCCTTGTGCTCCACCACGAACGTCACAGCGATGGACTGAAGAGTGCCCATGAACACCACCATGGCCGTCAGGGAAAGATGTGCTGGGTATCTCTTCAAGGTCACTGCCTGTAATTTCAATGCTTGAATAATAAGCGAAATTGATGGAAACGAACACGAGTGGTTGGCTAGATATAAGAATTTGTGTATTTGTGTATTTGTGTTAAGTTACCTGGAGGATGAAGAAGGAGGCCCAAGCGAAAGTGGCGATGATGAGGAAGATGGAGCCCTTCACCCAGTCCTTGTCGGCGGACTCAGGTGCCTCTGAGCCATTCGTGGCGTGGCCGTGGAGGTGAGCGGACCATGGGAAGGTGAGGACATTTCCCTTGTATAGCGTCATTAGCATGGCGCCGCCCACCGACACCACTGTCCCCACCACCTTCGCCACGCACCTTACTTTCTTCATGTCCACCTTCTCCATCCTATCACAACGAAAGAGTATAAGCATATCGTCGAATTCTCAAGAAGAGTCCATCACTTCGATAAAGCGAGTCCCGTTAATAAAACTCGGCACAC
This sequence comes from Eucalyptus leucophloia subsp. euroa, assembly GCA_017140325.1. Classification (NCBI taxonomy): domain Eukaryota; kingdom Viridiplantae; phylum Streptophyta; class Magnoliopsida; order Myrtales; family Myrtaceae; genus Eucalyptus; species Eucalyptus leucophloia. The sequence goes on along the minus strand of CM029469.1, from coordinate 32,907,555 downwards.
CGCTTAGCATATCGGTCTGTAATGCATTACCTGAAGAGAACCGCCATGACGAAAGTCATCGCGGGGAGCATGTTGCTCATGGCGCATGAGAAGGTTGGGGATGTGAATTTCAGACCCGCGTAGTAAAGGTTCTGATCGATCACCGGCCTGAGTACCGCAGAAGAAGAAAATAAATATAAGAATTAACATATGAAAGATCTTCTTTCAAGGCGGGTCGAGAAAATAAAAGCTGCAGGGTTTTTCATTAGTACATACCCAAGAAGGCCCAGCACAAAGATTTGCATGAACACGAGGAATGTCATCTTCGGCCTCACCTTCCTGCAAATCATACCAGATGAGTTAATCCAAAACGCTCTTCGTTCCTCTGATCTCTCTCATATGGAGCTAACAGAAGTCGGGACCAATTGGTCCGTCACTCATTAGATATAAGTACCTCTCAAGGACGAGGGCAAACGGGGCGATGACGACGGTGGCGAAGGCATGCCGGTAGACGACGAGGACGTAGTGGCTCATGCCACGGTTGAGGGATACCTTGGTGATGATGTTCATGCCCGCATAGCCGAACTGCAGTGACATCATCGCGATGTAGGGCCTCGCCCTCTGCATGAAGTTGCTCCACCTTCCTGCTTTTCCCTCCATTTCCAAGGTTGCCTTAAGGAACTAGGAATAGGAGAGAAGGCGAAAGTGAGGGAAGGGGTATGATGAGGATGCAAGAGGAAGAAACACTTCAAAGAGTACTTTGTGCTTGTCTCCTAAGTACAGATTACTGGAAGGAGTGGGGTATTTATAGGCCTTCGGGGTTAGGCTCTTTATCCACTACAGGAGCTCTAGGGTGGTGGCCTCGCGGGTGAGTGTTCGTTTTTCTTGCATTTCTTGTTCGAATATTCTTTTGAGAAAGAGAGTGAGAGAAATGAACAAAATAATCATGGAGTGACTATAATATATGTACTAAAATGAATCTGAACAATTAAATCCGATGAGATTCGTGTTAAACCAATCAGATTTATTAGTGTTAAAATATTAAATCATATTTTTATTTAATAACTTAAACTTTTAGAATAGTTGACAATAATCTTACAAAATTTTGTATGGTATCAGAATAAGAAGTCCTAAGTTCTTTCCTAATGTAACATTTCACTTCGGTGTGTTAGAATATTTAAATATTAAATTTTGCCTTCATTTAAGAACCACAAAATCTCATAAGATTCAATGGTCCACCTTCAATTTAGTATAACGTTCAATAATGCTTGCTCGTGAGAGAGAGAGAGAGAGAGAGAGAGTGTGTGACATGGGATTCACTAGTTAGGGTTTAACCTATAGGATATTTTTTCTTATGTGACGTGACGATGAAAACAAAATAATAATAAAAATGAAGGAAATGAAAGGGAGAGGGCATGGTGGTGCTTCGCTAATGCAAGAAGAGGAAAGGAGTTACATAATTTGGTGGGGTGGCCCCATCACGTCGACTACGCGGCGGTTTGATGCATCACTCATATTTTTGAAGTCATTAACTCCACTTATGTCCCAAGGGAATAAGAAAGGACGACCATGCACTCATAGGATAAACATGTCGATCGGAGGAATGGATAATTTTTAGTTCAGGATCTGGAGGTTATTTGTTCAAATCCTACAGATGATTTTGGGTTCGAGCCACCTCTACGAACCTGACAGCCTGTTTCAAGGGGCTCCAAGTAGCTGATCCTTTTTCTCGTCCACTTGGGTTATGAAGAAAAAAGAGCAATGCTAGTCTCCAAGGGAAAAAAAAATTATTATTATTATTAAAAATACAGTTTTGTATTCACAGAGGAGGAATGAAAAATGATTTGTGATATCTCATTTTGAAGTATCAAGAAAGGACTTTCAAAATCAAGTTCTAGCTCTGGTTCCAATCAGAAACGTCCTCATTAGCTGAGTAAATTACGTGGCAAACCCCAGAACAGTCACTCGAACTTGAAGACATATTATCTTTAAGTAGCCTGCTAAGAATCTCAGACTTGTCAATTAGCGGCACCTGACATAATGAGAATCCGTAGTTTTTATAAGTCGATCGTGTGCACTTTTACAAGCATCTCTCTTGTTGTTCTTCTTGCCGTGGCACGAGCACTATGCACAGTCATCGAGGCGGGTTGACATCCTTCGATAACGATAGAACTTGTTCTAGATGTGGCCCTGGAAATTGTTTGTCTATATTTTCTGTAAGATGAAATGGAGTTTGGATGCCATATCAAATCAAGCATCGTGTAGCAAGAAGAGCTTTTCATCTCGTTTTGCACTGACCTTTAATTATTCGCATGTTTTTCGAGTGGAGAAATGGAAAGGGAATTGAAAAGCTGTTCCTGTACTTGTAGATAACATGTTGGGTAAGATTAGACTTAATAGAGGTTTTGAGGTATGTATTCCTCTACGAGAATTGATTCTCATTATAAATTAATGGGGATAAATCCCCATGATTTTCAAGTGACAAAATTGGAGAGAAGAACCAAGCTACGCATAATGCTATCAGGAACTTATTTGCCTTTTTGGTTTCATATAATCATGTTGATAATTTTAAATTTATCTCAAAACTCAAACTCATAAGAGAAGGGAGACAACATATATATAAACCTTGTAGACAAGTGACGTGATATACTTTAGCATATATGCTTACACTGTTAGTAACCCAAGAACATGATTGTTTAATGCCTATCGGAGATTCTTATAGTTTGATAATTTGGGAAGAGAATTGGCAATCTACTTTGTTACAATTTGTTCTTAAAATAACTGTTATGATCAACGTGAGTATGAATAAATTAATGTTGCTCGCCCAAAAGAAATAAATAAAACAAAGTATGATTATGATATTATTTTGTGTTAGCTGTTCTACGAGCGTCTCTTCTCTTTTTTCGTGATTTCTTTATCTCTTTTTAATGCAAGTACTTTCGAGATATGAAAGAATTTTTAAAAAAGAAGATATACATTTTTAAAAGGAAATCGATTAGTTTATTTCATAGGCCATTGCGACTAGCTAGGCCATATTCTGCACATGTGATGAGACGAAGCTGATCAAGTATCTTATGTCATAGCAAGAAGTGCTGGAGGAATATTCAGGCCAAAATTTGAGATGAAACGAAACCGCTTTTAACCTTTTTCGAACTAGGTGCGGCTTTACTGGTGAAATTCTCAACTTATATTTGCTTATATATTTATGTTTTCATATGTTTCTCACCATATTTGCAAATACATTTTCGTTGGAAATTGTAAATCGAATCGTCAACACCAACTAGAAAATTGTCGAACTTCAAAAATCTGACATAAAACCTATCTATTCCTCATATTTTAGGAATAGTTGAGATACAGCAAACGAAGGACTACCTTAATAGTTACAAAGCCTAATTCGAATTTGAATACTATATTTGAATCATGTGGCTATGTTTTAGGGCACTTCTTTTTTTGTAGTATTCGAGCCCACCTAGGTAGGCATTACGAAATATTCGATACCATATGCCAACTTATATTCTTTATCCACTTCATTTGTCATAGGCTCTTTATGTAGATAAAATATAGTCATAAAGATGGAGAATATATGGTGCACTTCTAAAGTCCGATCCAACTAATGGAAATGGCCCACGATCACGTAATCACAGAAGAACAAAGGGGCAATCATCACGTCCCAACCCTGTTTTGTATCATCAAAATGTGATGATGCATTTCAATAGGAAATCGAATCGTTATCTACCCCAAACTCTTCTAAACCTCTTTTTGGGTATTGAGAATCTAGCGATGTAGCGTCGGTGATATGCCTAGATAAGGATGAAATCAACATGTGCTTCTAGATTCACGACCTTCATATTGCTTCATTTCTAGTCTCTTATTGCGACACTCGAGCTTGTTGCAGCCTCCTTCTTTCTCCTTTGTTTATCCAGGTGGAATATGGAAAACCTTGTGTACTTGTTATGAATAAGAAAGTATTTTGAATAGCCTGAGATACATAAAAAAACGAGCTTACATCGATCGATCTGAGTCATTCTATGTCGAGTACGAATTCAATTGAATGTCAAATCAACTTCTGATATTCAAAGAAGCTTATACCATCCAGATGTTCGCAGAAAAGGACAACAATCTCAACAGTTTGAGAACATGTTGGGTGAACATGTTAAGTTACTTCGATGAACAGCGTGGCAAGTTCACATGCAGACTATGTCCAATCGGCATCCCCAAATTATCCATTTCTATGACGATAAAGAGCCCCACCCATCAAAGCCCTTCCCGTTTTCGCGTTGCGTTTGGTTCTCCTTTTCTTCTAATAAAGAAAGATCGAAAGCTAGAGAACCTCTGCTTTATGTTTGTGCCAATTATGAGACTTTTGGAATTGCAATGGAATCGCATGCGCTCGCCAGTTGCTGTGCTGATGTCAATTTCCGCTGCTTTTGAGCGGGGTCATCTGTCGCATTATCCAAGAGCCAAGCTGAGAAGCACCTCGTATATCGTACGTATACTCCACGGAAGAATGTGATGACCAAAAGTATAAAAAGAAAAACAAAAACAAAAGGTTCATCTTCAAATATGCGATTTCCAAAAATAATTAATTTGAGGCAACATAGGTATATTAACGATTTAACACTGCATAAACTCAATAAACCACTCTACTTTAATATCGTTCCAATAAATCCCATGTTTTCTTTCCATCTAAGGAGTATAATCAATATGTGATGTGTTTTTCTCATAAATTGCACTTATAATGTTTTTTGCAAATTCGAAAATGTGTATCGTATAAAACCCTAATTTGCTTAACTTGCCAGTCGATACAGACATATCAGCAACGATGAAATCCAGCAACGATGAAAGCCAATCAATTCCCGAGATAAGTTAAGATCTAAGTGATCGTCAATTCAAAAAAATAAAAATAAGTGGCAAAATTGAAAGAAAGAAGAAGAAAAGAAAACCAAGTGAGACTGCATACCTCCATGGCCGAGAAGCGCTTTCTTCTTTTCTGCCTCACGTCACAAAAGCCGAACAACAGTCCCAGAAAACAGTTCGACCCATTGTAGCCAAGTGGAGCACGGCCTAGCCAATGGGCTCCTAATCATCCCCAATCAAACCGACACCATCGCGTCACACACGACGTCGGATCGGCCCTCGCTCGCTACAGTTATCTTCTTCTTGGTCACGAATGCAAGGATCTTTCTTCGCCCCTCATCATTGTCGTTCGTGTCCCAACGATCCATGATCGAGGGGGGCATCCTCTCGTGTCCGGATACGAATGCCCCAACGATCGCTGGACACGAAGTGGATATTTGGGGGACATTCGAAGAGTGGTGGCATTGCTGTTCTCTGAAACAGCGTTCGGACAGTGTCCTACGAACGAACGTGAATTGTAACGGGAGAGAAAAAGCGGAAAAAAGGGTCGTGAGATCATCGTTTGGAAGAGCGCCTTGAACAGCAATGGCATGGGTCCTCTTGCAAGGAGACGGTGTCTTGTGTTTGAAATTTCCTAGGCAATTCCTGGATATACATTGGCAAAGCGAATCATCGACTCCTCCCTGTGTTTATCTCGGTTTCTTATGTGAGCTGCAAATACGAGAAAAATGTCCTAGAGATAATGTGGTTATCTCGTTTGTACGATCAATTGAGGCAATGTTAACGAAATTTATCAAATATTTCTTTAGATTTCGAGAATTGTGCCTCTTTAATTGATATCCATGTAAATCTTAATGAGGATGTTTTGAAATTTTTCAGTGATGTAACATCATCGCACTGCGTGATAGGAAGGTTCATCACGGAATAATTTAACAAGTCGCGTGAGGGTTTGAAAAAGTAACTAGTGGGAGATTTCCACTGAGAAAGTGAAAGTGAGGCTGCCTGGACCTGCTGGTGGCCTTGTGTGGAAATGGGACATAGTGTCTAGGAAGGAGCTCCCAGATTTTTCAGACACTTGTAATGGGTGCACATTTTTAAATCAATTCTTGCTTTGTCTTTTCTTGGGTGAAGTTGGGGTTAGGTCAAGATTGATCGACATATAGCCAAAGTTGAAGGTGTTCCCTTTAGGTCTTAATTTAGATGGAAAAATTTTCAAAACTTATTATATAAACCCCAATTCAATTCTAAAGTTTTTAATTTGATATTAGTCTGAAACCCTTTGATAATTTGCCAATATAGTCTTTCTAGCTAATTTTGGTTAGAAATTGCTGGCGTGAATGTCGACGGTCTTATGTGGTACAGCCACATCCTATGTTTATTAGTTTTTTCATTTGCCAAATTTATTGAATTTTCTATTAAGTCACCAATCTTTTCTTTTGTCTTGCTTACTAGCCCATTAAATTTATCAATTCCTTTTAGAAGTTCCCAACCTAAATTAGAATGATAACAAATTTCAATACCCTTAAATTACCAATTAATTTTGTATTACCAACTCTAATCATTTACAAAACTTTTTTTTTTAAATTTGTTACTTGCGCTTTAATTTTATTAACTATTACGCAAAATTACTTTCATTTGGTGATTTACCAACTTTATTACTGATTAAGTAACCAATAAAAAAGTTGGCAAACTAGAGAAACAAATAAATATCAATAAGTAACTCAAATACGAATTGGTAACCCGCAACTAGTTAAAAACTTAATTGGAGAAAAGTTTATTACATAGTAGAATTGGTGAATTTAATACATAATTAAGCAAGGTCAATAAAAGTCGGTAAAAAGATGAGAAGAGTTGATAATTAAAGGAGAAATAGATCAAAAAGTAACTTAGAGGATAGATGGTAATCCAATTTTTTTTTATCCAATTAAAGTATATTAGCTGCGTAACCTCTTAAAATGTGGCATGTCAATATACTTGATTAACACACAATTTCTAATGTACTCACTTGCTCAAGTACCAAACAAAGGAAAAAGATATTTTGATCAACATTGAAAAGTAGAAAGCCTTTTTAATTCCATTATGAGAAATTTAAAAAAGTTCTTTCTCCTGAAGGACCACTGTTGCAAAGCTCTCGTGCGAAGCTTGTCCTTTTCAGACACTTTGAAGGAACGTTCACGAATGCATTTGGCTAATTCCTCATCGTTCATTGCCTCAGAATGGATTAGCAAGAATATACACCGTTCTTTTCCCACGTCCTTCTCTCCTTTCTCCTTTAGCGTCGGCAGTTTCCCGGAAAAATTACCAGAAATACCCATCTCCCTCGTTTTTCACAAGATCGATTCGTCACTGAAATAATGCAGTAGTGGTTCGTCTTCTGAAGAAACCTGATCACACATGTATCGCCATCTGTTCAGGAGTTTAAAAAGAAATGTAGCTTTCATATCCTTTATGAATGATGGATCTTCCGGCTTTACGAAAACGCCCATTTCTTGATATAAAGATGGCATCTATGATTGATCCATCAAGCAGCACCTTTCGTCTTTTGCGTCTCATCCAGAAAAGCTTTTTCTGGTCAAAAGGGTTCAATCTTTTGGAAACTGTGTCAAGTCTTTAGCAGCGTGATCGACCGATCGATCGAGATGGTGTTGCTCTTGGCCCCCCCTTCTTTTCCGCCAAACTAAAGATGTGGCCAATCGTGCTGCGCAAGACAAAAACAACCTAAAACTTATCTTATTCGTGATGCTTCTGCCTTTTGATTGCAAGCCAAGCTTTATATCGGTGTGGAAAAAAGAAGAAAGGATCATAGTTCGGGGACATTACGGGAATGCGACAGAAAGACTTTGATCGAATCCCCCCAATGAAGTGGGAAGCACAAAATATTTGAAGTTACGAACCTTTTCTGTTTGTATTGATGAAATGGGACATAGAGATACACCACCAAAAGCAAGCGAAGAGACGTGAGACGTGAAAAGCTTATAGTAGTAAAGTTGATGATGAGTTGCTACTTTATCCTTTCTGTGTTTGTGCTTGCTCGCTACGAATGGAGCTTCGACATGTAGAAACATACAGAAAGAAAGGGCAAAGGGTGGTTTCGTCTGACCAAATAGTGGCAGGGTTTTCTTATTTTCCATGCATGTCTCGCCAGGACTCGAACTGGTAATCGTAACATTTATCTTTGCTAGATGAGTTGTTAAACATTTGATCGGCATGGGGTAGATTCTGTGTTCAAGTTGCAGCATCTTCCACTTATTTTCCATGCATGTCTCGCCAGGACTCGAGCTGGTAATCGTAACATTTATCTTTGCTAGATGAGTTGTTAAACATTTGATCGGCATGGGGTAGATTCTGTGTTCAAGTTGCAGCATCTTCCACTTAGGCACTTGGAAAAACTTTAGGTAGGGTATACCTTCGTCACTTTGTGTATGAAGCTTTATCCAATACACTCAAACGACTCAAATGAGGTAATTTGAAATTATTTATGAGAATTAGTAACGAAAAATTCGGATGTCCGATATTTATTTTCTCATTATCAATGGACCCCAGAAAAATCTACAACACCGACTCAGTTTCCCTCAACGTTGCAATCTAGCTAGCTACTTTAGGGTAGATAATGCTTGTGATGATGTTTTGTTTGCCATCTTCATTTTGTCTTCCTACTTTTCGAGCACAACTATCTCGTGTAATATGTGGGTGAAGACGAATGGCATGCATAGATTAACAAAAAGTTAAATTAAATTAGCGCTAATTGTTGTGAAGTCAAGCTTGCATTTAGAGATAAACAAAACCAAGGCACGAAAATCATGAAGATCTCAACGAAGGTCAGGAAGTGGACCAATTATCGAAATGGACTAAGTGGAGAATCCACCGTCAGCCATTTACTTCAACGTGGCAGACGAATCCTAAACTAAGAAGCGCTCTCATTGATATAATTGAGGGCATTACTCCGGTCTCTTTATTAGGTAAAACTAAGGAATAAAGTAACGTTGAAAAATGAAATAGACGACGACGGGATATACTTTTCGTTTCGGAATCAACTGAGGAGCCTTCCTTCTTCGCCAATCAACCCTCGTCATTGGGCGAGTCGAATCTCCAACGCATTCACTCCGCACCAACCCAACACCGCCCCCCCCCCCCCCCCCCCCCCTTCTCAAAAAAAAGAAGAAAGAAACCCCAAAAGTGCCTTTTGAATTTGGGCAGATTGCAACTATTTAATGACGCGGACGCCTCCTTTAACCTGTTTCATGGGATAATACGTATGTGGTCGAGAAAATTTTGCCAAGATGTGGACTGTCCTTTCTTTAGGACAACCATTCAATAACCTCGTATGTCCACATATCTAATGTATCTTTTTTATTCATAGTCCAATTAGACATGAGTGATTACTATATGTGAAGTGGTGGGTGGAAATCGATCCAGGCAGATCTGACAGATAGGTGAATAGTAAAAAACAAGCCGAAAAGCTTGCTCTCTGGTTGCAGCTCGATCGCAAAGTGATCAAACCTGCACAAAACAAAAAAGCTTCTTCGATCTAAACGACGAGGAAAAGTGAAATTAAAGAAATTGTGCCTGAAATTAAAGGAGATGGAAGCAAAAACTAAAAGAAATCAAAGGATAAGTACGTCGAAAATAAAAGAAGTCGAAATTCAAACACTTAAAATAAATGTCACTAGAATTAAAATGACTTAAAAGTTAGTGCTACCATGAAACTTGAAACATTGAACGATAAAACATTAGTATTTGCACGAGCTAATTAATTTGTAACCGCTCCCGCTCTTAGCTCAAGTAGATTGAGGTGCTCGTATTTTTATTTCGATTGAAGTAACCCCCAGTAAATTTCGGATGGAGACCAAATATTACACATATCAAGTCAAAGTTAGGCCGAAAGAGCTCCGGATCGAGGTTGACCTTAGGTGTATAACCTGATTCTTGCCTTCACTCAAATTTAACCCTAATACATTTTGGGCTGTAAATATATATCACAAACACCTAGTAAAAGCAGATTCACATTCCCAAAACGAACTCATCGAAACATAAACCATAAAACCTCTAAAAAGATTACATCATATCCGTGACCATATGCATCCATCCTTTTTCTATTTCTTTTTATATAAGAAAAGAAGGGAACGAAAAAATAAATATCTGAGTTACAAAACTTTCTCACGATGTTAGCGTCAGATTGCACTGAACAAAACAAAACACTGCATGAAGAGAAACGACTCCGCCTCTCTTTTGTCCAAATTAAGAGAACAGAACAAAGCTAAAACATCCTAGTGGAATCCACATCACTGCACTTCCTAAACTCACCCGCATCACACTAATGGCGATTTAACTAATTAAATCAACATGGAGTTGATTCTGTCTTAGTGCTGTTGTGGTCATAAGCACGAACTGGGCCTTCTTCACTAAAGAATGACCCCGACCGTTATAATTAAACAGAAGTTAGTATTAAGAAGTCGTCGAAATTCGACAATTTGAGGCTTAGAAAGATGGCTTTTGGGGCCACACATCTCAGTACAAAAGGTTAGTTGTCTTCAATTAGGAGTCGCAGGTGTGTTTTTTGCAATTGGATTGTCTTCAATTAGGAGTCGCAGGTGTGTTTTTTGCAATGCGATCTCCCTTTTAATGAAAAGAGATTAGATACAGCTACGAGCGCCTGCCTACCCATTTCGTGGACATTAATTAAGGAACCACTTGGTTTATAATTGATTAAATCAATCTCCACATCTATTTTTTTTTTTATTTTATAATTTCGCTTAGTTGGGAAGCTAGGCAGATGATGACACCCTTTCGCATTTCGAAATTCAACCCACCACGACCAAGACGGCTACTGTTCTCCACATATTGCTCTTATTTGACTTATGTTGCGTAGGAAAAGAGACGGATAAACATGCCAAAAACATACTTACTCTCTCTCTCTCTCTCTCTCTCTCTCTCTCTCTCTCGTGGTGTGCTGTATTTTTTTTTTTCCAACACTATTTTGATTTCTACAAGAGGCTCATGATTAGGCCCGACAATGCTTTGATGTGATTGTGCCGCCTCAAACTTTCCCACTACGGACTAGATATGTCAGGGTCAAATGTCGAAACACAATCCAGAAATCGAACAGAAAATCAAGCAGAGAACCAGGACACACATAGAGTCTACGTGGTTCGGCAATTACTATCCTTGATGGATGACTTGCATATACCGGAAAGGAGGATTGACATCGCGTTTGAAAGGCGGAAAGATGGAGAAGTTAAAAATTAATCATCGACACTGCCTTGTTAATTCTTCCTGTGGTAATGTTGACAGTGAGGGGCAACATTTCTTACTGTCACTTCTGTCAATTCTTATAGATCAATGCAATTTGCTCTTTTGGAGCCCTTTGTTCTAAGCATGGTCGAAAATCCAGGGACCTAGAACTTTAGTTTTTCCTGAACGAATTGCACGTGAATTCGGTTTTTTCGAGCTGTCTGAAAACCGCTTTCCATCGCCAGAAAGCTGTCGTTACCAAGGCCACTAAATGAATATTTTCTTTTCGCGGGTCAGAATTGCACAGCAGTACTGAATTGAAGAGACCCTTATGAGCAAATTGCAATCCAGGGAAAACTGACACCCCGGCTCAGCCCTCCTACGGTAGGAGTCCAATCCAAAGAGGCCGAGGAGAGTTACTCTTCTTGATCGGGTCGATTATGGCCGGGAGCTGTCGTCAGGCTTTAATCTCTAGCGTTAAGCATTGCGGAAGTTTCGTGCTGTTTAATCTGACTCTTAAGGCCCCAAAAGGAACGTTTGAGCAAAACTCATTCCCTCTTTCTCGCTCTCTCTGACCTATACAGTCGCGGGAAGTGCCGTAACCTGTACGCATGTTTCGGAATTAGGCCGCTGCAGCTCTAGATGTGGTATAACCACAAGACATTCACCAAACACCCTATAAAACTGGCGTTGCAACACGCTTTTTCACGACTAAGGCTGCCGGCGAGAGAATCGTGCCGAGCTGTACCTTTTTAAGCACACTTGTCCATTCTAACTATTTAACCGTCGGTGTGCGCACAATAGAATCTTGGATGATGCAAAGTTAGGCATGAAAGAATGATTCCAATCCAGTTATATCCTAAGTAGCACCAACATAACATAACACGAAATGCTGACACATTATTTCTTAAAAAATAGAGAATTTCGATACTTAGGATACGTTTTATATTAAATATATATTTATATATATTATACATGATCATTTTTATAATTATTTTAATCAAATTAATTTGATTCAAATTCACAAACAAATAAATAATAAAAAATAGCTTAGAATGAATTTACATAAAAAAACATTAATTTACCATTTGTTAATATTATTCATTATTTTAATTTGATAAATTTAATTTCATTTTAATAATCCATTAAACTTGGAGGGGAAAAAAACAAGCAATGCACATTCTAGACTTGTATGTTAGAGCGTGTCGGAAGAGAAGAGAAAAAAACGAACTTAGGGAGTGAATTGTATACCATAAGAAGTGAAAGTCATAATAGAAGAAAATATTGGGTTTTTCTTCTTTTCCCTTTTATTATTTTTATTATTTTACATATTTATATTTTGACTCCTCATTTATTGAAAATTTTTAAAATTGATCATGTGCATGTCAAATCATGCGTTAAAATTCTAAACTTGCATATCGAAATTTCAGACTCACGTGTTAGAGAGTGTCAGAAGAGTTGACTAGATGTCGGATTTTCCAACACTTATTGACTGGGTATCGGAAAATGTTGGATATGTATCAAAGTATTCGATATGACACGAAAGCTTCAGAGAGTGTCGATACTTCCTAAGTTATACCTTAGAATCTACAAAGAAAAGGGCCCCTCGACCGAATGAACATATTGGAATAGGTATTTTCTTCATGTCTTCATTTGAGAGGAACTTACATGGCGAGAAGGGCGTAATTATTTCTGTATCCTCTTCTGTAATTCGGACGAGAGGAAATGACAACGAACGCGGAATCGAAAACGAAAAGGGAAACTAGGTTTGTCTCGTTCTGTCTGGCCAGACGTCTAAGGGGTACAAGTAAGTCTGGTCACGCTCACTGACTGAGCACGTGACGTGAACAGACAATTAACAAAAATGGAAACAGTTACAAAGATCGGTGCTTACGTTTCATGCCTTTCTTTATGCAATAGAAATACTTCTGCCTGTCGTTTATGATTTATCGAACCAAACGTGATTGCTTTAACAATGCGAGCCAGAGCAGGACCAAGATACTAGGAATTTGAATCTCTCGAGCCAAAAAATATGCTCGCTTGTAAGGTTCATCAGGATTCCAGATCGTTTACATTGTTTACAGAGATTTGAATCTCAATATCCTGTTTAATTCATTGATGAGGTTCCATAATCCACTACAAGTCTTGAAACTTTATATGTGCGCTCAAACTTTACTGTCTAGATTTAACAATGTGAGATTTTGCTGAGGCTGCGGTCGATTGTTTTAAAAGCGTCTTTGAATGAGGTTTGACCACGCTTAGCGGTCGGAGATATTGGAGTGCAGGAAGAGCGCAATCTTGCGGAGAGTTTCAATTCCGACGAGGAATTGAGGATTCTTGGTCCTATCTTTTCCTACTTTTCCAACATTCTTGCCTGAAAGAGAACCATGGTTACTTGATCTAGTTTGAGAGAGATGCCTACCCTATTACAGTGTTGTGAAAACATCGATTGAACAATAAATAAATGAAATGGGAAAATAAAACGGGCAGCATAGGTTCAATCGGTGTAACCTACATTCACAAAGAAAAGCAATACAAGATTTCACTATAAATTAAGTGATATAATGGAGATCACAAGCATATTTTAGTTATTTAAACACTCTCAATGTTTCCCAGCCCCAATTACGCTTAATAATTCACACAATTATTTCCACAATTCTCTATGAAATAATCTCTCAAGTTTGCAGAGGAATTATGCAAATTCTTACCAAGCAATTTTATCTTTCAACTCTTTAATTCGTGCAAGAACAAGTCAGATTGTTTTTTGATGAGTTCACACGAGCTCCAGATTTTTGGTCCAGGCACTAACATTCCTGTCCAACTAATCTTGTTGAATATATGTCTTGAGTTTGACCCAAAGAGAAAACTTTCCTCATTTAAGTGGTTTCTCATTAGGTCTCCTAAAAAGAGTTTCCTATTGGCTTTAGACAAAATATGTATCAGCCTCGTGAAAAAAGAAATAATCTAAACTCTTCTTACTCATTTAATTGAAACGTTTTAGCTAATGGGTAATCGATTGGTCACTTTGCTAAGAAATCTTCGAATTGGCATCATTAAGTGACAATCATAGTAGTTAGGACACAATCCATGCACGCCAATGCCAATGGGGGTGAGAGGTGGTTATTAATATAGTCTTTCTAACAAGAAAATTACCAAAAAAATATCAAATTTATTGTAACGATACCAATTTCATCCTTTTTTTTGTCAATTCAGTTTTAAATTTTTTGTAATTGTATCAATTTAGTCCATCTGACTAATTATGATTAACTAGTGTTGACGTGAATGCCAGCCAATGCTGATGTTGACAAATTTAAATAATATTTTTATTTTTTATTAATTTCTTTTGTTTATTATTTTGTACCTTCTTTTGCTTTTTTGCCCCCATAGTGGCCTGCGACGCTCCGAAGTAAAAGAAAGAAAAGAATAAAATATTATTAAAAATTGTTTGCATCAGTGCTGGCCAACCAAAATTGGCTAACTGAATTGGTAAAAATGCAAAAGATTTAGAATTGAGTTAGCAAAAAAAAAAAAATTAGGATCAAATTGACATAATTGCAATATGTTTAAGACTATTTTGGTAATTTTTCTTCTTCTAGCAGTAATTAACAAACCAAATCCCTATTTTTTTTTCTTTTGTTTATCATTTGAAAAAAAAATTACAAATACCATCTTTAGATTTACTTTTCATGCCGAATCCTCTACATTGAGGTCCGGCTGATAAATACTTTTCCGATCGTTCATGTGTGATGCTGCTTAGAAGTACATACGAGGAGAAACTAACCTTTTTTTAAAGTTGAGAAGAAAGTAGCCTTTTTAATAAGTTGGGAGTAGGTTTTGAAATGTGACGAGACATTTGATACGGCAAAGCAAAGACGGTGATGCTTTTCTATAATTATCTCTTTTATCATCGTAATGTGAGCGTGCATACATTTGACATTACGCCCTTTTCTTTTCTCTTATTCACTTCACTTCACTTCACTTCACTTCTTTAGTGTTATTTTCTTTCACCCATTTCTCGTTGGCCAAGGTAGAGTTGGTTTTCGATCTCTGTCACTCTGCTCCATATGGAAAACCCTTTTCCTACTGCATTGTCCACAGCGATCGAGACGGTTTGTTAGTAAAGTAACGGCGTGGAATTTGGGCTTGTCAACCTTGCAGCTAGGCCAGGTATAGATATACCATCTTAGCTCAAAGGTCCTTCTCCAACTAAAGCAAGTGCGCACTGTTGTTTTCTTTGCTACAGTTAAACCAAGTGCGCACTTGGAGATCACCCCTTTTCCATCTTTTCCCTTGCGTTTCGTCTAACCTCTTGTGTCGTTCCGCTCATGCCTTTCCACTTAGCTATCTAAGGGGTTAGCACTTTTAAGGACCATTGTCTAATTCAGAAAGAAATCCTAGCAATCGAACTCGTTCCTTTCCACCTTTTTTCATTGCATCTCATCTGACCTCTCGTGTCGTTTTGCTCATGCTATTTTTTTTTTTTTTTCACTTAGTTATTTTATGGGTTAGCACCTTATATTAGGGGTTAGCACTTTTGAGGACCTTCTTTGTCTAAGAAAGAAATCATTACGATCGAACTCGTTCCCCTTTCAAGAATGGATCCAGCCGGGCACTCCTCAAAATTTCCATAGCTCGAAATGCCCCGCTTCGTACCTTGCACGAAACAACCGGGAATGAGGTGATCCACTTTGAAAATTCAGCCAACAGATGATCTTTCCTATCGTCTAATTAGGAAATTACTTTGAAGAGAAGCTTCTTCGAAATGAAAATACGAAAAGGGAGATTCTAACCTTAGAAAAGCAATGCGGATAAAACTTTCTATAATGTTACGCGACTCTGACCAAAACGGATGATGGGAAATCTCGTGCGCGCGTTGCGAAGTGAGAAAAATGAGGGAATTGGCGATCTTCGTTCGTTCTGCCGTATCCTTCCATTGTGTATAAACTAACTTAGGAAAGTATCAAAGCAACCATCGGATACACAATTGCCCTTTCCTTAACGGAAAAAGAAGAAGAAGCAACTTATTCCTCGTATATTGAACTTTTGATCCGACATGATCATGCATTTCTGTGGGCACTCAAAGTTGACTATATTGTCATGTATCGGGCACATGGACGAGAAGTTGTTATTGACACTCAAAGTTGGTTGTGTTGATAAAATAGTTATTTTATTTTTCACATGTTGCTGATTTGGTTTTTCAGTTATTAGAGTTAGTGGAGTCATGTGTGTTGGTTATCCTAGTTTTTAGGTGTTAGTGGGGCAAGTGCTTTATGGAGAACATGGGTAGTTATTGTGTGTTTTACGTGATGTATTTTGTCTTTTGTAAAAGACTTGGTTGTTTTGTACGTAAGATGAAGTTTTAGCCTCATCTCTCCTCCTTTTTAGCAATTTAACAGTGGTATCAGAGCCTGAGAAAAACGTGAGAGAGTTTATAAAAAAAAAAAAAAACTTTCGTGAGAAAATTGCAGTAGCAATATTTCCAATGGCCACCGATAATTTTGTTCAACCAGCAATTCCACGCTTTGATGGTCACTATGACCATTGGAGTATGTTGATGGAGAATTTTTTACGATCAAAGGAGTATTGGTCAGTTGTCGAATCTGGAATTCAAGAGCCACCAGTAGGCATGGCTTTGACAGATCCCCAGAAGGCAGAATTGGAAGCTCGAAAGTTGAAGGACCTGAAGGCAAAAAATTATTTTTTTCAGGCTATCGATCGTTCCATCTTGGAGACTATTCTTTGCAAAGAAACCTCTAAGGATATTTGGGATTCTATGAAGAAGAAATATCAAGGCTCTGTTAGGGTGAAGCGTGCACAGCTTCAAGCCTTAAGAAGAGATTTTGAGACACTAGCGATGAAGGATGGAGAATCTGTCACTAGTTATTGTGCCAGAACAATGGAGATCAGCAACAAGATGCGATTCCATGGCGAGAAGATGGACGATGTCACAATTGTGGAGAAGATTTTGCGTTCCTTGACACCAAAGTTTAATTATGTTGTCTGCTCAATTGAAGAGTCGAAAGACATAGATGCGCTCTCTCTTGATGAATTGCAAAGCTCCTTATTGGTTCATGAACAGAAGATGAACAGAAGTTCAACAGTAGAGGAGCAAGCGTTGAAGGCTTCTACCAATACTCATTCCAACAATTTCAGAGGAAGGGGTAGAGGTAGAGGTAGAGGAAGGGGAGATCGAGGAAATAGAGATGTTGGCAGGAATTTTAAAGCCAACAATGACCAATTTCAAGGCAAAGGCGAGA
Organism: Eucalyptus leucophloia subsp. euroa; assembly: GCA_017140325.1. NCBI lineage: Eukaryota > Viridiplantae > Streptophyta > Magnoliopsida > Myrtales > Myrtaceae > Eucalyptus > Eucalyptus leucophloia. Next base: position 32,890,231 of record CM029469.1, on the reverse strand, counting down.
GGACGGGATCCTAACAAATTCAAGGTAGAGTATTTTAGATGTCATAAATTTGGTCATTATGCATCTGAATGTTATACTAGGCTGCCTAATAATAAAGAAAAGGCAGAGAGTTCAAATTTTGTTGAAGAAAAGGAAGCAGAAACGTTGTTGATGGCTGTTCAAGATAAAAAGGAGCGCGAGTCAGATATTTGGTATGTGGATACGGGCTGCGGTAACCACATGAGTGGAAGTAAGTTTTCTTTTTCTCATCTAAATGAAGATTTTCATTCCACTTTGTGAGTTTTGGGGATCATTCTACGTGAAAGTGATGGGAAAAGGTGATATTAAGATAAGAACCAAGAATGGTTTTGTGGAAACGATCTCTAATGTGTTGTATGTTCCTGACTTGAAAAGTAACTTATTGAGTGCTGGCCAATTACAATAAAAGGGTTATGTAATCACCATTCAGAAGGGTGTCTGTGAAATTTATGATTCCGTTAGAGGTGCTATTGCAGTTGTTCCTATGAATTCAAATAGATTGTTTCCATTAAAGATTGAAAATATTCAGTCTTGCTTGATGGCTGAAAAGAAAGATCCCTCATGGCTTTGGCACTTTCGCTATGGTCACTTGAGTTTTGGTGGATTGAAGACCCTCCAACAGAAAAACATGGTGACGGGTCTTCCTCAAATTACTGTTCCTACTCAAGTCTGTGAAGAATGTGTTGTTAGCAAACAGCATCGTTCTCAATTTTCAAAAGAAAAGTCATGGAGAGCAAAGGATGTTTTGCAGCTGGTGCATTCGGACATTTGCGGTCCTATAAATCCATCTTCTAATGGAGGTAAAAGATACTTAATTACCTTCATTGATGATTTTTCCAGAAAAACTTGGGTTTATTTTTTACGGGAAAAATCGAAGCTTTCTCCACATTTAAAAGCTTCAAAACTCGTGTTGAAAATGAAGCGGGGAAAGACCATTAAGACTCTTGAACAGGCACCGTGGCGGTGAATATTGCTCAAAAGAATTTGAAGTTTTTTGTGCGAGTATGGCATTCGAAAAGAGCTTACTGCTGCATATACACCACAGCAGAATGGTGTATCTGAGAGGAAAAATAGAACAATTCTCAACATGGTGAGAAGTTTATTGGCAAGAGGAAGAGTTCCAAAGACTTTCTGGCCAGAAGCAGTAAATTGGAGTATTCATGTTTTGAACAGAAGTCCAACTTTTGCTGTTCAAAATATGACACCTGAAGAGGCTTGGAGTGGGAGAAGACCGGCTGTAGATCACTTCAGAATTTTTGGATGCATCGCATATGCCCATGTCCCGAATGTGAAAAGGAAGAAACTTGATGACAAGGCTGAAAAATGTGTCTTTCTTGGTGTAAGTGAAGCATCCAAAGCATATAAATTATTTAATCCACTAACAAAGAAGATTGTGACCAGCGGGGATGTTGTTTTTGATGAAGAGAACACTTGGGATTGGAATAGGCAGCAGCCTACCCAAGTTCTTTATGACAATGATGCTGAACAGGAGCAAATTTCAGCACCTTGTATTCCCCAAAATTCATCAAATACGACTTCTACAGCTGCTGAAATTTCACCAACAGGCTCAAGTCAATGAAGAAGAAGCCCAATCTCTTCGCCGCGTTAGAAGAAAGCCTGCTTGGATGGAAGATTATGAGGTAACTGGAATTGGAGATTCAATTACTCACTTTGCTTTATTTTCAGACTATGACCCTACAACTTTTGAGAGTGCTGTCAAAGAAGAAAAATGGCGAAAAGCGATGGATGATGAAATTAATGCCATCGAAAGAAATGATACTTGGGAGCTATCCGATCTTCCGGATGGACAAAAAACCATTGGTGTAAAGTGGGTCTTTAAAACAAAACTGAAAGAAAATGGTGAGGTTGACAAATATAAAGCACGTTTGGTAGCCAAGGGATACAAGCAGCAATATGGAATCGACTATACAGAAGTTTTTTCTCCAGTTGCGAGACATGACACGATCAGATTGGTGGTTGCATTGGCGGCACAGAATTCTTGGCCTATTTTCCAGCTAGATGTCAAATCGGCATTCTTGCATGGATACTTGGAGGAACAGGTATTTGTCGAGCAACCCCCTGGTTATGTCAAGATTGGAAATGAGCATAAAGTTTATAGATTGAAGAAAGCTCTTTATGGGCTAAAACAAGCCCCTCGGGCTTGGTATAGTCGTATTGAAACTTATTTTCTTAAAGTTGGTTTTTCAAAATGTCCTTATGAACATACGCTTTTTGTCAAGATTGGAGATAAAGAGAAAATGCTTATTGTCTCGCTTGTATGTTGATGATCTTATATTTCTTGGAAGTTGTGATGGCATGTTTGAAGAATTCAAGAAATCCATGATGGATGAGTTTGAAATGTCTGATCTTGGTATGATGCATTACTTCCTTGGTATAGAAGTGGTACAATCGGATGATGGGATCTTTATTTCTCAAAAGAAATATGTGGGAGAAATTTTGGACAGGTTTCAGATGAAGGATTGTAATCCTGTAAACACTCCAGTTGAGTTTGGCTTAAAGTTATACAAAGATCATGAAGGGAGGAAGGTTGACAGCACACTTTATAAACAAATTGTGGGCAGTTTGATGTATTTAACTGCAACAAGACCAGACATAATGTATTCTGTGAGTTTAATTAGTAGATATATGGAGAATCCTACACAAATGCATTTGTTAGCTGCCAAGAGAATCCTTCGTTACTTGCAAGGAACTAGAGACTTTGGGCTATTTTACAAGAAGGGTGAAAAGTCTGATTTGTTGGGATTTACCGATAGTGACTATGCAGGAGATCAAGATGATAGAAGGAGCACTTCGGGTCATGCTTTTATGTTTGGAACAGGTGCTATTTCGTGGTCATCCAAGAAGCAACCAATTGTCACATTGTCAAGTACAGAAGCTGAATTTGTTGCTGCAACAGCTAGTGCTTGTCAAGCTATTTGGTTAAGGAGAATTCTTGAGGAGTTACAATTCAAGCAACCAGGACCTACTAAAATTTTTTGTGACAATAACTCAGCAATAAAACTCTCCAAGAATCCGGTGTTACATGGAAGAAGCAAGCACATTGATGTGAAGTTTCATTTCTTGAGAGATCTTAGCAATGATGGAACAATTGATCTAATCTATTGCAGGAGTGAAGATCAAGTTGCTGATATATTCACCAAGGCCCTCAAGATGGAGTCATTTGTGAAGCTCAGAAAGTTACTAGGTGTTTGCACGGTGAAAGAAACCAAAGCTTTAAACTGAATGTTAGCAAACATCAGTTTAAGGGAGGGATTGTTGATAAAATAGTTATTTTATTTTTCACATGTTGCTTATTTGGTTTTTCAGTTATTAGAGTTAGTGGAGTCATGTGTGTTGGTTATCCTAGTTTTTAGGTGTTAGTGGGGCAAGTGCTTTATGGAGAACATGGGTAGTTATTGTGTGTTTTACGTGATGTATTTTGTCTTTTGTAAAAGACTTGGTTGTTTTGTACGTAAGATGAAGTTTTAGCCTCATCTCTCCTCCTTTTTAGCAATTTAACAGGTTGTACCGTCATGTACCGGGCACATGGGTGAGAAATATAATGAAACTGTGCATCATAAAATTATTGATATATGACAAGTTCTCGTCAAGCTTATGGATAGGAGCTCAAATCGACGGTGAAGCAAAGGATTGCCATCTGTCTAGTTGTCAAAATACAATGGTGAAGACTAAAGTGGCTACCTGAACGATTTTAGCGGCAAGTCTTTGATTAGAGTCTTTAAAATACTTCAAGAGGCGCCAAGAGAGCACGCGATTGAAAAGCAGTTTATGGCCAGGTACCTAGTTGTAGAACTAGTGTCGATAAATCAAGAAACATCAAAACACCATCAAGGCAGTTACATAGGAGAAGGGTGAGTTGGTTATAGAAGAAACATGCCTAAAGATGGAAGCAGATTAAGAGATTGACAGTTACTTAATGGTTACCAAGTTTCTCTATAAATACCCTAGTCGTCCAACAGAACAACCCTCAATCATCACATCAAATGTCTTTACTTTATCTTTACATTATCGCATTTTAGTTTCTCTAGCTATAGTTGTCAGATTCCCGTCGTGATTAGATTTCGGCGAGTATCTTTATCCCCATTTAATACCATTGATTAAATTTCAGTGCTGTATCTTTTGTCCAGCATCGTCAACTGAATTCCGATGTTGTGTTTTCTATCCAAGTGCACTGTCGTTGATTAGATTTCGACAGTGTGGTGGTATATATTTAAGCTGTGTCGTTGATTAAATTTCAGCATAGTTTGGGTTTGACTCGAGAATCCGAGATTTAATTGTCAGGATTGTACAGTTTTATTTGTGATTGGAAATTTTATAATATTGCATTTGATATTCTTTGTGAGGAATTAGCACAGAACTTATATCTTCTTCAAATAAAAGCCGAAAGTATCACAAGGTGAAAGATATTTCGTTGCAGTAACAAAACTGGCGGAACAGTTTCTCTATAAATATCCTGTAAAGTTTTGTTGGCAAATTCTTCGAACGTGGAGCATGTCCTCAAGACTCACTTCGATCGCTATCCACAAGGCGATCGATTCAGATCGCTCCTCCACGGTGTGTTCGGAGATGGTCTCTTCATTGCCGTTGGGGACCTCTGGAAGGTTCAGAGGAAGATGGCGGGCAATGAGTAGAGCCCGGCCGCTCCAACTCACTCCGTTGATTCGCCATGGATAATGAGGCTTCGAGGTCGTGTGTGTGGCCGTTCTGATGGTCTTTGACAGGTTCAGGGATCACCTCTGCCTCTTTCTCCTGGTACTCCTTGTACTTGCCCCACAACACCGAGTAGAGCCCGGCCACTATAAGGACCGAACCAAGAACCCTGTACCACGTATCAAATACTATATATTAAAGCACATATGGTATGGTGATCCTATTAATAAGTGACGTGATAAAAAGTTATGCAAGAGAAAAAAAGCTGAGAAAAAGGCGTTCAATCATGGTCCCCTGTCTCTGCATCTTCATCGGTAGGGATGATATTGAAAAGAAAGCATTCGTAGGGGCGGCGAGAGGAATTTACCCTCCGAGGTAGATCTTCTCGGCAAGGATGAAGGAGCCCATGATGGCCACGACGATCATCATGAGGGGGCTGAAGGCAGTGACGAAGACTGGGCCTCTTTTCTTCATGACCACCCCCTGAACGTAGTACGCGATGCTTGACGACACTATCCCCTGTTCAACATGCAACGAATATTGGTCATGATATAGACTTAAGTTGTGCTGTTGATATTTCTTTTCAAGTAAATTTCCCCTTACAGCATAGGCGGCGGCAAGAAGGTTCATGTCGAAGCCAATGGACCAGACGGAAGCCTTGTGCTCCACCACGAACGTCACAGCGATGGACTGAAGCGTGCCCATGAACACCACCATGGCCGTCAGCGAAAGATGTGCTGGGTATCTCTTCAAGGTCACTGCCTGTAATTTCAACGTTTGAATAAATCAGCTAATCAGCGAAATTAATCGAAACGAACACAAGTGGTTGGGTACATATGAGAATTTGTGTATTTGTGTCAAGTTACCTGGAGGATGAAGAAGGAGGCCCAAGCAAAAGTGGCGATGATGAGGAAGATGGAGCCCTTCACCCAGTCCTTGTCGGCAGACTCAGGCGCCTCTGAGCCATTCGCAGCGTGGCCGTGGAGGTGAGCGGACCATGGGAAGTTGAGGACATTTCCCTTGTACAGCGTCATCAGCATGGCGCCGCCCACCGTCACCACTGTCCCCACCACCTTCGCCACGCACCTCACTTTCTTCATGTCCACCTTCTCCATCCTATCACAACCGAAAGAGCATAAGCATATCGTCGAATGCTCAAGAGGAGTCCATCTCTTTAAAAAAACTAGTCATATTCAAAAGGCTCGGCACGCCGCTTAGTATATCGATTTATAATGCAGTACCTGCAGAGAAATGCCATGACGAAAGTCATCGCGGGGAGCATGTTGCTCATGGCACACGAAAAGGTTGGGGATGTGAATTTCAGACCCGCGTAGTAAAGGTTCTGATCTATCACTGGCCTGAGTACCGGGGAAGAAGAAAATAAACAAGACATAAGAACCAACATATACAAGATCTCTTTTTCAAAGTGGGTCGAGAAAATAAAAGCTGCAGTGTTTTTTATTAGTACGTACCCAAGAAGGCCCAGCACAAAGATTTGCATGAACACGAGGAGTGTCATCTTCGGCCTCACCTTCCTGCAAATCATACCAGATGAATTAATGCCACATGCTATTCATTCCTCTGATCTCTCTCCTATGGAGCTAACAGAAGTCGGAATCGATTGCTCTGTCACTCATTAGATATAAGTACCTCTCGAGGATGAGGGCAAATGGTGCAATGACGACGGTGGCAAAGGCGTGGCGGTAGACAACAAGGACGTAGTGGCTCATGCCCCCGTTGAGGGACACCTTGGTGATGATGTTCATGCCCGCATAGCCAAACTGCAGCGACACCATCGCTATGTAGGGCCGCGCCCTCTGCATGAAGTCGCTCCACCTTCCTGCTTTTCCCTCCATTTCCAAGGTTGCCATAAGGAACTAGGAATAGGAGAGGAGGCGAGAGTGAGAGAAGGGGCTTGATGAGGATGCAAGAGAAGGAAACACTTCAAAGAGGACTCTGTGCGTCTCCTGAGTACAGATTGCTGGAACGAGTGGAGTATTTATAGGCCTTTGGCGTTGGGCTCTTTATCCACTAGAGGAGCTCTGGGGTGGTGGCCTCGCGGGTGAGTGTTCGTTCCCCTTGCATTTCTTGTCCGAATATTCTTTTGACAGAGAGAAAGTGAGAAATGAGAGAAATAATCATGGAGTGACTATAATATATGTACAAAATTGAATCTGAATGATTAAATCCAACGGAATTCACTTGAAACCTATTAGATTTGTTATAGTATTTAAATTTTAAACCATGCACTCATCTAGTAGATCAGAACACGAGATTACGAGTTCAAATCTTTTCAAGTCCCTATTTGCCTCCTTAGTGAAACACTTCCACCTTGGAGTGTTAGAGTATTTAAATATTAAATTATGTTTTTATTTAGATACCACAAAATCTCACAAGATTTAATGATTCATATTCAATTTAATATCACCTTTTTATAAATACTTGCTTGAGAGAGTGACGTGGGATTCACTAGTTAGGGTTTTTTTTTTTTTTTTAACAGGCACCAGTTAGGGTTTAACCGATAGGGTTTTTTTTTCTTATATGAGGTGGTGAGGAAATCAAAATCAAAATAAAATTAAAGGAAAGAGATATATAATTTGGTGTGGTGGGCCCCATCACAATGCCTACGCGGCGGTCTGATGCATCACACATATTTTTTATATCATTTAGGAGTCATTAGCGCCACTTGTGTACTGAAGGAATAAGAAAGGACGACCATACACTCGTAGGATAAATATGCCAACCGAAGGTATAGATAGATTTTCAGTTCAAGATCTTGAGGTTACTAGTTCACGATCTGGAGGTTACTTATTCAAATCCCACAGACGGTTTTGGGTTCGAGCCACCTCTACGAACCAGAAGCCTGAACTTAATTGAATCAGCGTGCTGACAGACTATTTCAAGAGGCTCTAAGTAGCTAGTCCTTTTTCTCGTCCACTTGGGTTATAAAAAGAAAAGGAAGAGAAATGCTAGGCTCGAAGTAAGTAATAAAAAAAGAATGATTATTATTTTCATAAGAAAGTCGAATATACAGTTTTGTATTCACAAAGGAGAAATGAAAAATGATTTGTGATCTCTTATTTTGAAGAATCAAGCAACAACTTTCAAGATCAAATTCTAGCGCTGGTTCCAATCAGCAAACGTCCTTATCGGCTGAGCAAATTACCTAGCAAACCCTCGAACAGAGTCACTCGGACTTGAAGACATCTTATCTTAACTAGCATGCTGAGAATCTCAGGCTTGTCAATTTGCAGCACCTGACACAATGAGAATCCGTAGTTTTTGTAGGTTAATCGGGTGCACTTTTATAAGCATCTCTCTTGTTGTTCCTCTTGCCGTGGCACGAGCACCATGTGCAGTCGTGGAGAAGGGTTGACATCCTTCGATGACGATAGAACTAATTCTAGATGAGGCCCCGGAAATTATTTGTCTATATTTTCTGTAAGATGAAATAGAATCTGGATGCCATATCAAATCAAGCATCGTGTAGTGAGAAGAGTTTTGAATCTCGTGTTGCACTTGCTTTTAATGATTGGCGTGTTTTCCGAGTGGAGAAATAGTAAAGGAATTCAAAAGATGTTCCTTTACTTGTAGACACCATGTTGGGTAAGATTAGACTTATTAGTGTGTATTCCTGTACGAGAATTGATTCTCATTGTAACTTAATGGGGATAAATCCCCATATTTTTCAAGTGATAAAATGGGAGAAAGTTTCAAAGCTGTACATATTGCTATCAGGAAGTAATTTGCCCTTTCGCTTTTATATAATTATGTTGATAATATTAGAATCTTAGCCCAAAATTCAGACTCATAGGAGGAGGGAGATTGCATATATAAATAGTATATAAATGTCGTAGACAAGCAATACGGTATACTTTTGCATATATGCTTAAACCTTTAGAAATTCAAAAACATAATTGTTTAATGCCTATCGGGGATTCTTATAGTTTGATAATTCGGGAAAAGAATTGGCTATCTACATTATCACAAGTAGTTCTTAAAGGTCAAGTATAAATAAAGTAAGATTGCTTGTCCAAAAGAAATAAATAAATAAAGTATGATTATGATATCAATTTGTGTCAGTTGTTCTACTAGCGTCCCTTCTCTCTCTTTTTTTTTTTTTTTTTGTGATTTTTAATTAGTCTCACTTTAATGCAAGCACTTAGAGATATGAAAGAATTAAAAAAAGATACACATTTTTCAAAAGGAAATCAATTTACTTATTTTATAGACCATTGTGACTAGCTAGGCCATATTCCGCACATGTGATGAGAAGACGCTGATCAAGTATCTTATGTCATAGTAAGAAGTGCTGGAGGAATATTCAGACCAAACTTTGAGACGAAAAGAAACCGCTTTTAGCCTTCTCGAACTAAGTGGGCTTTACTGGTGAAATTCTCAAATACATTTTGGCTGAAAATTGTAATCGAATCATTAACACCAATTAGAAAATTGTCGAACATTGAAAATCTACACAAAACCTATCTATTCCTCAAACTATATGAACAGTTGAGATACAACAAACAGAGGACTACCTCAATAGTTACAAACCCTAATTCGAATTTGAATACTATATTTGAATCACATGGCTATGTTTTAGGCCACTTTTTTCTTTTCTTTTTTTCTTTTTGTAGTTCGAGCACATCTAGGTAGGCATTATGAATTATTCGATACTATACGCCAACTTATATTCTTTATCCACTTCATTTGTCATAGGTTCTTTTTGTGGATACAATATAGTTATAAAGATGGAGAATATATGGTGCACTTCTAAGATCTGATCCGACTAATGGAAATGGCCCACGATCAAGTAATCGCAGAAGAACAAAGGGGCAATCATCATGTCCCAAATCCGTTTTATATCCTCCAAATGTCACAATGCGTTTCAGCAAGAAATCGAATCGCTATCTACCTAAACTCTTCTATAGGTGTTGAGAATCTGGCCGTGCAGCATCCGACGATATGACTAGATTAGGATGACATCAACATTTGCTTCTAGATTCACGAAGTTCATGTCGCTTCCTTTCTTGTCTCATGTTGCAACACACGAGCTTGCTCAGACCTCCTTCTTTCCCCTTGTTTATCCGGGTGGAATATGGGAAACCTTGCATACTTGTTATGAATAAGAAATTCTTTTGAATAGCCTTAGATACACAAAAAAACGAGCTTACATTGATCGATCTGAGTTATTCTATGTCGAATACAAATAGATTGAATGTCAAGTCACCTGCAGAGATTCGAAGAAGTTTACGACATCCAGATGTTCACAGAAAAGGACAGGAATCTCTCAACAGTTTGAGAGCATGTTAAGTGAACATGTTAAGTTACTTCGATGTCCAGCTTCGCAAGTTCAGATGCAGACTGTCCAATCGGCATCTCCAAGAAATCCATTTCGATGTCGATGAAGAGCCCCCACCCATCAAAGCCCTTCTCGTTTTCGCGTTGCGTTTTGTTCTTTTCTTCTAATAAAGAAAGATCGGAAGCTAGAGAACCTCTGCTTTATGTTTGTGCCAATTATGAGACTTCTGGAATTGCAGGGGAATCGCATGCGCTCGCCAGTTGCTGTGCTGATGTCAATTTCCGCTGCTTCTGAGCGGGGTCATCTGTCGCATTATCCAAGAGCCAAGCCGAGAAGCACCTCGTATATCGTACGTGTATTCGACGGAAGAATGCGATGACCCTTCTAAAAAAGTATAAAAAGAAACAAAAACAAAAACAAAAGGTATGTCTTCAAATATGCAATTTCCAAAAATAATTAATTTGAGGCAATATAGGTACATTAATGGTTTAATACGGCATAAACTCGACAAGCCACTCTGCTTTAATATCGTTCTAATAATTCCCATACTTTCTTCCCATCTAAAGAGTATAATCGACATGCGAGGCACTTTTCTTATAAATTGTGCTTATGATGTTTTTTGTAAGTTCGAAAAGGTATATCGTTTAAAAGCTTAATTTGTTGAACTTGCCAGTCAATTGAGACATATCAGCAACGATGAAAGCCAATCATGTGGCCAAATTAACATCCCCGAGATAAGCTAAGATCTAAGTGGTCATCAATTCCAAAAATAAAAAGAAGGGGCGAAAACGAAAGAGAGAAGATGAAAAGAAAACCAAGTGAGACCGTATATCTCCACGGCCGAGAACCCCCTTCTTTTCTGTCTCACGTCACAAAAGACGAACAACAGTCCCAAGAAACAGTTCGACCCATTCGAGCCAAGTGGAGCACCGGGTCTAGCCAATGGGCTCCTAATCATCCCCAATCATACCGACATCGTTGCGTCACACACGACATTGGACCGGCCCTCGCTCGCGACGGTTGCCTTTTCCTTGGTCCCGAATGTAAACTTATTTTCTTCGCCCCTCATCATTGTCATTCGTGTCCCAGCAATCCATGATCGAGGGGGGCATCCTCTCGTGTCCGGATTAGAGAATGCCCCGACGATCGCTGGACACGAAGTGGATATTTGGGGGACATTCGAAGGTTGGGGGCATTGCTGTTCTTTGAAACAGCGGTCGGACAGTGTCCTCCGAACCAACGTGAATTGCAATGGGAGAGAAAAAGCGAAAAGAAATGTCGTGAGATCATCGTTTGGAAGAGCGCCTTGAACAGCAATGGCGTGGGTCCTCTTGCAAGTGTCTTGCGTTGGAAATTTCCTAGGCAATTCCTGGAGATACACTGGCGAAGCGAATCATCGACTCCTCCGAGTCTTTATCTCGTTCTCTCTCGCCAGACCTGCAAATATCAGAAAAATGTCCTAGAGATAACGTGGTTATCCTGGTCATACGACGGATGGAGGCAATGTTAACAAAACCTGTAAAATATATTTTTAATTTTCGACAGTTGTGCCTCTTTAATTGATATCCATGTGAAATTTAATGAGGACGCTTCAAAATTTCTCGGTGATTTAGCAGGATCGCACCGCGTGATAGAAAGGCTCGTTATGGAATAATTAACAAGTTGCACGAGGGTTTCGAAAAGTAACTAGTGGAAGATTTCCACTGAGAAAGTAAAAGTGAGGCTGCCTGGACATGCTAGTGGCCTTGTGTGGAAATGGGACACAGTGTCTAGGAAGGAGGTCCCAAATTTTTCCCGACGCTTGTAATGGGTGCACATTTTTAATTCAATTCTTGCTTTGTCTTTTCTTGGGTGAAGTTGGGGTTAGGTCAAGATTGATCGACAGATAGCCAAAGTTGAAGATGTTCCCTTTATGTCTTAATTTATATGGAAAAATTATCCAAAATTAAAATACTAAACTCATTATATAAATATCAATTCAGTTCTTACTTGTTAATTTTATTTTAGTCTTAAACTCTTTGACAATTTGTCAATTTAGTATTTCTAACTAATTTTAACCGGAAATAACTTATATGGATATTGACAGTTCTATGTGACACAGCTACATCCTATGTTTATTAGTTTTTTCTTTTGCCAAATTTTCATTGAAATTTTCTATTAAATCACTAATCTTTTCTTTTGTCTTGCTTACTAGCCCTTATCAGTTCCTTTTAAATTTTCCCAACCTTAGAATGATTACAAGTTTCAATATGCTTAAATTATCAATTAATTTTTTATTACCAACTCTTATCATTTTCATTTTTTTTTAAATTTGTTACTCGCACTTTAATTTTACTAACTATCACATAAAATTACTAACTTTCATTTAGTGACTTACCAACTTTATTCCCAATTAAGTAACTCGATAAAATATCAATCAGTAACTCAAATAATAATTGGTAACCCACAACTACTTAAAAACTTAATCGGAGAAAGTTGTTAAATGACTTAAATTAAAGCTAGCAATTACATATAAGAGTTGGTAAGTTTAATGCATAATTAAGAAAGGTCAATAAAAGTTGGTAAAAAGATAAGAGGAGTTGATAATTGAAGGAGAAATAGATCAAGTGAGTAACTTAGAGGATAGTGGGTAATCCAATTTTTTTTATCCAATTAGAGTTGATTAGCTGCGTAACCTCTTAGAAGAATGGCACGTCAATATACTTGATCAATACACGATTTCTAATGTACTCAGTTGCTCAAGTATTAAAGCAAAGAAAAAAGATTTTTTGATCGACATTGAAAAGTAGAGGGCTTTTTAAGTTCATTTTGAGAAATTAATAAAATTATTTTCTCCTGAAGGACCACTATTGCAAGCTCCCTGTGGAAAGCTTGTCCTTTTCAGGCACTTTGAAGGAACGTTCATGAATGCATATGGCTAATTCCTCATCGTTCATTGCCTCAGAATGTATTAGCAAGAATATACACCGTTCTTTTCCCACGTCCTTCTTTTCTGTCTCCTTTCGCGTCGGCAATTTCTTTGAAAAAAAAAAAACCCTTACCAGAAGACACGTCTCCCCCATTTTTCACAAAACCGATTCGTCACTGAAATAATGCAGTAGTGGTTCATCTTCTGAAGAAACCTGATCACACAGGTGTCGCCATCTGTTCAGGAGCTAAAAATATAATAAAATGTAGCTGTCATTTACTTTATGAATGACGGATCTTCCGGCTTTGCGAAAACGCCCATTTCTTGATATAAAGATGGCATCCATGATTGATCCATCAAAGAGCACTTTTCGTCTTTCGCTTCTCATCAAGAAAAAGCTTTTTCTGGTCAAAAGGGTTCAATCTTTTCGAAACTGTGTCAAGTCTTTAGCAGCGTGATCGACCAATCGATGGATGTGGCTAATCGTGCTGCGCAAGACAAGAACAACCTAAAACTTATCTTATTCGTAATGCTTCTGCCTTTTGATCGGAAGCCAAGCTTTATATCGGTGTGGAAAAAAGAAGAAAGGATCATAGTTTGGGGACATTACGGGAATGCGATAGAAAGACTCTGATCGAATCCCCCCAATGAAGTGGAAAGTACACAACGTTTGAAATTGCGAAAACTTTACTGTTTGTATTGATGATGATCGTGGTCACGCCAGTGGGACGGAGAGATACACTACCAAGCAGGCGAAGAGACGTGAGACGTGAAAAGCTTATCGTAGTAAAGTTGACGATGAGTTCCTTCTTTATCCTCTCCGTGATGTGCCTGCTCACCGTGAATGGAGCTTCGAAAGGTAGAAAGATACAGAAAGAAAGGGCAAAGAGTGGTCTCGTCTGACCAAAATAGTGGCAGGGTTTTCTCATTTTCCATACATGTCTCGCGAACATTTATCTTTGCTAGAAGAGTTGATCAAATATTTGATCGGGATGGGGTAGATTGTGTGTTCAAATTGCGGCATCTTTCATTTAGACACTCCAAATAACCTTAGGGTTTGGCTTTGTCACTTTATGGGTAAAGTCTTATCCGATATACCTGGACAATGTGGTTTGAATGTATTTATAATGATTAGTTGAACGAAAAATTTGAATGTCCTGTATTTCTTTTCTCATTATCAATGGACCTAAGATAAATCTACAACACCGACCTTGTTTCCCTTGCCATCGCAATCTAGCCAGCTACTTTAGGGTAAATAATGCTCGTGATGATGTTTTGTTTGCCAACTTCATCTTTCTTCCTACTTTTCGAGCACAACTACATCGTGTAAAACGTTGGTGAAGACGAATGGCATGCATAGATTAACAAAAAGTTATATTCAATTAGCGCTAATGGATGAGGAGACAAGCTTGCATTTAGAGATAAACAAAACCAAGGCACGAGAATCATGAAGATGGCAACAAAGGTCAGGAGGTGGACTAATAATGAAAATGGATTAAGTGGAGAATCCACCGTTACCCATTTACTTCAACGTGGCAGACAAAACTACTTAATAATTCCGAACTTCGAATTCGACATCCTGAACTAAGAAGCGCTCTCATTGATATAATCGAGGGCATTACTATGGTTTCTTTATTAGGTAAAACTAGGGAATAAAGCAACGTTGAAAAATGGAATAGATGAAGACGGGATTTACTTTTCGTTTCGGAATCAACTGAGAAGCCTTCTTCGCCAATCAACCCTCGTCATTGGACGAGTCGAATTTCCAACGCATTCACTCCCCCCCACCCCCAAAGTGCCTTTTGAATTTGGGGAGATTGCAACTATTTAATGACGCGGACGCCTCCTCAATCCTGTTTCATGGGATAATACGTATGTGGTCGAGAAAATTTTGCCAAGATGTGGACTGTCCTTTCTTTAGGACGACCACGCAATAACCTCGTATGTCCCCACATCCGATATATTCTTTTTTGATCGTAGTCCAATTAGACATGAGCGTTTAATATATGTGAAGTGGTGGATGGAATTCGATCCGGGCAGATCTGACAGACAGGTGATTAGGAAAAACAAGCCAAAAAGTTTGCTCTCTGGTTGGATCTCGATCGCAAAGAGTGATCAAACTTGCACAAAACAAAATTGTTACTTCGATCTAAACGACGAGGAAACGTGAAGTACTTAAAGTAAAATTAAAGAAATTGTGCCTGAAATTAAATGCCAAGTCTTAGCTGATACTTTTCTGGTACCAATGGACTACGGCAAGGTGACCTACTCTTTCCTTGTCTGTCTATCATGGTTATGGAGATTCTTAATAGAATTATCATTAAGAGAGTGGCCGTATCTTCTTTCAAGTATCATTGGCGTTGCAAAACAGAAAAAATCACTCGCTTATTTTTTGTCAATGATTTGTTTCTTTTTGTTCATGGGGATGTTCATTCTACTATTTGCCTTGTTGAAGCACTTGATGATTTTGCATGTCTCACAAGACTATATTGTAACCCAGATAAATGTCAAATCTTTTTCTTTGGGTTGGCCGAAATAGAAAAGGTATTATATTGGATGACACACCTTTCCCACGGATAACCTTCCCATTAGATAGCTTGCTGTTCCTCTTGTCACTAGACGACTCACGCACACAGATTGCAAGAGTTTGACTAATAAACTATTTAAAAAAAATAGAAGGCTAGGGCATGCAACATACAGCTATGCTGGTCGTCTACAGTTGACTAAATCAGTACTCATTTCCATATGTACTTATTGGATGCAAATGTTTCTACTTCCAAAGTAAACCATATATGAAGTGGAGAAGAAGATTAAATAATTCTTATGGGCTGGAAACATGGAAGACCACCGATCACATAAAGTTGCTTGGGAAATTGTTTGCTTGCCAAAAAGGGAGGGGGGACTTGCTCGATCTAAATCTATATTATAAAGTTTTACCGGGCCACATGCTTTTGAGCTTCGTAAATTGTCCGTCGTCTTCCTTATGGAGTAAGTGGGTTCACAATACCAAATGTAGAGGCATTTCAATTATGCATCTTGAAATCAAGGGTAGTATGGCATGGAGCTAGCATGGTATTCTTAAATTGAAACCAACTTCAGCTTCAACCGTATCTAGGCAAAGTTATAGTTGCAAAGAGTTATACGGTGAACTCAAAAGTGTGGGACTGGCTATGGGATGGTATCAACTAATATGGATAGGCAGGGTTAGCAGACACAATTTTATTGGGTGGCTAGTTTATAGAGATATATTATTAATAGTGGATATCATATCATTGTAATTTTTGTTTGGTTGGTCTAGAAAGTTGAGATCATCTATTCTTCTAGTGCACATGGAATGGAAGCATGTGGCGTATTATCCTTGCACAATATAGAATTTGTCGTTCTTTAGGAGGATGAAATGTTGAACTCCAATGGATGATTGGGGCTACCAAAGGCAAGGACTTGGTGGCAAGGCTTCTCAAAGTAACTTTCTCAGTAACCATATACTACATTTGGATGGGACATTACTGTAGAGATTTCCAAAACAAGTCAAATTATGTCACCATCATCGTGGCTAAAATTTGTAAATTTATCAGAGGGCGAGCTTCATATTACAAAAATTTTAGACCTTCACAGACAAATGTATATATTAGCTACCATATGGAGACTCCCTCACTCTATTTTTTCACATTCTTAGTTGAAATGCCCCTAAGCTCCCATGCATCATCGTATGAATGACACTTACATTTCAAACCCAATAATAAATAAATAAATAAAGGAGATGGGGGCAAAACTAAAAGAAATCAAAGGATAAGTATATCCAAAAAAAAAGAATTGAAATCAAAACTCTTTAAAAAATCGTGAATGGAATTGAAATAACTGAAAAGTCTATGCTAAGATGGAACTCAGATGTATTGAAACGGACACAACACTAGTACTCACAAGTAGATCGAGGTGCTCTTACTCTTATTTCGATTGAAGCAACCCTTGGTTAATTTCGGATGGAGACCAATTATTACACATATCAAGTCAGAATTAGGCCGGAAGAGCTCCGGATCGAGGTTAAATTAGGTGTAACCCGACTCTTGCCTTCTAGTCTTCATCTTGGTCTGTGCCTCCACTTAAATTTAACCCTATACATTTTGGGCTGTAAAAACACCCAGTAAAGCTCTAAAAGATTACATCATATCCACGAACATACGCATTCATCTTTTTTCCTATTTCTTTTTATATTAGAAAAGAAGGGAACTCAACATAAAATATTTGAGCTACAAAATTTTCTAACGTTGTTAGCGTCAGATTGCACCTGAACAAAACCCTGCATGAAGAGAAACGACTCCGTCTCTCTTTTGTCCAAATAAAGAGAACAGAACAAAGCTAAAATATCTTAGTGGAATCCACACCACTGCACTTCCTAAACTTACCCGCATCACACTAATGGCGATTTAATTAATTAAATCAACGTGGAGTTAATTCTGTCGTAGTGCTGTTGTAGTCATAAGCACGAACCGGGCCTTACTTCGCTAAAGAATGACCCCGACCCTTATAATTAAACAGAAGTTAGCACGAAGAAGTCATCGAAATTCGACAATCTGAGGCTTAGAAAGATGGCTTTTGGGGTGACACATCTCGGTACAAAAAGGTTAGTTGTCTTCAATTAGGAGTCGCAAGTGATTGCAATGCGATCTCCCTTTTGATGAAAAGAGATTAGGGACAGCTACGAGCGCCTGCCTACCCATTTGGTGGACATTAATTAAGGAAACACTTGGCTTATAATCAATCTCCACATATAAATTTTTTTAAATAATTTCGCTTGGTTGGAAAGCTACGCAGATGATGACACCCCTTCGCATTTCGGAATTCAACCACCACGACCAAGACGGCTATGATTCTCCACATATTGCTCTTATTTGACTTATGTTGCGCAGGAAAAGAAAAGGATAAACATGCCAAAAACATGCTTAGTCTCCCTCTCTCTCCCCCTCTCTTTCTCTCGTGGTGTGCTGTTTTTTTTTTTTTTTTTTTTTTTCCAACTCCTTTTTGATTTCTACAAGAGCTTCATGATTAGGCCCGACAATGCTTTGGTATGATTGTGCTGCCTCGAACTTTCCTGCTAAGGACTAGATACGTCGGGATCAAACGTCGAAACATGATCTAGAAATCGAATAGAAAATCAAGCGGAGAATTAGGACACACACAAAGTTTACATGGTTGGGCACTCACTATCGTCGATAATTGAAATTTCACATATTGGAAAGGAATATTGACATCATGGTTTAAAGGACGGAAAGAGGAAGGTGGTTAAAAATCAATCATCGATAATGCCTTGTTAGATGTTCCTATGGTAATATTGTCAGTCAAGGCAGCATCTTTACTGTTATTTCTGTTAATTTTTTTATGGATCAATGCAACTTGCTCTTCTAGAGCCCTTTGCTCTAATCATGGTTGAAAATCGAGGAACCTAGAACTTTAGTTTTTGCTGAACGAATTGCGCGTGAAATCGGTTTTTTCGAGCTGTCTGATAACCGCTTTCCATCGCTAGAAAGCTGTCGTGACCAAGGCCACCAATGAATATTTTCTTTTCGTGGGTCAGAATTCCACAGCAGTACTGAATTGAAGAGACCCTATGGGCAAATTGCAATCCAAGGAAAACCGGCAGTCGGCTCGGGCTCGGCCTCCTCCGGAAGGAGTCCAATCCAAAGAGACCGAGAAGAGTTTCTCTTCTTAATCGGGCCGATTATGACCATGAGAGGTTATATAAAGGGTTTAAAGTAAGCTTGGGCCCCTTCAATCTGACTCTCAACAGGCCAAACGAAGTCTGACTCTACCGACCAACAACAAATAAAAAAAAAGCCTGACTCTTAAGGCCCCAAAACCGTCAAACGGACAAATGGAGTTGAAAATGGTCCGAACCCCAAATAGAATTTAACCCATTTTCAACCATCAAACTCATAGGTTTGGGGATTCATGGTTTAAAGTTGGCAGTACTTTAAGGCTGCTGCAGCTTTGGATGTGGCATAACCATGAGACATTCACCTAACACCCGATAAAAATTGCATCGCAACACCCCTTTTCACTTTTAAACCTGCCGGGCTCTTTTCATGAAACTCGGGCATGAAAGAATGATTCAAACCAAACCCAGTTATGCCTCAGAATCTATAAAGAAAAGAGCCCCTGACCGAATGAACATATTGCAAAAGGTAATTTCTTCGTGTCTTCAGGGTTAGTGGCCAAAAGGAAAGGACGGATTCAGTCGCTTCCAGACTCGATTTTTGAGGAAGACTAGCATTCCCTCGGGAGGAACACAAACGGCGAAGAGGGCGTAATTTTCTCTAGTTCTCTAAATTCAGACGAAAGGAAATGATAACACATGCCGAATCGAAAACGAAATGGGAGACTAGGTTTGTCTCGTCCTGTCTGGCCAGACGTATAATGTGTACAAGTCTGTCTGGTCTCACTCACTGACTGAGCCCGTGAACAGACAATTGACAAAAATGGGAACCGTTACAAAGATTGGTGTTTGCATTTCGTGCCTTTCTTTATGCAATCGAAAATAATTTTGCCTGTCGTTTATGATCTGTCCAACCAAACGAGAGTGCTTTAATAATGCTAGCCGGGCAGGACCAAGATACTAGGAATTTGAATTGGATCCACTCGAGCCAAACAGTATGCTCGCTTGTAAGGTTCATCAGGATTCCAGATAGTTTACATTGTTTATAGAGATTCGTGTTTATAGAGATTCGAATCTCAACATCCGGTTTAATTCATTGATGATGTGTCATAATCCCGTACAAGTCTTGAAACTTTATACATGCGCTCAAACTTTATTGTTTAGATTTAACGATGTGAGATTTTGCTGGGACCGTGGTGGATTGTTCTAAAAGCCGATTTGAATGAGGTTCAACTGCGCTTGGTGGTTGGAGATGTTGGAAAGTGAGAAGAGGGCAATCTTGCAGAGAGTTTCAATTCCGACAAGGGATTTGAGGATTCCTGGTCCTATCTTTTCCCACTCTTATGACATTCTTGCTGGAGAGAGCCATGGTAGTTCACTTGGAGTTTAACAGAGTTATAATTACAGTTGAAGAGGTTCGAATACTTGAGCCAATGCAAGAGAGATGCCTACTCTATTATAGTGTTGTGGAAAGAAGCGCTCGAACAATAAATAAACAAAATGAAAAAATAAACCGGCCACCATAGGTTCAATTGGTATAACCTACATTCACAGAAAGAGGAATAGAAGATTTCACTATAAATCAAGTGATATAACATATATTACAAGCATATTCCAGTTACTTAAACATTCTTGATATTTGCCAGCCCCCAATTACACCTAATAACTTACACAATTAGCTCCCACAATTCTCCGTGAAATAATCTCTCAAGTTCACAAAGGAATTATGCAAAATCTTACCAAGCAATATTATCTTTCAAACTTTTGAATTTGTACAAGAACGTGAGTCAGATTGCTTTTTAAGAGTTTGTATGAGCTAGAGATTATTTGTCCGAGCTCTAACATTCCTGACCAACTCATCTTAGAGAATATATGTCTCAAGTTTAATCCAAAAATAACTTTTCTCATTCGAGTGGTTTAGTAGTTTGATTAGCTCCCCTAAAAAGAGTTTCCTATTGGGTTTAGATGAAATATGTATCAACCTCGTGAAAAAGAAATAAGCTAAATTCATCCTCCTCATTTGATGGAAATGTTTTAGCTTATGGCTATTTGCTTGGTCACTTTGCTAAGATATCTTCAAAATGGCATAGATAAGGAAGTCACAGTCATTGTAATATCTCCGATTTCAACCCTTATTTTGGTTCCAACTAGGAGGCTAAGCTAGATAGGCCTTGGATTAGTCAAACCTTTCTAAAAAAAAAAAAACAAATGTGAACAAGTGTGAAAAGTATTAAATGAGGATGATGAGTGTGGAGGCTTATGTGTCCTAAGTAATTAATAAATGGAGGGTGACTCATAACCTAGGGAAATGATAGCAAGTGATCTTACAAGCCAAGTAGAGCACCACCTCTCTTCCACAGACTTGCCACCTTGAGTTTCATAGGTTTTGATTTCCCAGTTTTTCAAAATTGCTGGACCTTTTCTACTTTCCAATTTTATAGAGGTCTTTGTGTTTCGAATTTGGAGAAACTCCCTTCATGAAAGTTGTTCTAAATATCTTGATCTAAAACATACTTAATTCATATTTTCCTGAGGTAAAATGGTTGGAACGAAGGTCCAATTATTACCGTACACAACATGCTTAGTATAGTAAAAACAGTAACTAAGTTGCTTTCTCGAATTTTTATAAAATTTTCCCTTTCAAATTTAATCATGCTTCCTTCATGAAATTTTTAAAGGACATCCATTTCCACAACATAGAAAATTTTCAAAGAGTTTTGTGAATATTTGGATTCCGGAATAAGTCTCTCTCTCTCTCACTGTTAAATATGCTCGACAAACGAATTTTTGGGTTGTGTTTAGTGAATTTATGCTCTTTTCACAGCACAAATTTGGCTAAGTTTTCTCATGAAAAATGTTTCTTAAGATCTTCTCAACAACATATTAAAATTTTACAATTTTTCGAGCTCGTTTAATAAGATAATGACACCGGTTTCAAAAGTTGATTGAAACTATTCTTCAACTTAGAATGGAAGGTTACATGCCAAACTTGGAGAGGAATGGGCTACACGCCCAACTTGAGGAGGAAGCCTTGTCAAAATCTTAGGTGTCCATCTTAAGATTATGTAATAATGCCAAAAGATTTGCCTTGATAAATAAGTTAGTGATTTATAAGTTAAGTGAACCATACGATGGAAGGTTCCAGAATGCTTGGCTTAATGAGCAAGAAAAACCATGAAAAATGTGCCCAAAAATCCAAGACTTATTATGGCCATATCTTAGGCATTAAATGACGGGATGAGTCACTAGTTTAGGTGGCCATTTGATTTGATCATCATTACGTAAGATTTTCCTTGGAGATTAAGTTAGGCCGAGTAATGATGAAATGGTGACTCATAAGTTTAGGTGAACCAATTAGGAGTAACTTGGAGAATAAGTAGCACATGCTCCTTGGAGGCTAGTCTTTAAATGAAGGTATGACTCACTACCTTAGGTGACAAGAAGAAAATTCGGTAATCATGACAATAGGATATTTCTTTGAAGAATAAATTAGGGCCACTAATGAAACTTGGCATGGCCTATAAATAGGAGGACTACCCCCATTCATCCTCATTATTTGGCTCACTTCTTCCCCTCCTTCTTTCTTGCACGCCCTCTTCCTCTCTTGGCCTTGCTTGCCAACCACCTCGCAAGACGACCCTCTCTTCGTGAAATCACTTATAGTTCATCGAGGTTCATCGAAAGTAAGTGGAATCTCTAACTCTTGGCTAGAGCGATAGCCTACATCGTCGAGTTTAGTGGTGTGCTCACCCGTGTAAACTGTGTGTATGTTATAATGTTCTTTTACGTGTTTGCTTTACGTGTTTGCTCATGTCTACATGCTTGAGTGTGTTCATGTCTCGAGACAAGGTCAAGATTCGCTTGGCTTGAAATCGACGTCAAGTCGCAATGGCCTAAACATGTGACCCAAGTCACGAACCAAGAATTGTTCTCGGCATATTATATAACATGATGTTGAGGATCATGACACACTCACTTGAATGTGCACGCCCTCAAGCCTTGCATATGTTGGCTAAGATAAGAGATGAAAAACCAACTTGTGTGATGCACTTGTGTGTGCACTTAAAGAGGAAAAAGTGCCCGTTGTCACATAGCGTTGGCAGCAATGCCTTGTTCATTAGATGGGATGCTCTGGTTGAGCCAGGATGCCTCGGATAAGCTAGCCCTGGGATGCCCTGGTTGAGATAGGATACTTAGGTTTGAGCCCGGATGCCTTGGTGAGCTAGTGTTAGGATGCCTCGGTTGAGCCGGGATGCCTGATTGAGCTAAGATGCCTAACTTGAAGCCGGATGTCTCGATTGAGCCAGGAGGGCCTGGTTGAGCCAGGAGGGCCTAGTTAAGCCAAGACGACGATAAATGAATTTGCATGAGTATTGGTATATGTATAAGTGTGATATGTTGATATGTTCATTGACAAGCAGAAGGTAAGCATGCATTGAAGCATGTTGCAATGGGCATCTGAATGTAGTTAAGGTGTAGCAATAAGTTTGCTAACGATTTGCCATACATTGCAAGTGTTATACCTACTAGATTTTGATGATAAGATGTCTTCCTAGTAGAGAATTAAGGGTTTTACTTACTAAATTTTCCCAAACTCACCATTCATCATTTCAATCTTGTAGGCGTGGAAGTCTCATGTCAATTTTAGGAGTTGCAATCTCACTAAAGGAGCTAAGGTTTACCCCGACCTTTTGAAGATGTGGTAGTTATAAATATAACGGCCCGTGATAAAAGGGCTTGTAAACGTAACTAATGTAATTGTGTATTTGTAAATGGTTGTTTTTCTAACTGTTTGTTGTTGTCCAGGTGTTGTATGTATGCTTCCACATGTGCTTAATGAAAAGATAAAAAGAAATGGGACGGCGACGTGCTTGGAACGTCGGGAAAATAACCCTTGCTACTCATAACCCTAGGATGGAGTGGGGGTCATGACAGTCATAGTAGTTAGCACACAATACTTTACATGCACGCCCATGCCAATGGTGATAAGAGGTGGTTATCAATATAGTCTTTGTTGGGAAAATTACTATATATATATATATATATATATATATATATATATATATATATATATATATATATATATATATATATATTATACTTATTTTAATTGCATCAATTCAATCTTAATTATCATTATTTTTTGCCAATTCAGTATTTTAAATATTTTGTAATTGTGCAAATCTAGTTCATCCGACTAATTTTAGCTAGCTAATGCTAATATGGACAAATTTAAATATTATATTTTTCCTTTATTTTTTATTTTTCTTTTCTTCCTTTTTTTCCTTTTTTGATGTTTCAAGCAGAGTCCCTTGAGGTAAATCGTTTGCTTATGCAAATTCTCTCAATATCTTTCTAAACACTTCCTTTTATTCAACCTAGTAGGATCCTTTGAGAGATGCAGCTCTCCTAAGTTCGAGATATTACCATCCGAGTATCTTTGAGCATCTCTATGCTCTGATTCAAATTTTCGCATTGTTAGCATACTTGTTGCTACTGACCCGGTCTTCTCTAGTTCTAAGTATATATCTTATCATTGATATCAGAGCCATGGTTCCATTTGCAACTTGGTTAGTTCTATGTGCTTAAATGGTGCATCCAGTGCTAAAAAGATTTTCACATCATTATGGCCAACCTTGAAACTCTCAATGCACTTGTTACTCTCGCTTCCCCATCTTCTTATTTTCTCTCATATTTTTTGTGTGTCAAATGCTTCTAAGATTGACTATCTTTATAAAGTCTCTCTTAGTGATGACACAAAGATTTCAAAAACCCACCTTTCTCTTATGAACCCATATTATGTTTTTGCTAAAATTCATCATTCATCATATTATCCACCAAACTCCCAAAGAAGTGAAAGAGTACATGCAATCCTCCAAATTTGATCATCATCCTATTCCACTAACTGAAAATGAGTATTTTGTTACTCTCTAGAATTTCCCAAACATTAGTTTCAACAAGGATATTCTCATATCCATTATGGAGTTGTCTGTCTTGCACTTATTTTACACGGTAAAAAAAAGCTTGCCAGTCGTGGCCAAAATGGCTATATTGGATACCTGGTTTCTGGATACTAGCATACTTGTATTGGCACTATCCAAACTATTTTGAATGATGTGACAGTCCTTGTAACCCTATATCCAAATTTTAATGTTGCCCTTTTAAACCCTCAATTGCTTTTCTTCTTGAAAGTTCAAATTCAGCTCATTGGAACACCCCAAATTGCTGATTCCATCACAGCACTGCATTATCAGATGGTCTGTCAAATGTAAAATCACATCCTTGATCAAAATTCTCAAAAATGGAAATGAAGATGCCTTATTCATCTCTATACAAAATGACCAGGCATCTTGCATCCATATCTCTAGGCAAATTCTTAAAAAAAATAAAATGGTTAGACTTCTTCCGAATACTTGGATTACCAACTATGAAAAGCTGCACCATAACATTAAGCCTCTCCAGTCCTTAGATTCTGAATTTATGAGAAAAAAGGACGGCACTGTTGCCATCAAATTCGGCAAAGAAAAAGAAAAAAACCTTCAATCTTCCAAACTTTGTTTATAATTGAACCCTACGTTCCAAAATCAATCTTTAAGCTAGATCTAAAGAAGTTTGTTAAATACTTCTAAAGTAATGGAAATCATATCCATTATTACAAAGGCCAATATGATTGTTGTTTTTTGGATCCTTTCTATCAGTATTCTTACTTTACAAATTCTCTTAATGAAGTGGACCCAATTACAAGGCCAAGTGAAAATCCAAAAAATCAAAAGACAATGTATACTAAAGGTATTTGAATGTAGACCCTTTGTTGATACCCTCAGTGAAAGTGGTAAGTTCCAATTTATGGTTTTTTATATTTTATCTCTACCATCAACATACACATTATCACCTCCCGTTCCATCAGCTTTACCACCTACGGCACCTCCCTCATCTCCTCACAAAAAACCAATCATTTCTCAATTCTATGAACCAATTCTAAAATGGGCAAAAAAGTATTCATACCCACTAAAACTTTTAAATGAGACACCACCCAACTAAGAAAAGTAGATAAAAGATAATCCTTTTATCTCCATTTTCCATGATACATGGAAGGTACCGTCACGTCCCAAAAATGCATAGTGGAGGAACATGAGAGGTAAAAGAGAACTCCAGTTGTTGTTCTAAATTGGCAATCAGAGAGTCTTTTAGTACACAACAATGTTTTCAAAACAATTGATTTCAAAATCATTAATGCACAAACAGATCTTAAGAGATATGATGAAATCACCAATAAGATACTTTCAGACTTCTAGAAAAGGCTTCATGCCCTAGAATTTGGATAATATTTGGGATATCATCATCTCCAAAGTCCAAAGGTGGAAATAGAGAAGCTTAAGAGGCAAATCCAACTCCTTGATGAAGGGAAATTCAAACCTACTTATCCATTTCCAACTTTGCCACAAACTGAATATTCTCTTCCACTACTACAAAGCACTTCAATTTTTGCTGCTTTCATAGAAATCTCTGCCAAACAAGATAAAATTGATGTGGTAGAAATGCGAAACCGCTTTAAAGAAACGAATTGGCTAAGGAGAGAAAAATGGGAAAGAAAAGAAACCTAAAGAATCTTCAACTTCTACAAAGGAGAAGCCAGACCAAATAATGTTATCCAATCCGTTAGAATCATTTCTAAGAGATTTAAGTAATCAAGAAGAAAAATGACTTGATTCCAACGTCTTGAAAGACCAAATTCAGCCTCTTCTAGAACCAATTCTTCCGATCGATTCAGATTTAGAACCATATTCGGTTTCTCTTTCATCCTCCTCATCATTTTCGATCCTTGCTATTGAATCATTTCCTATTGTACTAGTCACTTCTTTAATATTCATGGCTGATCCTCCATATTAGGAAATGAATTTAAATCCTTATAAACTAGAGGTCATCTAACCAAATAATCTATCCCAAAATCTAAATTCCCCTATAAACAGTTTTTTACAATTAATGACATTCCTTATTCCAAATAGCTAGAAAAATTTGAAGAATTTCATACTAGGCTAAACATCTAAGCTCTAACAAATCACGACAAATATGAAGTCCTTTTTGGATTTGTCGCGAGATTCATAGGTACCCTAAAACATCGATGGCAATCGATTACAAAACAAGATCAAGTGCAATTTCTGCTCGTAGCAGACTTCGGCTAAGCTATTGCTCTCTTATACCTTTTTTTCATTGGCAAACCTGTTGACTTTCATGAGCTTAAAAGAAGAGAGTTTTTTGAAAGAAAATTTTGTTCTCTCCAAAAAAGACATCTTGACAAGCATTATCAAAAAATGATCAAACTCTTCAATGACCTTGGAGTTGATGTGAACCTGAAACGGGTTTTTCTAGCATCTATTCCTAGAGAGTTGATGTGAACCTGAAACGGGTTTTTCTAGCATCTATTCCTAGAGAGCTATCTCAGCAAGTTGAGAGATCATTTCTCAACAAGTAAAGGAAAATTGTGTATATTCCTTTGGGAGAAATAAAAGAAAAAATCTATTTGTCTTGATGATTTGTATCTAAGGCGCCATATGATGAAAACCTACCTTAAAGACAATCAAGAACTTGATGATGCTTGTCGCATCAAAATTTGAAGATTAAGTTTTCCAGAAAAAAATTGTGATGGCTCTTGTGGAAAATTTTCCGGAAAGAAAAGGCATTTCAAAAAGTATTAGGTATGAAGGTCCAAGTATAGATCTAAACATTTCCGGAAAAAGAAAAAATGACAATTCCTACAAAGAAGGAAAGATCACTCAGACCGGAAGAAATCAACTCCATGCTTCATCTTCAACTAAATGGGTCATTTCACCAAAAATTGCCTCTAGGCGAAAAATGGTTAGAACCACTTAATACACCACATTGAAATTGAAATTGTTGTTTCACTTGAAAATGATGATGTTGAATCATTATTTTTTATTGATGAAGACTCATTTAAGTAAACTCTTTGTATCATTCATTGTTATTAGACCTCTAGTGAAATTCAAATTTTGAAGATCTTTTCCATATATCACACATCTCTTCAAAATAAGACCCTAGTATATATTCTAGTTAAGTCCATTGTCCTCATTTTCTTGTAAAAATCCTTACCTCAAAATTTGTTAAAATATCACAGTCATTGCTCTTATAAATATTAGTGCAGGTTTTTCAATTCTAGACATAAAAATTCTTCTTGAAGAATACTGGACTTCTTGCATTCGGCATTTCAATTCTTCATCAGGAGATACTTTTTCTACAAATGTATGAACTACACCGAGAACTATTCAGTTTTTCCCTAAGTGTTCCATAACCACTAAAATTTTTAGATCTAATCTTTCCAACAAAGATTTGATTACTGGTTATGATGTTATGACTCAAATTCCTCTACTCCAAATCATTCCTAAAAAAGACCTTAAGTATAGAGATTAGTTCTCTGAATTCGTTAATATTCAAATACTCTTCTCTATATAAATGAGTTTGCTAGAGATCAAGTAAAAGTTGTCGAAATCCCATTTTGAATTCTCTTGGAAATATCCTCATCCTTTATGGAAAAATGCAGAATTTTTTGTTCGCTTTCCTTTAAAAAAAAATGAATACATAAATCTCACTAAGACAAGTCACATGAGAATGAACCCAAAACATCTTGTTGCTACTCAGAATGAGTGCTCAGAGTTACTACAATAAGGCCTTATTTAAATTTCAGATTCCTATTGAACTTGCGAAATTTTTATGTTAACAAACGAATTAAGCAGAATTGAGAAAAGATGCGATTAGTAATTAATTACCAGCTTTTCAACATTTTCCTCCAAGATGATAAATTCTCATTGCCCTTTCGAAATTCTCTTTTTATTGGATTATCCAAAACTCACATATATTCAAAATTCGGTCTCAAAGCTAGATTTTGGCAACTAAGCATTCATCCTAAAGATAGGCCCAAAATAGGGTTCTATAGTCCAAACCAATATTTTCAATAAAAAGTTCTCCATTTTGGCCTTAAAGCACCCATGCAATGTGCCAATTTTTTCAATCAATTCTGTCAAGTGCAATAGTTTACATTGATGACATCTTACTCTACAGCCTTGATAAGGAATCCCACTGCCGACTCATGGATCAATTTGTAAACATCATGAAAAAAATATGGAATCATGCTTTATCATAGAAAGATGAACATTGCTTAGACAAATTGAATTTCTCGGTATACACCTTAATAAAAATACATACTATCCAGGGCCACATATTACTTAGGAATTATTAAAATTTCCAAAAGAAAATTTAACGATAAAACAAGTTCAGTAATTTCTTGGGATAATTAATTATCCAAGATTTTGTTCCCAACATTGCGAAATTGCTACTTCCATTACAATTGATACTAAAGAAGAATCCCCTACCTTAAAGCAAAGCTCAAACCAAAGCAGTTATAGAATTAAAATAAGTAATACGGAATCTTCCTCCATTGCAAATGCCATCCACCAAGAAGAAAATCCCGTGGACCGATGCTATCGACGAATATTGGGTAGCCATACTATTTGAAGAACTTGAAGGTAAGCAAAACTTTTGCGCTTATAAAAGTAGAAATTTTTCTCAAGCTAAAATGGATTATCATTCTACTTTCAAGAAAATATTGGTAGAAAAAAATGGAATAAAAAAATTTGAATTCCATCCTATTGGCCACTATTTTCTAGTAGAATTAGATATAACATCTTCTACCAAAATGACCAAATTCAAATAGAAGCAGATTCCCCACTCTCAGCTACTTTGATGGGCTGAATGATTTTGAAATACTCTTTTAAAACCAAGCACATTGTAGGAAGGGATAATATCCTAAAAAACCCCAAACTGGTACACTTGTGACAAATTTACCCCAAACTATTTTTTTGACCATCAAAAACCCCAAACTAGTATACTTTTGACAAATTTATCCCAAACTGGTACACTTATGACAAATTTACCCTATGTTAGTTTTTGCTAAATTTTATTCTCAAATTATTAAGTTAAATGACACGTGACAGTTAACCAGTATGCCAATTTAGGATTTTACGTTCCGTTTGTCACAGTTTACAATTTTTATGATTTTTTTGTGATATTAATCCAATTTAGCATAGGGTATATTTGTTACAAATTTACCAGTTTAGGGTTTTTTGCAGTCGAATAAATTAGTTTGGGGTAAATTTGTCATAAATGTACCAGTTTAGGGTTTTTTATAATCAGTCGGGGTAAATTTGTCACAAGTTTACCAGTTTGGGGTTTTTTATGGTTAAAAAAATAGTTTGGGGTAAATTTGTCACAAGTGTACCAGTTTGGGGTTTTTCAATGTATTAACCCTTGTAGGAAAGAAAAATGTTCTCGCTAATTTTCTTTCTAGACCAAAGGTACCAACATAAATTAACATGTTAATTTTCAGGCATGCTTATCCTCAATAGGTTAGAGTACAAGATTGAAAGAATGCAAGATTGGCTAAACTTAGAATATCCTCAAGAAATCATTGAACAAATCTAAAGTGATAGCCTCACTGAAAATTTTGATAACTTCATGTGGTAATATCATACAGATCTATTCAAATTCCATGGAGGCTCAATTATTTATCCTTTTGGATTAAACTCCAAGTATCTATTTATTTAATCATTTAATCTGAAAAGAAGACGATTTCCATGATTAGCTTCGATGGCCGTTTTGGTACTTAACCAAAAAGTACTTAATAGTTTTTTTTTTTTTTTTTTTTTGTGAAAAGGTAAGTGAAAGTACTTAATAGTTGTTGAGTTCTCCATAGAGAATTCATTGTCAAGTTAATCAAACTGATCATGCTTCGCCGTAATGAAGGGAGTGAAGGTGATAGAAACCTCTTGATTGTACTTTATTGGTTCTATCTTCCTACTTACTAGAAACACCTCTTTGCACAAGAACTAAGAAATGCCCCTCAAGTAGAACCAAAGCTACACATAGTAGTTTTTTTAGGAGACCATGGACTTTTGTGCAACATAATGGCACCCTCATTAGTGCACCAGAAGGAATAAGAACCATAACATATAAGCCTCAATCATATCTCCAAGAAGCCCACATTTACAAGATATTTCCAAACTGCATTGGATCCATTAAATACAACTACAGAGAAGTTCAGAGGGTCATATGCCAAGAAAATCAAACCATTCTTGAAGAAGCATGGGACTACCCAACACCTATCCCGTGGGACCAAACAAGCACTTGAAGAATTCAAGCAAGCATAGAATCAAGCAAGGATACCTTTATTGCAAGAGCAAGAAATGGCAAACACAAACGATCCTGCACAATTCTCTCAAAAATCCTATGCTTAGGCAACCTATGCCCAATGGGGAGTCCTCTCTCTGAAGATTTATATGATCAAGGACCTTTGTCCTTATCTCTCGGAATGGACCCCAGCATAGTCTCCCATTATACCCAAATAGCAAATTGGCCCAAGTTAGTCATGCTTGGCGACACTCCAAAACCCTCCAGGATTCATAAAGAAGAACCTGCCTCAAGCAATCAAAGTATGTGAGATACCCTAATCTCACAAAGGGGATCCTCTTACAATACCAATAGTCCTCCTAATGATGTTGGAATGGAACAACACTACAAAGAAGAATGGCTGGCAAGACATAGCTCTGATGATTCAAACTATGACTACAACTCTCAAGATAGTAGATAGATCTGGAACGAAAGTTACTATAGCATGGGTCACTATAGCAAAGTATTGTAGCAATAGATTAGAGAAATCACTGTTTAAAGTCACTATTCACATTATTTAGAATAATTCCCAATCGGCAATGTTGGAGCCTCTATGTGTTTTAAAACCTGTGAGCTTGGTCTTTATTTTGTGTGACCTCTTAATGCTTATAAAAGGCAAAGATGATGTAATGTTTCGGGCAAAGTTTCTTAAAGTAAAGTATGTGTTTATGTAAATTTTCTCAATGTCTCTCTAAACACTTCTTATTCTCTAACCCGATAGGATCGTTTGAGAAATGTAGCTCTACTAAGTTAAAATGTTACTATCCCGGTATCTTTAAGCATCTCTATAGTCTAATCCAAATTTTCAGATAGTTTACAACTAAAAAACAGTTTCTTACCAAAAAAAAAAAAAAAAACAGTCCTTTGAAGGTTTGAACAGAGAGGTTCGCCTATGGGATAGCATACTTGCTGCAATTGACTTGGTCTAAGGTTCCAAAGGAAAAAAAAAATCAAAAAAATAAAATATTATTAAAAAAATTGTCAATGCAAGCTCCGACCAATCAAAATTGATTAGATAGACTAAATTAACATATATACAAAAAGTTTAGAACTGAATTGACAAAAAAAAAAGTTTTAGAATCGAATTGGCACTATTTTAGTAATTTTTACTCTTTCTAGCAATAGTGAACAACCAAATCCTTATATTTCCCTTTTGTTTATCATTAAAAAAAAAAAACAAATACCATCTTTAGATTTACTCTTCATGTCAACTACTCTACTTTGAAATCCAGCCGATTAAGCCTTTTCCGATCTAAGGCCAATGACGACGGTGGCCCCGGCGCAAGCCTCGATCGTTCCTGTGTCGTACTACTGAGAAGTGCGTATGAGGCGAAACTAGCACCAACTCAAGGTTCGAGCATTCCTGTGTCATGCTGCTCAGAAGTGCGTATAAGGAGAAACTAGCTTCTTCTTTTTTTTCTTTTTTTTTTTTTTAAAGTAGAGAAGAAACTAGCCTTTTTAGTAAGTTGGAGTGGGCTTTGAAATGTGACGACCCATTTGATACGGCAAAGCAACGATGGTGATGCTTTTCTGTAATTATCTCTTTCATCGTTATATCGTAAGCGCGCGTCCATTTGATATTACTCTTTTTTTCTTTTCTCTTTTTCACTTCACTTGCACTTCTTTACCGTTGCTTTCTTCCACGCATTTCTCGTTGGTCGAGATAGAGTTGACTTTCCATCTCCGTCACGCTGCTCTCCGAGGGCCCCCATATAGAAATCCTTTTCCCGTCCGCTTATTCTGCGGTGATCTTGAAGGTTTGATTAAAAAAAGTAAAGGCCTGGAATTTGGGCTCCAGAGCCTGGTTCAGCAAGACCGGGTACACATACCGTCTTAGGTCGAAGGTCCTTGTCCCGACTACACCAGGTGGCGACTGTTGTTTTCTTGGCTACAATCGGACCAAGTGCACGCTTGGAGATGATCCCTTTTCTACCTTTTTCACTCAGATATTTTAGGGGCTAGCATTTTTAAGGTCCTTCTTTTGTCAATTCAGAAAGAAATCATTGCGATCGAACACGTTCCCCTTTTAAGGACGAATGGAGCCGGGCACTCCTCAAATTTCCCAAAGCTCGGAAAGCCCCGGCTTCGAACCTTCCACGAAACAACCGGGAATGGGGGCTACCCACTTTGAAAATTCAATTGACGGGAGATCTTTCCTATCGTTTGATTGGGAAATTACTTTGGAGCTAAGCTTCTTCGAAGTGGAAGCAAGAACAGGGAAAAAAATAACCTTGAAAAAGTAATGCAGATAAATTTTTTATAATGACAAGCAACGTTGAGATAAATTTTTTTATAATGACACGCAACGTTGAGATCTATTTGAAAATACTGAAGTCAACCAAAACGGATGGTGGAAAATCTCGTGCGCGCGTTATGACGTGAGAAAAATAAGGGAATTGGCGACTTCATCCGCTGTATCCTTCCACTGTTTATAAACTAACTTAACAAGGAATCAAAGCAACCCCTGGATAAACAATTGCACGTTTCCTTATCAGTAAAAAAGAAAAAGAAAAAACTCATTCCTAGTGGGATTATTTTTCAAAAAAAGATCATTTATAAATTAATTTCAAAAAATAATGACTTATATCGTTTAAAATAATTAATTAATAAAAAATACTTATTTATCAATAATAATTTAATCTTTAATATTTTGGTGGATGGTAGAAAAATATTTTCAAATTATTCATCTTTTATTAAAGAAATGAATTATTTTGTGAATAGAGATATAATTTGATAAAAAAAATTATAAAATAACAGAAGAAAGGACTAGATAGGCCACAGTAAGATCTTCGAGGTCACCACTTAAATATCTCCTAAACCCTACATCTTATCTGTGTGTGTGTCTCTCTCTCTCTCTCTGCATCGCTCGGAGCTCCAGCCATGGAACTCTTCTCTCTCCAGTCCGTTCTCCTCCTCTCCATCTTCCTCTACCTCTACCTCTCCGTCTTCCGGCCACCTTCCCACATCAAGCACACCAAGACCCCCGGCTTCCGCCTCTACCCCGTCGTCGGAGTCCTGCCGGACTTCCTCTGGAACCGCCACCGCTTCCTCGACTGGATGGCCGGCGTCCTCCGCGCCGCCCCCACCAATTCCGTCGTCTTCTGGCGCCCCGGCGGCGTCCGCGGCGTCATCACCGCGAACCCCGCCGTCGTGGAGCACGCGCTCAAGACCCACTTCGAGAACTACCCGAAGGGCGACAAGTTCATCGCCCTCCTCCGCGACTTCCTCGGCGAGGGGATCTTCAACTCCGACGGCGAGCTCTGGCGGGTCCAGCGCAAGACGGCGAGCTACGAGTTCAACACCCGGTCGCTGAGGCAATTCGTCATGCACAACGTGACCGTGGAGATTGAGTCCCGGCTGGTCCCGATCCTGTCCCGGGCCGAGGCGGCGGGCCGCGTCCTGGACCTGCAGGACCTGCTCGAGCGCTTCGCGTTCGACAACATATGCAAGCTCGCCTTCAACGTCGACCCCGGGTGCCTCGCCGGCGACGGCACCGGCGAGGGGGAGTTCATGCGGGCGTTCGAGGAGGCCGCGAGGATCAGCTCCGAGCGGTTCTTTTCCGCCTTCCCGCTGCTGTGGGTGCTCAAGAGGCGGCTCAACGTGGGGTCGGAGCGCCGGCTGAGGGAGTCGATCGCGACCGTCCACGAGTTCGCGGAGGACATCATACGGTCGCGGATGGAAGAGAGCAGGGAGGCTCGCGACGAGGATTTGCTCTCGCGATTCATCGGCCACGAAAGCGTAAGCCTGCTCGATCTTGACGCTATACGTTTCGTTCACGAATTTTGTTACTTTTCTATAGTTCATTGGACATTTTCTATACGTTTTATCGTGGCATTTTCCATAATCTCAAACATCAACATAAGCCGTCGTTATCGAATTCGAAAATCAAGCTGCGATCTAGCTTGCTTGATCGACGAAAGAGCTGCCCGGTTGATGAAATTAGCGCGAACTTGTTAAATCGAATTTGATCCGACTACGTGCGGATGGCCAGGTCTATGAGAATGGCTCTGCCTCGACCGAGTTCCTCCGAGACATCGTGATCAGCTTCATCCTCGCGGGGCGCGACACCACGTCGTCGGCTCTGACCTGGTTCTTCTGGCTGCTCTCTCTCCACCCGGAAGTGGAGCGGAAGATCTTGAGCGAGCTCGAGAAATTCCGGAAGCAAAGCGGGAAGAGGTCTGGCGACCCGTACAGTATCCATGAACTGAGGGACATGCACTACCTGCACGCGGCCATCTCGGAGGCGATGCGGTTGTATCCGCCTGTGCCGGTGGACACAAAGGCCTGCCTGGAGGACGACGTCTTGCCGGACGGGACCTTCATTGGGAAGGGCTGGTTCCTTTCGTATGACACGCACGCGATGGGAAGGATGGAGGGGATATGGGGTGAGAACTGCCACGAGTTTGTCCCCGAGAGGTGGATCGACGAGAGCGGGTTGTGCCGGACGGAGAGCCCGTTCAAGTACCCAGTTTTCCACGCGGGCCCGAGGATGTGCCTCGGGAAGGACATGGCGTTCATCCAGATGAAGTCGATTGCCGCCTCCGTGCTGGATAGGTTCGAGATCGACGTGCTGGGGCAAGACGCGACCCGCGAGCACCAGCTGTCATTGACGCTGAGGATGAAGGGTGGGCTTCCCGTGAGGGTGCGGAAGAGATGCATGGACTGATATCCTCCATTGAGCTGCTGGTTGGCAAGAACAAAATGGATTCGCATGCATATGATGTATATGAATAATCTGTGTTTGTTTTTCTTACTGCGTATTTAACTTTCTCAAAAGTTCTCATGGTGGAAGCAAAGCTAATGCATTCCTTAATCTCGATGAGACACCGCCTCTGGTGCCGATAGCCAGATGCATCGATCCATGGATAGATCAATCGAGCATTTTGGATCTCCGGATACAACAAAGTTGCGCTTAGAGAAATTTCGAATAGGCAGTACGATCCTGAAATCCAAAGCATATGCTCCTTTCTTCAACCCTCTTCATATGGATTAGGTTCGCAGTATCATACATTTTAGAGTTCATTGTGATGAACGAGCTTAAGATGTAATAAGGTAAATGTTTCGTGAGACGGTAGATTGTACCAATGAGCTTACACCAACAAGAGGTTGTAGATTTCCTGAGGCAGTGAAATTAAGGTTGATTGTAAAAAAATTTGTCAAGAGTTAACATGGATCAACTTCATTCATTGATATAATCAACCAAACCGGTCACAATGTCATTGTCCTAGTTGAGGAGCTGAGCACTGATAGATTGCCAATCAACACCGAACGCCCCTGGCCGGCAACTGTATATATACGTGCATATATTTAGTTTCATCCCAATTCAGGAAATTGTGTCATCACTCCTTTTGTAAAACTCACCCGATATGATGCTTCTCTTCATTGTACAAAAGCCTCTTACTTCTCCCTCATTTCCCCCCTCTCTTTACTTCTGTTACCACACTACTGCAGCTCGAAAGAAGATCGTTAGCAATGGAGGTCTGATGAATTACCCTTCCAATAGGGTGCCTGCCAAGGTTCGTCAAGAACATGCATTGTGTCCTTGATTGGATCTCCATGATACTCGCTGCTAGCCCCACCAAATCCGCCATCTTTCGGCGTGCCAACCCAAGTTTTGATGGCATTTCCTTTGAATGTGGGCCACGTCCTTAAGACTCGCTTCAATCGCTGTCCACAAGGCGACTGATTCAGATTGCTCCTCCACGATGTGTTCGGAGATGGTCTCTTCATTGCCGATGGGGACCCCTGGAAGTTACAGAGGAAGATGGCAAGCAACGAGTTCAAATCCAAGTCGCTCCGTCGTTTTGCCATGGATAATGTGGCGATAGAGAGGAGCACAGGGTTGCTTCCACTCTTGTGAAGAACTGTCTCGAGAACAGGCTGAGTTTTGACCTCGCAAGAAGTTCTGATTATTTTGCTTTCAATAACATTTGCGAAATGGCATTCAATGTATACCCCGGTTTACTATGTGGCAAGGGAATTACGACTTCAGACTTTACGATAGCATTCGACAGCACTAATTATCTGCTACCATTCATGTGGAAGGTCAAAAAGATCCTCAAAATCGGAACGGTGCAAGAGCTTAAGAACTGCATCTCCATTGTCCATGAATACATGGAAAACATCATCCTGTCGAGATTGGCAGGAAACAGAGGAACAAAAAAAGATTTGCTATCTCGATTCATTGGCCGAGGCTACACTTTGATCGAGTATCTAGGCGATGCTGCCATCAGCATCGCAATTGCAGGAAAGGACAAAATCTACCATCCTCACGTATGTTCGCATCCTAATGGAGAGAAGAGAATCCTAGAGGAGATAGAGACGATACGAGCTCATCATGGCGAAACCCTGGGGGAGACAGACAGCTTTGAGGAGCTATGCAAAATGGATTACCGGCACGCTGTTGTCACAGAGACTAAGAGATTATATCCGTCAGTGCCACATGATAGGGAAGGAAGCCCTAATGGATAATGTACTACCTGATGGCACAACTGTGAGGAAGGACTGGCGTGTCATATTCAGTTCTTTTTGCATTGGGAAGGATGGAAAGCTTGTGGGGGAAGTACTGTCTCGAGTATTTGCCCGAGAGGTGGCTCGACGAGAACAGAGCATTCGAGCTAGAGAGCCCTTACCGGTTCCCGGTTTTTCACGCCAAGGATGTGTCTTGGGAAAGATCTGGCCTGTACTCAAATGAAATCAATTGTAGCGTCTGTGTTCGAGAGGCTTGAGACACAAGTGCAGAACAAGGGGAAGTGCCCGGGGAAAATTGTGTCGATGACTGTTCTCATGACAGGTGGATTACTTGTCAAAGCGAAAAAAAGATGTCAGCATTTGAAGCACTAACTTCTCTGTACTAAGGACAAACGATGAAAGCACAATGGACCTTGAAGGACCAAGGGGCTTGCAGCATAAGCCCGATAATGAACCTTGAAGAACCAATGGGGGAATAACATAATGCCCGCTTGTCGATATGAACAAAATATGTGCAGTGGAAGCTATGTAGACTGCTGGAAGCAAGAAGCAGAAACCCGATATGTTCACTTGAGGAAATAGTTAAGAGGGAGCTTATGTCCGAGTTTGTTAATATATCTAATTCAATCCACATTCACCCAAAAACGAAATCAGACTAATTAGGATATATTAACTGCTCTACGCTACATCACTTATCTAATATGGGATTTTCTAACACAACTCACACATATATATTAAAAACATGTGAGCTCATTGTTAGGTTTGCTCCCTCTTCATTTAGGTGTCCTTCTGCATCAACTTATTTCATGCTAAATCTCCGTCATCAACACCTAACTTCATTGCTAGTCTTTTTCTCCTGATAAAACCATGAAGTCTTCTATCGAGCCCACATTACTCCACTACAAACTCCACCCGTCCTAAAGCCACAGTGATCACTAGATTCCCTTCTTGAAATATTTACCACCATACATG
This sequence comes from Eucalyptus leucophloia subsp. euroa, assembly GCA_017140325.1. Lineage (NCBI taxonomy): Eukaryota > Viridiplantae > Streptophyta > Magnoliopsida > Myrtales > Myrtaceae > Eucalyptus > Eucalyptus leucophloia. Next base: position 32,852,005 of record CM029469.1, on the reverse strand, counting down.
TTGGGGGAAGAAGGACACCCAAGTATCAAAACTAGGCACGAAAGAAACACTTAAGTGCCAAAAATTATTAAAGTGACACTTAAATGCCACTTTTTTTTTGTAAGTGAGACACTTAAGTGCCATTTCCGGCGAACTCAACCAGTAATCCTATATAGTAATTTTTTATTATTTTTCTTGCTTACGTGGCTCGCCGGAAAGCTAACTCAACAAAAAAAAAAAAACGCAAAAGTGACGTCAGTTTTGCGCAAATTCGAATTTTAATATAAAAATTAATTTTAATTAAATTAAATTTTTTTTTAAAAAAAAAAAAAAGGGAGGAAGAAGGCAGCTAAGGGCTAAGCCCTCGCTACCGCTGCCGCTACGACCGCTACCCCGCCGTCACCAAGAAGGGCTGGCGAAGGTGGGGGAGGGTCGGGCGAGGTCGCCGGGCACCGGCCAAGGGCCGGCGATCCCGGCCAACACCGCCCCCACCGTCACTAGCCCTTCCTAGCAACGGCGAGGAGGCGGTGGCAACATTGAGGGCTTAGCCCTTAGCCACGTGCCTCCTCTGTCCCTTTTTTTTTTAATTTAAATGTTTTAAACAAATTTAGTTTTAAATTTAATTTAATTAATTCTTATATTAATTATTTACCATGTTAGAGACAAAACGACATCATTTTTGCATTTGTTTAGCCACGTCAGCGTGCAAAACAACATCATTTGGTACTTATCTTGCAGGAAAATTGCCACGTCAACATTTTGGTTGGATTTTCTCGCTTTTGGCACTTAAGTAATCTATTTTGCTTTGATTTTGGCACTTAGATGTCACTTTTTCAACATTTTGATCGGATTTTCTCACCGTTGGTACTTAAGTGATTTATTTTGCTTTAATTTTGGCACTTAAATGTCACTTTTTTTAACTTTTGGTACTTAAGAATCCTCTGAGTCAAGTTTTGGAACTCCAGGTGTCCCGCACTCCATGTTGGGAGTAGGCTACCAATCGTCCATTGGCTTTGAAACCCTAACAAATTTTGTAATTAAATCAACACGAAATCATCAAAAAAATAAATGATGAATAATAAAGACACTAGAGATTTTCACGGTTCGGCTCAAATATTGACCCATACATCCATGAGGAGAGCCAATAACCAATAATCATTAGAAAATTATAGAGTTATAATCACTCACATGCTCGAATATTTCCAAAACCTCATAGTGTTTTAAAAAAAGAAAAATCACCACATGGTGTCAATACCTAAATTTTGACTAATCATTTAGTACTTAATTTCATAAAAAATTTGGAATTAATATTTAACCACTAAATAAAAATATTAAAATTAAATTGCAAATAGTTTTAGGAGTATTTTTTTTTTTTTTTTTTTGGTCAGTTTTAGGAGCATTTATCATATAGTTTATTTTATCGCAACATTGGACCAACAGCAGATGGACTTAGGGTGCGTTTGGTTGGAATTTTGGGAAAAGCCTTTAGAAAAATGTTAAAGGAGTTTTTCAAAATGTAAATTGTGTTTGTTAAATTGTAGTTTGAAAGTCCATTATGAAATACCTTTATGTAAAATAGTGTTTGGAGAGATTAAATTTACAAAGGACTTTGGTGATTAATAAAAAATAAAAAATAAAAAGTTGGCCGACGAGGCAGGCGGCCGTCGTCGGCCTCAAGCAACCCCGGAGATGACTGGCGAGGGCCGCCTGGGGTCAAGTGACCTCCGGTGAGGGCCACCTGGGGTCATGCGACCCCTAGCAACCCTTCACGGAGGTCGCCTGACCCAAATTTGGGTTTGCCAGAGGTCACACGACCTCGCAACGACCAGATCTGGGTCGTGCCTAAGGTCACATAACCTCCGACACCGGCGTGACCCAGATCTGGTCACCGCAAGGTCACGCGACCTCTAGTGCCCTAGATCTGGGTCGCATGACCAGATTGCGTGGCCTAGATACCCGCTGGAGGTCACGTGACCCATCAGCGATAGTCGCCATGACCGTCACCGGCCTCTCTCTAGTCTGTCGCCCACCCTCAGCAGCCCTGCGCAATCCGAACATCTGCCTCAACGAAGAAGATGAATAGTAAAAACAAGGGCAAAGCCAAAGCTGAAAGCCCAAGGTACCCAGAAGGCTAGCTTTCCCTTAACGGGGTTTCGAAAGCTTTTCCCAAACACCTAATATTTGGCCAAAAGGCCTTTAGGTGTCTAAAGATCCTTGGGAAAGCAGTTCCAAATGCAGCCTTACAGCAAAAGGGGAAATTTGAGCTTAATTTAATCTCTTGGACTGAGCCCATAACTGCACAAAAATTAGGCCGAGTCCATTGAAGATTATATAGCGGAAATTTTAACAGTTATATGTGTCAGGTCGAAAAATTGGTACTTAAATCATTATCGAGATCTGGTCACATAATGAACGATCGGAAATAATCTTCGGGGAATTTGTTCGTGCATGTTTGAGGAAGTGAACAAGAAGAAAGTGGGCAAAAATTGATTCTGTGGATTGCGTACAAAAGAAAACTCGGGCTAATAAAAGAAGATGATTTGCTTGAAGAAAAGGAAACTCAATATCACTGAATGGACTATCCATGAGCAGCTCGTCCCTGCCCTTTTACCGTGTCGTCGGCGAGCTTGCCAGCTCAGTCCCCGAAGGTTGCTGATTTCCCACCGACGTTGCCGCCGCTTCGCGGCATGCTGTCCAGTCCATCTCCATTGACGCCGATCCTTGCCCGTCGCTGCTGCCACGGGTCGACAGCGCAGCTGCTGCCCTTTCTCTCGACCGAGTCGTGAAGTAGCCTTTGCTGTGGTTCCCCGACACAGAGCTACGGGCCACGCTTGTAGCCGGATTCGCCAGTTCAATCATCAAGGAGCAGTCCTTCTGGCGACGATCACCCGCCAAGGACCTTCTTGTGCCCCAACGGCATCGGTGTTTTTCTTGCAACCCCGGTGACGTCGGTGGTTTCGGGTGAGCCACCGTACGCACTCAGTCGCATCTTGCCACCGTCCATTGCCGTCTCGACGGTGCCAATATTTTCAGCCTCGGTCCAATCCGATCCCCAGCGTCTAGCAATCAGCCCGCGACGTTCCTGTCCGACCAGACCGGTTTGCCATCGAGCTATCTTCCTCCCTGTAGGCTCCAGTAACACCAGATTTTCTTTAGGCCATTCTTTTAAATTTTGTTGCAGGTTTTCTCCTCGATACACACGGAAGCATCATCAGGATAGACAAGTGGAGAGTCCGGTTGTGGGGCTTGAAAAGTCAAAGTTCGGTGGATGCTCCCTTGAAGACGTTGCACTTGCAGCAGCTCCTTTTGCAACCGCACCTCATCATCGACCAGCAAGCTTTGCTCTTTATAGCTCACGGGTGTAAATGGTTCGGTTTGGTTTGTTTTTAAAAAAAGGAAACCAATATGAAGATTTATTAAACCGAATCGAAATTCAATCCAAATTGAAACCAAACCGAACCGAAATCAAGGTTCGGTTTTTCAATTTTTACTTTAGTTTTTGTTTTTGATTTTGTGTTTTTTTTCCCTACATGCATTCCTTTCAATAATTTTTTTATCTTTTAAAAAATCGATTTTTAAGTTATTTTTTCTTCTTTCTCTTTTTTCTTTCTGTTTCTTTTTCTTCATTGGTCGGTCACCGGCCACAGTGGCGGCCTGCTCGCCCAATGCCAACAAGCTCGAGCCCACCAGATCTGTCAAGCCTCGCCAGAGGTCAAAGCCTCGCTGATGTCTAGCAACCTTCGGCAAGGTTTGAGCCATGCCTAGGTGGCCAAATCTAGGGGCTCAAGCTCGCCGGCGTTGAGCAAGCTCAACCTAGCCTGACTGGGCAAGGCTCAACTTCGCCAGAATTGAACCCGCCTTTGGCCGGTCACTGGTCATCGATAGCGATTGGCCAATGTAGAAGAAGAAGCAAAAGAAAGAAAAGGAAAAAAAACGAAAGAAAAAATCACAAAAAGGATATTAAAAAAATAAATTAAAAAATAAGATGAAATTTTTTTAGATTTTATCGGTTTAGTTAGGTTAATCGAACCAATAAAAATCGAACCAGTTAAAAAAAATTTTGACTTTTAATGAAAACCAAACTGAACCGAAAAAAAAAAAATAACTTTTCAATTCAGTTCTGTTTTTCACACCTCTCGGCAACAACTGTCATTTCAACCGAGGGTGGTGGCGCGGAGAAAGAGTGCTTGATCACGACACTCAGTGAGATGCTACTTGGCCAAGGAACCTTGCAATGGAATGATTAGTTCACAACTATAGGGATGTCAAAAATTGAACCGAAAACCGAACCGAACCGAACCGAATAGAAATGTTCGATTTTTTTTTGTTCGGATTTCATTAAAAACCGAAAATTTTTAGTTGGTCTTGTTTTTATTGGCTTGGTTAACCTAACCAAACCAATAAAATCTAAAAAAAAAATCATTTTATTTTATTTTTTAAAATCTTTTTTTGTGATTTTTTTCCTTTTCTTTCTTTTTCTTTTTCTTTCTTATTCTTCTTCTTCTTCTTCATTGACCAGTTGTGGATGGCAACTCGCGACCGGCCAAAGGCGAGCTGGAGCCTCGCCACAAGTCAAAGTCAACGAAGCTTGATTTCGCTAGATTTTAGCAAAGTCGAGCCTCACCGGCCTATGGCAAGGCTCCACCTTGCCCGACACCGATGAGCTTGGACCTCACCAGATTCAATCACTTGGGCAGGGCTCGAGCCTCACGGGAGGTCGCTAGATGTCGCAAGGCTCGCGACCTCCAACGAGGCTTAAGTCTTGCTTAGCTCGTCAAATCTGGCAAGTTCGACCTCGCCGGCATCAGGCGAGCTCGGCCTCGCCTGATCAAGCTAGCTTGGACTTGCCTAACCAAGCGAGGCTCCAACTCGCCTTTGGCCGGTCGCTAGCCACCATTGTGGCTAGCACTGGCCAATGAAGAAAAAGAATAAAAAAAATAAAAAATCGATTTTAAAAAAAATAAAAATTTGTTGAAAGGGATGCATGTAGGGAAAAAACAAAACAAAAGTAAAAACCAAACCAAACCGGGATTTAGATTCGGTTTTGGTTTGAATTGAATTTTAGTTCGATTTAATAAATTTCCTTATCGGTTCAATTTTCTAAAAAGACCAAACTAAATCGAACCCTTTACACCCCTAGTTGTCACAACTCATGATCTGGTCCAATTTTGATCTGGATTCCACATATTCAAATTAGGTAACAAATCTCTATCCAATTTAATTTGAATATTTCATTTCATAATTTGGATAGATTGTTATCTAATATGTGATATTTGAGATCTTAGGCTTATCCAATTAACGCTTATTGATAAACTTAATTTGATTCGGATACCGTAAGGATATCTGATCATTTTTTAATATTATTTCAGTTTTTTATTGGATAGCTACGGTGCCTGAGATTGCGATAATCTTTATTTCGTGAGACGATTATTTCTTAGTTTATCATAATTTAAATTTGAAATCTTTGTGTATTGTGTTGCGGATTAGGCGACACATGTTCAGGCCCATCCCGCGCGTTCTTTTTTATTCCCTTCGTGCGGCTGCGGCTTCGGCTTCTTCCCTGTGCGGCCTGGTAGGTTTCATGCAAAAAGAATGCCCAAGCCTTTGTGTTCGTGCCTGCAGCACATTAGAGTCCAACTCTTGGTCTTGCTCAAACTCGTTCTGATCGGGTTGGGTCTCATATACAGCTCGAACTCGAGATAGTAATTCAACACTCTTATCTTCACTATTGTTACCTTACTACTATCTAAATGGCACCAGCACATGACACAAGACACGATAGACATACATATCGTTTCTAAAAAATAGATAACTTTGACATATTGTAACACATTATATATTACATATATATTTTTATAGATACATGATATATTATTAATCAAATTAATTTGATTTAAATTCACAAATAAATAAATAATTATAAAAGAGACTAAAATGAATTTAAACTAAAAATATTATTTCAATTTGACAAATTCAACTCTATTCCAAAAAAATAATCAATCCACCTTTGAGACTTATGTGTCAAAAGAAAAGAAAAAAAAAATTGGGGGTGAATTGTGTGTTACTGAAAGTGTGAGTCCGAAGATAAGAGAATACTAAATTTTTCTTCTTTCTCCATTTTTTTTTTTTCATATATTCACATTTTGACAACTTATTTATTGAAAATTTCTAAAATTAATCTTGTGTGTGTCGGAATCATGTGTCGAAATTCCAAACTCACGTGTTAAAGAATGCTAGGAGAATTGACCAAGTGTTGGAATTTCTAACTGTTGACCGAGTGTTGGAGAGTGTCAAACACATGTCAGAATATCTGCGTGTCCGACATGATACGAAAACTCTCAAAGAGTATTACTACTTCCTATTACTATTGCTCAAAAGAAGATACATTAGCAATTGGAGGTCTCATGAATTACACCCTCCGATAGGATGCCTGCCAGGGGCCATCAAGAGCAAATATCGCATCCTTGAGCAGATGTCAGAGATGCTCGCCGCTCACCCCCACCAAAAACCGCCATCGTTCGGTGCGGAGGTCTGCCAACGACCGAAGTCCCGACGGCTCACTTCGACCGATGTGTTCGGAGATGGTCTCTTCACTGCAGACGGGGAGGCCAGGTGCAGAGGAAGATGGTGAGTTACGAGCTCAACGCCAACTGAAATGTCTCGAGCACGGGCCAAGTATTGAGACATGCAATTCGACGACATTTGCGAGATGGCATTCCATATAGGCTCCGATTTGCTACACGGCGAGGGAGTTACGACTGCACACTTTACAAGAGCATTCGATAAGGCAGCTTCCTTGAGCTCGAGCAGGCTCCGTGGCCTACCATTCATGTGGAAGGTCACACAGAGATCCTCAACGTGGGAATGGAGCGAGAGCTCAAGAACTGCGTCTCCAATGTCCCTGAATACATGGAAAACATCATCCGGTCGAGATTGGCAGAGGAAAGAGGGACAAACAAAGATCTGCTATCTCGATTAATTGGACCAAGGCAACACTCGTCGCCTTCAGTGCCGAACTCGCGGGAAAGGAGACAACTTTTACTGTGCCCACTTGGCTCTTCTGGTTACTATCGTCGCACCCCGATGTAGAGAAGAGAATCCTAGAAGAGATAGAGATGATTCGAGCCCGTCGCAACAAAAACTTGGGGTACACTATGCGGTTTTTATGCAATGGGAGGGATGGAAAGCTTGTGGAAACCCAAATTTTAATTTTGAATGTTTAACAGAGATGAGTAAAATATAGATTAAGCAATGCTTAATTGAGAATTACGTACAGTCATCGACCCATTTCCTCCGGGCAAAGCCTACTATACCCCTCCAGTTCGTCAGAGTTGTTCTAACAAATGGAGTCGACCACGGCTTCAAAAAATCCATCAAAAAGTACCACTTGCGCAACCTCGACATCCATGACCTAATTAGCTAAACGGCAATGACCCTAACAAGGTTAGAACATACGATATGTGCAGTCGCTTCTCGTGGAATTCACAACCCCACCGTGCAAAAATGCCATAGGTTCAAATAGCGGGCATAATCTACATACAGTTCTTGGTCACAGAAGTACAAAGACAAACTAAGAATTTAGGATGTGAATCTTCATTTTGATCTTAACTCTTCTTTCTTGAATTACAAGGTGTGGCGCTACAAAAGCCCTGCTCTCCCGTTTAGGTGGTGTATTGAGAAGGTATCATACAAAGAAGAAATATTCTAAGCCTGTTAAATTAACAAGTGTCTCATCAATGACTATCATCCCAAAATCCCTCGCTCACTGGATTGATCCCCCTGAATACGCCCTAGGACCTGGCCAACAAACGGTCAGAGCAATAGCATACAATTGACTGCAGATCTTAAATGAACAAATTATCCTTGAATCTACACTGGAGATCAAGGTTCATGGTAGTGGGCACCAGATCTCATCCCATTGCTAACCGAGGAATCGCCAATTTTGACTCTCCGATAAAAGAGAACATATGCCGCAGCTGACTTAACATCATCTTCATTAATGGGAGATATATGGCTGTCATCGAAATTGTACCACCTATTTTCATCTAGAAGCTGCATGTCATCAATGAGATGTGAGCGAGCCAAGCCATTGGTAATTTGTAAAAGAACCTGGAAGATGAATATAATATACTACAAGAAAATACTAAGTTGTATTATACAGCTGCTTACCTTGATATGTGCAGTGTAGTGTCCACTTCCCATGCCTCCATAATGGTTGGTCAAAGCATAAAGTTCATAGAGCTGGCGTCTGGAGTTGTTTTTGTTGGCAACATAGTTTGTGAGATCAAAGTCGTGGATGGGAAAGTTGACGAAGGTTTCTAGCTTGTGCTTCATTGACCGACTATATGAGAATCTCTTTAAATGGATAACTAACACTTCTGGAAGCCTCCATAAATCAAGCTTTTTACTTGCTTGTCGTTGATCTTTGCACTGGGGACAGTACCTAACAGATTGAGAATGATGCGGCAATTAACTTCAACAATGGACCTCAATTGAATAAGCCAGTTACAGGCTTTGAAGAACTCCTAGCTAAGGGAGGGCTAGTTCATAGTTGCTACCATGGCTAAAGCAATAAGCTTAGATTCAAGTCTCACTATCAACAAATACATAGGACCAGCACCTTCCGATTACGCGCCCCACACCCCCCCCCCCCCAAAAAAAAAAGAAAAAGAAAAAAAAAAATCTAATCAGCCATTCCTTAGGTACAAATGTTCATCCTTGAGCACCTAAACATCTTTGATTACACACTACTTTACTTTTTCATCAAGACCTAAATAAAAGCATTTTCAGCATAGTACTCATTGCATGTGCACAAGCAAGGCAGTGGGGGGAGAGAGAGAATACCACATATCTTCAGGCACCAATGGTTCTTCTCTCAAGAACGCTTCCAGGCAAGTATACAGGGAAAGAGGTTCACTCCTGGCCTTTTTGGTCACGGGGCCATTAAACACCTCTGGCAAGTTCTCAAGGCACTGTATGTCATACTTCTTCAAGAGTTCATCTGACCAGTTAATGGCAACTAACATACTAGATGATGAGGGAAGTCTAATAACTTTTTCGTCTCTGGCAAATATATCGATGCATTTATTGTTATTGTCAACCCATTGAAGAGGTAATGATGATGACATATCGAGTTTTGGGCTACTACCATCCTTGCTCATTATAGAGGAGTCTGTCTGTGCATTGCCAGCATTAGTCTCGGAGCATCGATCTGATGCAGTACTACCTTGTCCAGCCCTCTTTTTAGTCATAGGAGATAGCATTCTTTGAACGGTTGTTTGGATCTCTGCTCTTTTAATCCCATCATTGGAAGAGATGACTGAAACAAGAGGGGTTCCACATGGTTTCCATTCCAATGCATTATGGACATCAATAACACCCCTGAGTCAGGAGCAAATAAAATAAGTAATCAGGAACTACCTGGATATATCACAACATAGCTTCTATCTTTCTACTCTGTCACAAACGGATAAAGAGAGACAAAATAGAGGAAAGATTCCATTTCCAATATCTTCTGCAAAATGCTAAGAGGAATGCTGATGAAGAATGAGAGAGAACTCCAAATTCAAGCAACCATCAAACAAACACATTGTAAGTGATATCAATGTAGAAATAAAAGTAGATTGATCCCTTTTTTTATAAAGCATTAAGAATTGAGGCAAGCAATCATAGGATAGATAGAGTACATACTGTCCTCGACGACGGTGCACCAACTGAAGATAAATCACATTTTTCTCAAACTTTGAGACCTTGTAGGCAGCAAGGTGATCATCGTCCTTAATGGTGGACAACAATATTAATGCGTCATCCATCATTCGTTGAATCTGATGGTTCCTTACCTGTGAAAGCCACATTTCAGTAAATTCACCAAGCTGAATTTACAGACATCAATAACTTGACAAGACACTGAATATTAATGTACAAACCTCAGCAAGCAAAAGCTTCTCAGTATGTTGCAAGGAACAAGCAACGCTAAGTGCTTGGATTAAGTCCCTACAACGTCCTTGCTTTGGCACTGTCACAGTATATGCAGATGGCAACGCAGTTCCATCACAGGAAAAAACTGTCACAGTCATAGTCCTAGTGGTCGTGGATTGGAGAGGCAAAGATAGATACATGAATGGATCAAAAGTGACAGAGATCTTATTGCATACCGGGCAAACCAAAGTCGACTTGTACTGTCCCTGTTTATTTGTAAACAATCCAGATATTGGTTCAGGATCAATTAAATCTCTTCAACAACAGGCCGTAAAATTTTGAAGGATACCCCCAAAAGTTTACCACATACGCCAATGTCATGCTTTTTGCAGGTGAGTGAGTGATATACAAAAAAACAACACAAAGGAGAAATAAACACCCCCCCCCCCCCCCAAAACAAACAAAAAAAGAAAAGCATTGGATTTGATGTAGGTCAGGGGCTAAGGCATACAGAATTACTCACTTGACAAACATCAACAATTATTGAATCATTGCGAGCAATGTGATTTGCCCAGTATTCATCAGCAACTTCTTCATCAGGTCGACCATCTGCATCTCTGGATTTGATGTATGGCTTATGCTTGACACGATTTAGATCTTCATGAAGACCATCAAGCAGAAAAGCCAATAGCTCCTACAAGTCAATTAACACTGTCAACCAAACAAGTCTCTCAAACATCAAATAGGGATCACTGTGGTTCTCATTACTAACCTGAGAATCATGCTGATTGTATCCACTGAATTGGGGAGCAAAGCGAGCAAGCTTTCCTTTGAACGGACGCGGTGCAATTGGTGTCCGTCCAGGTGCCCATAGCTTCCGCAACAACTCACCAAATGCTAGAGCTAATTCGCCCTGCCCAGAAATCAGTATCAGTTAGATCAGCGATCTAGCAAATTTATTAGAGCCCATTCACTACAGACCATGATTATCTTACATTACATATTTCACAAGACCACAGTGCAAAGTGAGTTCACATGTTTCAATGACCAAGGACTTACAACCATGCCGAGAGGATTCTGCCAGTTAATCTCTTGATGATAATCTTCCCGAAAGTATTTGGCAAACTCAGGTGTGTGAACAAGGCATTGTATTGCACTATTCATGAAGCAAGTATTCCCAAGATTAATCAATCCAGTCAGACCTCCAGATGAACCCCGTGTGCTCACCCCACTGACACTAGCCATGTTTTCCAACTCCCTCACTCCAGGAGTCAGGCTCTGACTTTGTGCCAGGTCTGCACTAAAGCTTCTAGATGATGCTCTGCTGGCAGAGAGATTTCCCACAGTTGATGGGTTTAACTTTTGTGGCTCAGCAGCAACAAAAGCATTTTCCTTGCCCAGAAATCCATTCCCCTGAATCATGCTCCCACCCAAAACAGAACCATTTGTAGTGTTGATGATCTCCACCAGAATCTGTTAAATGCAATAAAAGGAAATTGTTACCCATAAAAAAGATTAAAGGAAATTGTTAAAAGCACAAGAAAAGTTTGAGCTAATAGAACCAATGATAACTTAAGAGAGCTCATTGTAAAAGTAATTGCAACTTCTTTTTTGCTCCTTGTTTTTGAAATAAACAGTAGTGACTGACTGACAACAAGTGTCACGCAACAAGCAAGCATAGATAAAGAGGCTCAATCCGTTAAGAATCCTGACAGTAAAATAGCTTCGTATAATGCATTCACAGATGAACACTTCTTTTAGGCGTAGCTATAACTTAATAATCTTTCTCCACGCTACAGATATTCTTCAACGGAAAGAACAAGGATATATAAACGGCACAAAGTGCCAAGCGACAGACAAGCACAGATGAAGACGGTCAGTCCTTGTTAGCGCAGACAGCAGTAGCAGTATCTTGTCCAACTGATCAATCCACTAAAAGCAACAGATTTATTTAAACCTCATCCTCCCTCACCAATAACCATTTTGTTAAGCATCAACCAAGATCTTTATCCACTCTACAGCAATACTTCTACTTCTTCAACAGGAACAGCCCAAGGAAAAAAGCATCTAACTTATCATGAGTGCACTGCACCCTAAATATCCCCACCATCCTTCAATCTAACTTCCTCCAACATTACATGACTGACAAGGCATTATCCATGAGAACTTGAGTCTACAACTTAAACTCAATAAAAATTTCTGCTCCTTTGCATAAGCTACCGCATTGGTTTTTTAACATCAATGTTGTCCTTCCACATCGCAGCGGTTCGCTTGATGGTATAGATCCTAGTTTCCTTTATGGCCTAGCCTTCCTCTTGTTTTCCTTATGCATTTGATGATGATAAGCCACTCCCTTTATCCACAACAAGTCAAAGCACAAGAAGAAATACAAATATTCCCCCAGGCTTGTTATGGTGGCAGTCATTGATACTCAAAGCTAATCTCTCTTGAGAACGCAACTGGCCCTATGTGAGTGATTAATGTAGCATAATGATCTTAGTCTTCTCAAAAGACCGTTTCTGCAGTCACAGGTTTGCAGTACATCCACATATTTGAACAATGAATCCAGTAGATGCAGAAATCATCAAGTTAAGCATTCTTATTCCTGTCAAACCGTCAAGATTCAGGAATGAACAGAATAAGTACAGGATAAATCCAACTTCTGAAAACTTACATACAGGCTATCCTCTTCAAAGATAATGCCATCAGATTCAGTTGCCTTCAAATTTTTTGACAGCGACAGAAAAAGAGACCGCAAAATACCCATCTATTGCGATGTTACCAGCAAATTATATTGCAACAATATCAAACCAACTTACAGAATAGAAAACTAAATCGCTACAAGGTGGACATCCTAAATCAACAACCTAGCTAACAGTGGATGCCATTCTTATTTACCAGACTTAGCCCGAGAATTACTTTACCATTAAAATACCAAGCATACAAATCGATAAAAGTTTCTGTTTTGTCCTCAATATATTTGAAGAGCAGCAGATTGGGACACCTAAATATAGCAGATACCTCACGATCCCGCGATACTTTTACTATCCAGAACTCAAAGTTTCATATGTTTCAGAGACTCATGGAGCATTCATAAGCATTGAAAACCACAGTAATACATGGGATCATTTATCCAAACCCATACGTTTCTGTCCCAGACTACAACACAGCAGAAAATAAGGGGAAGAAAAAGAAAAAGCAACCGATGGCATGCGATATATGCCAAAACAATCCCACACACCCTCAAAAGTTCCTCCCCTGACATTTATCTTCTCTCACAACTCACTGAAAAGATAATCTATTCGAAGAGCAACCAGATTGTAAAAGAAGGAAAAGCATGCCAGAATATTGGAACCCACATCTTGATCCATCTGAACATTCGCATCATCAAGAGTTCTATTCATGTCATTCATCAATGCATGCTTCCGATGACCATAATAGTCCCAAATGCAAACCTGGAACATACAAAAATTCCAATCACAATGAACTCAAAGAAGAACTGAACCAGAAAATAGCTTGGGCAATTAGATTTAAATGAAAGAAGTAGCAGAGATACATGAAGTCTTTACTTGTTCCGAGTTAAGATCAAAAATCTCACAGGCTCTTCTGTGAAGATCTCCAACAGTTTCCTGTGTCATATATTCAGGTTTCAGATTAACAGGAGAGAAGAATCTCAAATGCAAACATGCAAGAAGAAATTAATGCTTCCTTTCCATTAGACATGCAAAGGACACTAAATCAAGGAGTTCATATGATACCTTCTTACTTATTCTTATGGTAGTGCGGTCTCCCTTCGACATCAGAAGAAGGTGCAGCCGTAAAGGATACACCTCTACAGTCAACTCAGTCTGAGAGAGACCAGAGCTAATAACCTTCCGAGGCAGGGTGGGGCCACCACCATACCTGATACCAACAGAAATTGTCATCAAGGTTCCAGTCCAATTCTTGCAAATTAGACTACAGCATATAAAACAATTTTATGACTTGTTCTTCCAAATAGGGGAGAAAAATACTAGATACACATTACAGAGACATTTGCAAGAGATATCTATAGCCTAATGTTTAAAGATGATTGCAGATATGACTTCTAATATGTGAAAGCTCACTAAGGAGGCACTTAATAAAATCAGAAATTATCAGAAAACTTAAACAACGAATTCCTGTCCTCAAAATGTATCGTTATCAAAGCCTAAGCACCTTATTCCCACCCCTCATGGAAGCCAAATAAGCCACACACTTAACAAACATATGACGAATTTCAACATTTGCTTTTGTCCTCTTTATCTATATTCCTTTCCCAATGGGTCAGGAGGAAGCATACAATAATCATCGTGTATGCTACACCTAAGTAAATCTATCAAAAGAAGTTTCCATAAAAATGCAAACAAAACCTTGAGCAGAAAACTTTCGCAGTTAACAGGAAAGTGCATCCAAATAACATTACAAAGTGCAAAGAGGAAATAACTCACCAAACATACAGCTTATTCCAAACTTCATATGGAAGTAGAACATAATCACGACCTTCTAAGAGAGTATCATGAATCTCCAATCCTGCACTTGATTCTTCTGAAGCAGAATCATATATCAAATTGGAATTATCAATGACACTGGGCCTTTTAAGAGCAGTTGAGCCAGCTGAATCGCAATTTTCTGACAAGGATGGTCCATCATTCATGTTATTTGACTGGTCTTGGTTGACATACTCGATCCAATGCTGCCACCATCTATTAGAAGTATTAAATCACGTTTGAGAGATGCCCAATGCACCAATATTTAACACAAACAGACACAAACTTCCTAATCAGATACTCCTCAGAGCCGTGAGATACACTAAAGAGTGCATAAACCAACATGCGATTACATATTCAAACAGAGAAAAAGCCACGAATGCAGGCCCCAGTCAACTTCCAATTTAGCGGATCAACTTCAGCAATTAGACACTATTCAGAGTGGAATTGTATAAATCAGCAAACTCAGAAACTCGTGCTCTATAGATGGTGGGTAATAACATTATTCAGGAGTCAGGTGACTGAATTCAACTATCTCATTTTTCCTTCACAAGAATCACCCGGCCACTTGCACAAAGGAAAAAAAAGACCACCATCCAGCCAGCAACGCTATTCACCTGCTTTCTTATGTCCCCAGTTGCAGAACCTACAGCCCTAATCCAAAACCACGAACTGGTCGAAATTTCAGCACATGCTAGTTCAGGCGCATATCGGAATCGACATCTCGCAAACACGGGCACGAGATTCATCGAAATGTCACAACCATTCTAAGCCTAATCCAGCAGAACTACTAAAGCCATCTAATTTCCCCCAAAAAAAATTCCCCCCACCAAACGGCGCTGATTCCAGCAGAAAGCACAGCAAACACACAGCAGCACAGGAATTCAAAACTCGATCGCCGCCGCACCTCTGGGTGAGGAGATAGAAAGTATCGCCGTCCTTGGTGTTGGACTCGGACGCCAATGCGATGTCCCTGATCAGAACCCGCTCCTCCTCCGGGGTCAGCTCCGCCTTCCCGCCGCCGCCGCCGCACATCAGCACGTCGGCCGACATCGCCGTCCGGAGGACCGCCGGATCTGGTGCGAAAGGTCCGGGCTTTCTCCCTCCCCGCCCGCCCGGCCCGGAAATTTTCCGGGAAAACCGAACCAGACCCGGAAAAGAGGAGGAGAAATTTGAGGGAGAGGGAGAGGAAATCAGGAGAGGTTTGTGGGAATCTGGGGGTCCGTGGAGATTTTGGTCGACCCTTAAACCCTCGCTACAGGACGGTTCTTGACAACGGCCATTGGACTTTGGATTTTCTGCTCCTCCCTTTCCTTCCCTCCAGAAAAATGATTAATTAGGTGGGGGATGAGTGGGATTTAATTTAATCGCAATTAGAAATTGGGGATAACTGAATTTCAATACTGGGACTTGGGAGGGAATAGAAGTCAGTTAAAAAAGCCATGTTGAATGAGCTGCTTCGCTTGCTTGAACAGTAATGGTTGTTTGTGTTTTTGTTTGAGTTCAATTGTCGATGTTTAGAGTTAGGGAGAAAATAAGGACAAAGTGTTTATGATGGCTCAAATTCAATTAAGGTTGTATAATATGTATTTTCGGAGTGACTAATTACAAAAAGGGTGCGAATAAAAATATAATTACAAAAAATACCCCATGATAAATATAAATTACACATTAGTGCTCCCTCAATTTGAAGTAGGTGTAATAACTGAGAGGTTAGATCTCAATAACACGTAACGCGATCCCTTAGTGAAGATATGTACCAACTGATTTGTTATAAGCACATAGTGAACACGTAGATCTCCAGAAGTAACTCTTTCTCAAACAAAGTAGTAATCCAACTCAATGTGTTTGGTGTGAACATGAAACACAAGGTTGACAACAAAATAGATAGTAGAGATGTTGTCATGATAAACAGTGAGAGAATTACAAAAGGGAACCACAAGCTCAAAAGTAAATGACGAATCCAAATAATATCACTAACAGATTGAGCGAGAGCACAATACCCTATCTTGATACTAGAAATGGGCCATGATGGGTTGCTTCTTGGCACTCCATGCAACAAGATTGGTGTTTATAAAAACACAAAATCAAGATATGGACTGTAGGTTGTCAAAGCATCTAGCCCAGTTTGCATTTACATAAACAATCAATGAAGATGGTTAACATCATCCAATGAGCAACCCATGGGCGGAGGTGCTAGCTAAGTATTGATATATACATTTGACAACTTGAAGATGAGGTAATCTTGATTGATATATGAATTGACTAACCAAGTTCATAGCAAAACTAATATCTAGTTTGGTCATAGACATATATTATAGAGCACTAACCATTTATAAATACAACGGTGGAGAAGCAAGGACCTCACCATCATTAGTAGACAATAAAGTCTTCAAGATTAGAGGAGTAGATACATGCTTGACCTTAATAAGGTCCAACTTACGTAAAAAGGCTATCAACATACTTGGCTTGACATAAAAGTGTACCATGAGAGCAATAATAAGCCTCAATGCCAAGGAAATAGTAATAGCTGCAAGATCCTTTATAGCAAATTCCTATGAGAGTTGAGCAATCATATACCATAATAACTCAAGAATATCACTAGTGATAAGGATATCATCAACATACAGCAGAAGATACACGTGATGATGCGTGATGGGGCGAGTTTTCTTTCTTGGCTTGGATAAGCAGCGATGATTCTGAGTTGGTCGATGGAGCTATGTTGGACGCTCCAGCATCACATGACCCCAAGAAGAAGCATAGACGAATAACAAAGGACTTGCCTTACTCGCAATGAACCCCCAAGATAATAAGAATCTGCTAAAGCAATGAAACTATGCACATGGAGCTTGTTTTAAATCATAGATAGCTTTCTAGAGACAACGCACATGATTTGGAAATTTAAGATGAGAGAAACCGGGAGGTTGGCACATGTAAACTTCCTCACTATGATGTATGGCCCATCTTAAAACAATAACAATAGAGAGAACAACTCAAATTGTAATTGCTTTAACAACCAAGCTAAATATCTTGTCACAGTCCAGTCCAGCTGCTATTTAAATTGCTATGCAACAAGGCAAGCATTGAAGCGTTCCACAGTCCCATCGGACATTTCCTTAATCTTAGGCTTCGTTCATTTCGCAGAAAATAATTTCCAAGAAAACGTTTTCCAGATTTTCCAACATTCGATTCATGGAAAATGAATTCATTGGGAAAAATGTTTTCCATGAAAAGAAAAAAGCCTTCTAAATTAGGGGAAAAAAGTGGAAAACATTTTCCACACTTGATCTCTTTTACCTCATAAATCTACAAATCATCATTTCCTCATCTCTCTTCTTCTTCTTTTCTTTTTTAATTCGAATTATTTTTAATTTCCTTTTTCTTTGTTTTCTTTTTATTTTCTTTGTTTCCCATCTTCTTTTTTCTTGGCTAGTTGTCGGTTGTTGCTAGGCGAACCTTGAGCTCGTTGATCTCAACACTTGCGCTTGCCAATTTGGTGAACGGTGAACCTCGTGCTCATCGGTGAGCTCGAGGCTCACCGGTGGCCGATGGCCAATTGCAGGCCATCGCTATGGCCGGCGACTAGCTAAGAAAGAAGGAGATGAAAAACAAAGAAAAATTAAAAATAGAATTTAAAAATTAAAAATAATTAAAAATCAATTTTTAAAAAATATAAAAATTCCATTTTAGAAAATAAAATAAATGAAAATGAGTATAAGGAGGAAAAGATTTTCATTATCGAATAGCGAAAAAATATTTTCCACTCTATTTTCAAGTTTCATCAAAACACCGGAAAATAATTACATTTTCCTGGAAAATAACATCCTAGAAAATATTTTCCAGAAATGTCACATTTTTCACGAAATGAACGGAGCCTTAGAAACTTATTTACAACCAACTAATTTCTTTTAAGGATCAAGTGATACAAAATCCCACGTGCGATTAGTGACCAAGGCATTAAATTCATCTATCACGGCTACTTTCAAACGTCAGTTAAGATTGGCTTTAGAGTATCAAACCGGTGTTTCTTTATGAAAAGAATAAGAGAGATTTAGAATTTTTATGGGTTTAGAAATTCTATCGGACGAGTTGGAAAAGAAGAATCAGAAGTTGAGGAGCTAGATAGAGATGTAAAGGGGATTTATAGGTCTATTATGGGATGAATTTGGTCGGGAGAGAAGTGAGGTTAGGACATAATGAGTGAATTTGGAGGGAGGGGAGGTGGAGGTGAAAAACAATTGGAAAGAGGTTAGGTACGTCGAGAAGAGATGATAGACAAATTAGGAGTTGGGCTAGAGAAGAAAAAAGAGGCAAATGAGGAGTTTGAGAGTCGAATGAGGTATAAGGAAGAATACATCGATTGGAGTAGACGAAAAACAGAGAAGGTGATTTGGGACAGGGAGTTACGTGATTAAGATTTGACAATTTTGATGACTATGTTTATGTAAATTTTGTTTGTGATTCTTTTTGGTTTTTTTTTTGGTCATAATATTTTATCCATATTTGTTTCCTTCATATATCATGGGAATAAAAATGAAACATAATATTTTTTTTTCAATTTTCAAAAAGCATACGAAAAGAATTTAGTCGAAAATAAATTTCAAGTAATCAACGGTTACAGTAGTACTCGAAGAAGCTCTGACTTCCATGGTTCTGCCATATTGGTGAGCTCTCGAGTGGCCATGATCGTGAGCTGAAGAACTCATGCTTAAGAAAGAAGAGTCTTAAACCGCAGTTTTCGTTTCTTAGTTTGGTCCGGCCCAGGAGGGGCCTTACCCATTTGGTGATGCATTTGAATTGGCCGAAACTTGAGCAGTACTGTAGTAAATCTACAATGATAAACATGAGATTATCTCCCAATTTCCCACATGCACATTGAAAATCAGTAGCTTCAAACTAAAATCTGGAAAACACAAATCAAAACAGTCACGATATAAAACGATTCGATTACCAAATTCGCATGGAAACTCAACAGCAATTCTATGTTTTCTTTGAGTTTTTTTATACTATAGAGTGTTGGTTAAATAGAAATTGGTTTTGCTTAGTTTCATAAATTAGTGTAGGCTTATTAAATTTTTCTAACGCTGCCGTTTGATCACGAATTAAACATTTAAACTATGGTAATTTAAATAACTATGTATATATTCTTCAAATTTATTCACCTATCAATTGTGACTTAAAGATCGTGATCTGATATAATCAGTACATAACATATACATCTATGGTGCAGCAATGAAGCCCTCCGAAAAGTCTAGCAAATTTCTAAGCTCTCTCAGCACCGGCACTTAGCTCCATCTCCCCTGCATTCCCGTTAGCTCCATTGGCCATGTTCTTGGCCGGGACTTCGTCTTTCGCCGGCTCCGCCTCTTCGTCTTCCTTGCAGATCGACTCCTCGACAGGCTTGTATGTGTAGAGCCGAGCGCAGACCAGGTAATACACGAGGTTGATGACTTGAATCCCGCTGACGAGCCAGTAATAGCGCTCCAATCTCCCCCGGTTGAGGTTCCGGTTAGGGAGCCAGTTCCTCTCCTTGCCCGTGTTGTTGTGGACAAGGGTCACCAGCAGCGTGCCGAGGTAATTCCCCCCCGATATGGCGACCCAGTACAGCGCGGCCGCGGTGCTTCTCATGCTCTCGGGTGACTGGTCGTAGAGGAACTCCAGGTGACCCACGGACATGAAGACCTCAGCTATTCCATGGATGACGTACTGAGGGACTAGCCAGAAGACGCTGATGGGTATGATGGCTTTCGGGTCATCCAGTAGGTGGTAAGCAGCGGCGACCTTCTTCCTCTTGATCTCGACAAATGACGCGACTATCCCGCCGAGTATGTTTATCGTGAATCCTATCCCCATTCTCTGGAGGCACGTGATCCCGACCGGGTTCCCCGTGAATCGGCGGGTGAAGGGCACGAATACCCGCTCATACAGAACTAGACCTGAAAGGATTGCGACTTTGCATTAGCGTCATGCTTCCAATTGTGTCGCTAGAAACTCAAATGAACATGTTGACTGAGATCCACAGGTGCCATGAGATCTTACCTGAGAGCATGGTTAAGTTGGCGAAGATGGAGAGCGAAGCAGGTGGGATTTGGAAGGAGCGGGACAAGTGACGGTCCATGCTTCGAGCCTGGACGATGGTGAAGCTGCCAAGGTGCGACGAACACGTGACCAGCAAAATCCCGGCAGCCCAAATCGGAAGCATCCTGACGATGCATTTCAGCTCCTCCACGCGGTGCACCGTGACCAACCGCCATAAATTCGGTGGACCCGAATTCCTAGCTTCTTCTTCAGTCACCGTCGCGGCTTTGTCAAGCCACCTGATAATTAATTGATACACGGGCAGGTGGGATTTAATGGTGAATCAATTAGGCCGAATTACGGAACACAATATTCCAGATTGATGGCGAAATGGTAGCTTACTTGAATTGTTCCGAGTGCAATAGCCTCCCGTGCACGGATATGACTGCGTCGAGCTCCTTGTTCTGGTACAGCAACCCCGGATCCTCTGGCACCGGCATATTCCTCTTCTTCACGGCCGCCACTATCACCTGAGCTAGTCGGGTGAGTGGGCTTCCTCCCGGCTTCAACTTTACATACAGCCTCGACCCGATAACGAACGACACCACCGAAATTGCCATGGCGATTGCTGGGATCCCAAGCCCCCAGCCCCATCCCACGTTGTCCTGGATATAGACGACGACAGTGATCGCCGTGAGTGTGGCCACGCCCATGCTGAAGTAGTACAAGTTGAAGAAGTTCCACCCGCGGGAGGCGACCTTGGACTTGGACATGTCGAACTGGTCGGCGGCGAAGGTGACAACGCAGGGGCGGATGCCGCCAGATCCGAGGGAGGTGAGGAGAAGGGAGATGTAGAAGACCCACAGCTGGGTGGTGTTGGCTTCCTGACAGTTCACCTGGGTTGGACAGGGTGGCGGGCGGAGGGAAGGGAGGACTGCCGATAGGACTATGGTAATCAGACCCTGTAATTAGCTACGTGTACGTTAGTTCAAATTCAAGTTCTTGAAATCTTCCTCTTTGGAATTGCCTTGATTATGTGGAAACTAGCTAAATCACATTAGTGATCAATAGAACTTTCTTCATCTTTACAAAGAAACCAATCTGATTCTGATTTTTTTTTTTATAAATTGAGCAACTGCACTCATTTTGCTTTCACACTCTATCAGTTATATTGTTGAATTGGTCACTTCTACTGAATCTCTCTATCTATAACCTCTTTTTCGCAATTTCTCCTGCGACTTCTGCTCACTTGACGTGTTGAAGACTGATTTTCTCACCGTTCACACCTTCTCTTGACTTTCGTTTGACTCTCAGACATCAACTCCAGGGGCCTGCTGAACAGGCTTGTATTCAATCCTTTGGTTACACCAAACTACTTCCGTCTGTGCTCAATTTGTTATATGAACTTAATCCAGCTCGAAAAACGCTTGGGAGCTACCATAATCGTGATTAATTCATCTGTTATAGGCATCATAATGAAAAGAAAACTTCACAGAAAGCGCAATCATATTCATCAAATAAGAAGGCCCTGCAGATTCTAACGTCGACAATCAATTCCGTGTCATCAAATGTGTTGTTCAGATTGGCGACATCGCATCACATGGTATCTATGATACATGGAAAACCTACTCCGGGGATTGGGATGAGTCATAGGTTCGAAACTGTTGAGAAGCCAGAATGGGAGGTAAAAAATTTACACCACGTACGGAGAGAGGGAGGGAGGGAAGGAGAGAGAACCGACCAGTTCGTAGAAAATGGAGCCGAGGATGATGGTCCAGTACCGGCCGGCCACCGTGTCGGCGAGCAAAGCGCCAAGCAACGGCGTGAAGCTGCCAGTCCCGGCAAAGTTGCTGAGGGTGTTGGAAGCTTGAACCAATGGCAGGTTCAGCACTTGGGTCAGGTAGGTTATCATGTTGGCGTGGAACCCGGACGCTGCGAATCTGTCGCACACCTCGTTCGCTGCACACAGCACTTACATAATCATTACCAACATTATTGCTAAACATCACACAAGACTTGGCGCCCCCTTGTTTCCATGTTCATTCTGATAAAGATTGAAGATTCCTAGGGTGATTCTGAGGTCATGTGGTCTTGGAACAGAGTTATTGTTATGCGCTTTCCATTAAAAGAACAGAAGAAAGAGCAAGAACATGATATAAGAGAATGAACTGAGCTATCTCGTTTTTCTTTTCTCGCCACCAAACGGAGGTGATCTATTTACCGAGGATGAACGGCATAGTTTTGATGCCTCCGAGCTTCCTTTTCTTTGGGGCGCCATCGCTCTCCTCGCCTGGGGCTCTCTCTTCCCCTGGGGCTCTCTCTTGCTGCTTGTTATTCTCATCAGCCACCACCATGCTCTTCATGTCCGCCTCCATGTCTCTCCGCCCTCCCTTCGCTTCCGATGCCTTGTGAACTCGCTAACTCTGCTCACGTGCATATATAAAACTCTCTCTTGGACTGAGAGAGCGTGATGAGAATGATTGGCGGTGAATCCGCAGAGGAGCGAGTGGTCCCCATCACTTGACTTATTTTGGCATGATGTGATGTGAGTGTCTTCCATGTCATAAGTGTAATGCATGCCTTGGTACACCAGCGCTGTGTCTTCGCTCGCTTTTGGTCTCTCAAAGTTTTGGGGGTTTCTTTTGGGTTGACAAAACAAGACAAAAAGGCTTCAAAAACAATATCTTTCTTTGGTTTCACATTGAATTCGTGAGGAGATAGGTGATTGTTTATGTGCTATAATGTTGCTCTGAGAATGAGGTCGATCGATCAAAAGGAATCTTTGGGTTTGAATAGCAAGAGAACAGAAGATGACAAATTCGAGAAACTGGGGTCGAATTGACCATTCAAGGAGCTAATGCTCATCATGTGTCATGGCAGGATTTGAGCAGTTGGCATGCTGATCAGATGGGTTGCGGACATGAAATGCACGATGAAGGCAAATCTTTTTCCTGTTTAGTTTCACCGTATCTTGTGCAGATCGTTTTACACAAACCCTTCAAGTAGGGAGTGTCGGTTCACTAACGGATCTCTTTCCTCAATCATCTCATTCAGTCTCTGATAGAAACAAGCATGGTTTCAAGATAAAACTTAGAACCTGAGAATTGATATATGTCTTTGTGCGATTTTGCGATATTTTATGATATTCGATAATCAGTATATAATCCGAAACCACTAATCTAAACTTTCATTTTATAATCGAGACTTTCACTTTGTTAATGTTTAATATATTTTGTGTGTCTAAATATAAGTTATGATCAATGAATTGTAAAGTAAGTGATAGTCATTAGAGGTTATAATTCACTGCAATCATTCAATCAATTTTACAAGTGAAATCTGAATAGACCTTAAAATCTATGACATGGTAGATTTCAGGTTCTAAGGCATGTAAGGTATGTTCAATAGGTAGATTTTAGGTTTTAGGTGAAACATACGGAATTTGAAACCCCTGAAATATGGAACCACTCATCCTTAATCCTCAAGCATGCGGACGCATCAAAAGGACCGACTCCCGGAATGTGATAACGTACAGCTTCAATGCATCGCTGCAAACGGAATATGCAGCAAGACTGTAATCTATCTAGGAGAGCGTCCCCCAATCGACGGGATTCGCTTCACAGTTTCTCCTCGGACATGATCTGTAGGAACCCACTGAAGGGAAACAGACGGATGGTACTTCAGTTCTGTGGCATTTTCGCTCTCCTTTCCGTTGCGTTAAAGATGCTAAAATGATATAAAGAAAGACCAGGAGGCAGCGTTACCCACGCGGTACGCCGGGCCAAGGACGACCATATGGTGCGTTCAGATTTCTGGGATCTTTGGACTGGAAAAAGTGACTTGTGTCCCGGGATAGGTTCAAGTCTTCCGTTTATACGTCCACAAGAAAAGGAGAAGGGAAGCGTTGCTGCTTTCCACAATATTGTAATGGCGGGGAAGACTCAGACTAAAGAACTTGCTGAGTGATTTGACGCTAGACTTGTATGACTAGAAACAGTTTGCTCAAGGACGAAAATGACTAATGAGGGGAGGAACTACTGATCGATCCAATTCTATACTCTTAATTTGATACAACTAAAACACATTAGTTGCATGCGAGCATCTCACAAAAAAGAATGCTTGAAGTATCATAACTTTGATATAGTACTCAATTTAATATCAAAACTTATTTTGAATAAAAAAGGAACAATGACTTAAGTGTTAACTATGATTTAGGATGCCGGAAATCCGACAAGATATTATTTTAACATTTTTTCTGATCCACATGGCAAAGAATAGTGAAAAGTTATAATTTAAGTATCAATTTTTGTTTAAAATAATCACTTATATTTTACATTTTCAAAAGCGATTTATTTGTTTTGCTTTCTTCAACATGATTAGACCACTTGGTTCATAACGAACGTTGCATACAAATTTGAAAACACATACCAAAACAATTACTCCATTAACAGTGGCCTAAATTCAAATTAAATACCATTGCATTCAAAATAAGGATGTTCTCAGTCAACATGAAGTCCCCATCAAGTCACAAAATGTCCCAAATAAAACCTCCCCTACTAAATGCAACAACACGAGTTGAAAAGCCGAGTCAAAAACCTACCCATCAACAATTTCCCCATTTTATGCGACAACACCAGCAAAAAAACAGGTCAACAACCTCCCCAACCATATGAAGCAGCACCAACCAAAACCAAGTGAAAAACAGAGCCCTCCCAACAAAAGAAGATAGGTTTATCTATTTTGAAAAGTTACGGCATTGTTTTATCATAAAACTTCATAGTTCAATTTTTTTTTTTTTTTACATAAAAGGTCACGTATGAATAAAATTCTATAAAAAATGTTACATTGGGTTTTTTATCGAAATTTGTTATCAAAGGCCCTCAAGTGATCATTCTTTGATGTGGCATTAGAGTGATATGGTGAGAAGTTTTGATACTGAAATTAGCATGGTACAATAGCTATGACATTATTAGTGTCATTTTTTCATCTCAGATCTGTAGCTAGCATAACAATAGCATTAATAGGCAACCTTGCTGAGAAAATAATCAGTATTAGGTAATAGGTGCAGCCTCTTACTTCCTGCTCGAGAAGAATATTGTCTCGATTCTATAAACGTCGAATATATGGAGATTATCCTTGTCCACGACCGGCAGCAAACATGACATGATGCCGACAATCATATTTTAGAAACAGCAACCTGCGGAGAGTGATCTCGCACGTGAAACGTTACGTGCAAAGAACAGAGGTTTTCCAGTGAATGTCTTTAGCCACGTTGTCTGTCGTCACCATTACGCATGCAGGTCTTAAACATGTTATACTGCCCCTCCGTTTTGGACTCTTTCAATAATCCAGGGCGAGAGTTTGGCTTTCACTTATCTTCTCGTAGGTAACTTCGAACGACTCATTCGCCGCCCGAACGAGCAAGACCATACGTTAAATTACTCCACGGGCAGACAAAACATTATCAGCAACACACAATGTGAAGAAGGCTTGTCCATGCTGAAGAAAACTAACATAGCGGGTGGGGGCTCACAAGTGAGATCTGAGGAGAGATTCTAAGATTCAATCATGTTCACCATGAAAATTGGTTTTCAACCTTCCGAACCATCAAAGCAGCTCCATCAAGCAGGAAGAGGACAAATTTGACAAAGGAAGGCTGAGACGATTGGGACTCTTCTCAGAGGACGTGCAGCGGAACCATGTAGTGCGGGGACACATGGGTGGATTCGGCAACATTCGTGCGAGTCCAGACACGAAGAGTGACGTCCCCGCTTACGTGAGTTTTCTATGGGGAGTACGAAACGATGTTGACCGAATTCAAGCGGGAATAGAAAAAGGTGAGAGGGACCGCTTTGCTGGTGAAGTCCCGTGATGGGGGATGCTTGTGAAAAAAGACCAGACCCCACATGCGCTCGGTTGTTGTCAATCATGGAGATCGAGACGAAGACGTGCATCCGCGTGATGAAGTAGGCGTCTTGTACCCATTCACGATTTCTTTTTGTGTACATTGGCTTCTCATCACCGCACCTGTCGATTTATTTACAATAAATTTCATTGAAATCGCGCTCCGACGTGTTGACATTCCAGATCCTCCATTGGTGAACCAGTGAGCTGTCCTGATCGAATGGCCTTGCATCACCTGCCAACTTTACACCCACAAAACACGAACAAAATAGCAAGTTGCAACTTCAATAATCTCGGTTTGCTAATCATGCATATCCCTTTTCTGGTAAAGGAGGAAATTATAAATACTAAAAGGCTCTAAGATAGTTCTAACTTAAGATAACAAGATAATTTGTAGGTATTTCGGCCTAATTTGGATCTTCTACCTCTTAAGTAAGCTCTGATTTAAAGATATAAATCCGTGGCAGAACCAAAGATATACAAATGTACAGATTGGCAATAGAACCAAAGCCTCGATATTGGAGGAACTAGGACAATTACGATGATGATTATTTGTCCCCGTATGTGGGTGGAATTTTAATATTTTTTGCTAGCTGGTTTTTTGTCTTGTAAGGCTGTCTACTATAGATGTCATTATTGATTGTACAGTGATCTCTCGCCGGGCGGTAGGATTTCCACATTATCAGATGAATCAACAGGCAAGAAAAATAAGCAAAGTTCTAGAACCCCACCAATTTCTTGCATATAATTTACTAGCAAACGATGCTATCATGCCCCTTGTGCCCCCATTATATCCGGTGACAAAGTAGGAGCGTACCTGTTCTTTCTTCCGCTTCTTTGGTTTGACCAACAATGGCCATTGTGCTCCTGTCAGTGATGAATCATCAGGCAAGAAAAATAAGCAAAGTACTAGAACCCCACACATTTCTTGCATATAATTTACTAGCAAACGATGCTATCATTCCTGTGGCCAGTTCAGAGTTCCACTTCCGCCTGAGAGAGAGAGAGAGAGAGAGAGAGAGAGAGAGAGAGAGAGAGAGAGAGAGAACTCAAATTAAGATATAAAACTGGGTACGAGGGTTAGAGAAGTTGGTACCCATCGTCCCGTGAGAATTGTGAAATCTTTAGTGCTTCGAGAAATAAAAACCGAGGTAGTCACCTTAAGCTAGGGGAATGAGATTGGCCCTTGCTCTTGGATGAAAAGCACAGTAAACAATCAAAAACGTATGTAGACAGATAAAAACACAGTAAACAACAATAAACGAAGTAAACACTAAACCAGGATGAATAAAAGAACCAATTTTTTAAGGCTGCACAGATAAGAAAGATAAGGCAGTGCCCATTGAGAATTATATGAATAATTTAACGTTTGGGCCATAATTTTGGATTCCAAGGTTCAAATTCCTCAAAATATGAGAATAGGGAAGCAGCACCTGATGGTCTCTATGGCTAGCAGCCAACTGCTATTTCTTTAGACCGTTTCCCGAGACAAGTAGCCCGAATATACAGAAAATGTTGACCATTAGAGAATCACATTAACAACATTAATAGATACACCGCATCATGACACTCTTTATCTTCTCTCGGTTAAATTGAATGGTCATAATCAATACTGATTAACCAACGTCTGCATAACTCGCTGGGGTTCGGGACAAATGCACATCTAGATGGAAGATAAGCGTGCTGATCGATGAGGAATCAATACTCCAGTAAACACCACTTTGAAGCAATTTCAAGCTCCAATCGATTGTTTTTGCTCCTGACCAACCAAAAAAATATCACCACTCAGATAGAATACTAATATACTTATAAAGAGTGGAACCACAAAGAAACATGCAAAAGAGAAGAAAATGCCATTGCTTACCCTCCGACAGGTGATCGATCGCCTTCACCTTTTTGCCCAAAAGTCAATGCATGCACATCGCGTTATTTACTCTGATCTCATCACCTTCATTGAATTTGCCGACATGAAACTCATAGCTGCTGCTGCATCTATCAAATCCCATTACAGAGAACTTGCGACTGTAAGCATAAAGATGCTAATTTCTTTTTCCCAAAAACTAGTGGGATAATTGATATTGCAGAGTAAAAGCCAATTTATTACATTTAAGCGAAGGCTCCTATCATCACTTGACATAGAATTAGCAGTGATCAGCTCTGTTGCCAACTTGCTGTTTTAGCATTTCCGGATATCAGAGAAAGGACTGCTCTGGAGGCACAACTAAGCGGCGATTTTTATGTTGCGGAGGCCACTGCAGCTCCCTTTTCCTAAACCCTATCCATTGGGAGAAGGAATCCCCCAGTTATCGTGCTTCGGCATGTCTCTGACACTCACTCCAAAGATGAATATCATTAACTCACACCACTTTCTGCCAGGTGAAGCTCCTACCTTCATGATAAAGTGCAGCTTCCAATTACACATTTCATCGAATCTTCTGTCAAGCATAATAAAATGATGTGAACAAGGTCCACATTCAGCTAACCCTGAAGCACAGAGATTCATCTTAACTGGGTGGTAAGTCAGATTTTTGGAGATTTGAAAAACAAGCATACCTTTCAAAGCTAATTTACTGTAACAAACTCTTCGCCTGTTAGGGCTACTTAGCTATCTAAAAAAGAAGAAACTTCAGTCCAGTCATTGAAAGACTGAAAGTTATGCTAAATTACTACCCGAAGATATCTCGATAAACCTTCAACAGTCACAACACTTTCAGCAAGTGAATGGGACATGAAAAGCAAATGATTTCCAAAAGCCCTCCACCAAAGGCATTTATTTCTTCGCCTTCCCTATAGTGCTCTCAATTAGCAACTCCATACCGCTTGGCTAGGTTAAAAAGAATCCCTAAATTGTTGAAATTATAAAATCTAACGTGCATAGAACACCACAACAGATAGTCCTGGATGCTGAAATTCAACATTAACATTGGATAATGAAACTTTGCCATCTATTTCATGGATTCCGAAGTCAAGAAGGAGTAGAACAGAGTACTTCCCAGAAATTCAATGTCAAGTATTAAAAAATGTAATTTTTGCAATAAAATATGATGACTGCAGCCATAATTCCTCAATTCGCTGTATGTTGGCCAAGATCAGGAAAAAAACACATGGAGAAAGCCACATATAGCACATAAAAATGCAAGATAAGAGATTATCATAATAAAACGTCATGGAAATTAAAGAATCCATACCACGCTAAACATTTTTGGAGGGAGATAATTAGAAAAAGATTAAAATATTTAAAATTCCTAAATCTAACAAAGGCGGTGTCAGGCAATCTCAGTTGAAGTCCTTCAGTCTCTTCTTCAGCACATCCATAGATTTCTTTCGCGAATTTTGTTTTGTACTTCTGTTTGAGAGGCTCCCAAAGATGCTATCTGGGGAATCCTTGAATTTCTCACAGATAGTAGCCACCTTTTTATAATCCAGTGCGCTGTAATTCTTTTCTCGGATCACTGGATTCATGAAATTCTCTGGTTGACTGCTCAGTAGAAGATTTATCAATTGCCTTGCTTCCAACAAGCACGCTCTAAAGCTACCATCCTTGTATATTTCACTCAAGCCTGTGCTGTGAAATCTCTCATCTGCAAATGACTCCAACATCTTCAAGTCATTGTTGATACTCATGACAGCATTTGCATTGAATCTCTTCACGCTATCACTAAGGAAAGCTGACACTATAGAGTTAGAGATGTGCTCAAGAGCCCCATTTCCCACTTTGCACAAAGCATCCAAGGGCAAAATCTGCTGTGCTGTGGACAAGAGAGTGCCGAGGTAAATAAGCACCTCACTTACGTATTCATTGCCATTTTCGGCTATCTCCTCTGTCGTCCAATTAATATGTTCTGTAAGTGCCATAAACTCATCCAGCTTGGAGTTAACCAAATTCAGCAAAGCAATATAAGCTGCATCTCTTGAGGTTTTCAGAACCACCTTAGCTGTCAAACCAGCTTGAGGCCTTTCAACCGATCGGATTGGGATCCCACAAAGTTGGGCAGCATGTCGAACAAAAAAATCAGAGGCTCTCTCAAGAAAAGCAATGTTGGCAGCAATTTGCATTGCTTGAGAAACACCTATGCTGCTGCTCTCAATTGTATTCAGTAGAGCTTCATTCAACACATCAATCAAGAATTTGTCCAAGTACTTCTTCACGAGGTCATATGAATTTATATGCACTCCATAGGACAAATAATCAACAGAACCCTTGATGAATGATCTGACAATCCGGCAAGCATCGGGTACCATTGCCGAAAATGGTGCAATATAAGGGAATGCAGGCATGATATCAGACGTTTGGAGATGAAAAGAGAGGACATTATTTTCATAATCAGCATCCTTTTTTATCACCATCTGCTCATAAGTGTCATTGCCAAGAACACCTATAATTTGTTGTCTGCACTCTTCCAAAAGAAGCTCGTGGTACTTGTCTCGGCTATTATCCAGAGCCTCTAAAAGAGACCCGACTTCATAACCATACTGTCTAAGAGTTGCCCCAAACAGAGTAACATAATCCTTCACAAGTAGGAGATGGGTGGCAGAATCCATATGAGAGAATTGGTCATCCAGTACTGAAGTCATTTTGGCAACAGCAGTCTCCCACATTGTCTCAATCTGATCAGCAACTAAGAGCCCACCACTAGTTCTCAGGACACGGTCCTCTACAATAAAATGACCCGCAATTTGAGCAAAAAATGATTGATAAGATTCGACGAATGGCTGTGCAGACGATACCTGCAGATCTGAATTAAGCTGCAGCAGTCGATTCTTATAGTAGTATTCACGAAACTGCTCCTGGGTTCTCAGACAAGTATGGATGTGATATGCTCGATAAAGAGGGGTAAGATCAAACTTTAACACAAATTCCTCGTCCAGTTCTTCAACATCAAGAGAATAAGCAAAATCTCCTATCCCAGAAACACTCTGCTCTTCAGCCTTTCTTTGACGTTCCAGCATTTCCTCATCCCGTTGGCGGGCTGATGCAGCATGTCCTATTGCTGTTTGCCCAATATATTTTGCAGAGCTTCTTATCTGCACAAGCCATTCGTTGAACTGGCTGCTTAGTCTCTTCTCAATATGCAATTTGATAAGGGGTATTCTCTTCTCGACAACCATTTTAAGAGCTTTGACAGGGATATTATGCAAGTAATTTCTCTCAATAATATCAACAGTTTTTAACGCAGGATAAAACTGCCCCTTGGAAAAGTGACCATTGAACTTTGCACAGAGATCCAAGACTTGCACACAGATCTTACACATCTTTATAGCTTCCGCAACATTCTTTTTTATTGAATAAGACTCAAGAAGTTCTTCAACTTTGATCAAAAGAGCCCTCCCAACCTCTTGCAGCTTAAAATTGTCACTGGAGAGCTCGCTTTTGAGTTCTTCAGCATCAACAAGCACGCCGCGGAGCTCATCAACAGCTTGAATAAATTCCTCATAATGCGTCTTACAAAGCTCCTCGATCTCCACTTCTTTCTTCTTCATAACATGCTTGAGCTGCTGCAGGAGTGATTCGGGGCGTCCCATTTCAAAGGCATGTCGCACAAGGGGACCCAAATCCTCACCATTACCAATCAAAGTTGCAAGGACCAGGTCCTCTCCCCCATCTCCATTCTCTGCAACGGTCCTCCTCTTAGGTTTTGCATTCATCTTTCAGATCCAATCATAAAAAGACACTGCAAAAACTGAATAGATGTCAAGGGTTAGCCCAATAAATCCAATCATGCGACAGCACCACACTTCAAGAAATATAGAAACAAAAGAGAAAGATCATTTCCAACTTAAATACCTCGGTAAACGATTCAAAGCGCACTATTCGCAGGTCGCAATCATTTCCTTATGTCTGGCAATTCCTGTTTAATATGGCAGACCGCTCCAGATGATTAGCACACATGCAGAACTTCTACTACAAAAATATAGAGGACTACCAATCAAAAACTGCAAGACTATGACCATGGCACGGAGAAGGAAGACGAAACAAATCCAAATCTGCCCCGAGCTACACAACGCTACTTACTTTTTCCCGGACAAACGCTGTCCTAGCTGACAATGGCTAAAAAGAAAAACGAAATGGATAGATGACGAAGCGATTGCTCGAAAAACACACAAATCAGAAGATTGACATCACTAAACAGCCACGCCCAAATCGCTATCGGTGACTGCAACGAGCTCAGGTTGCCACCAATCGATCCACACTACGACGCACAGCGAAAATCTCCCCAGCCAATACACACACGGGAGAGACCTCTCCACCAATCCACCACAGGACGCAGTTCAAAAATCGAAAAAAAAAAAAAATAGCACAACGAACTTAAACGAAATCGCCAATGCACCTATGAAAACCATTCGTCCTCATAGCATCCGACGCGGCGGCAAACGCGTAGGTAAAAATGGGAAAATACCGCAATCGGCCGCCCTCGGCCTCTTCAGGCGGAGATAGGCCGAGATACCGGCAATGGCGGCCGCCGTTCGACGGCCGCAGCAACGGCAGCGGCGCGAATCCGCAGGCACGAATTTCTCATCTAGCTTTTGTAACGCGAAGCCTATCTTCGAAAAAATAAAAAATAAAAATCGTTCGGTACCTCCATGGCTGGATACGAGCTCGCGAGCCGATCGGAAGAAGGAGCTGGAGCTTGGCGATGGAGCCGCGCGGCTTCGCTGTCTTTCCTCCTTCGTCCGTTTTCCTGGAATTGCCAGCTGAACGCTGGTGACGCGAATTGATCTGGGGGAAATTTTATGCCGAGGAGAGGCGGAGTGACTTTTCTCTCTCGTTTTCTCGGGAAAAACTCCGAGAAGAAGAAGGAATTTTCTCCCATTTGTTTTTTAAAAAAATTGAATTTGTTTATTATGAAGGACGACAAATATTCGGTAAATTACACATCGGCATCCACGTGGAGCAGATGGAGGGCTGAGATCAAATTGGGGAGACTTTCTCAACACTCACGGCAATGCGAGACTAGATTTGGTGCCATAGATGTTCCTTAAGCAAAGCAAGCTCCCCATCGTCAAAGCGACAAAAGGTACACTGTTTTAGCGAAGCGATTAGTACGATGTCACCGATCAATTATATTTACCTTACTATTTAGAAAACTCTCTCTTACTATTAGATTATTTCTTTAAAATAACATTTTGGAGCTTCTCGGATTGGGCTTCGAACACGGGATTGCTACGTGGCTAAGACTGACACAGAATGCCATCATGGACGTTCGACAATAGCACCTACAGCTCGATCGAAACGCTTGAAATGTCTAGCGAAATGAACTCGAGATCATTTTGAAATTCTTGAACCCTAATGGAAAGCAAAAGGCATGAAGATGACCATGATCGGGCCAGCCGATCGAAATGCCAAAAGCAGATAGCAGTAGGGATTACTACGCTAGATGCTACAATAAACTACATTTAGCCGATAGCTTCCAGTTGCTGATGAAGATACAAGAGTGCGTCGAACTGAATTTGCCTTATTCTATTGATTAGAAAAACATCCCACCACACCACCCAAAGAACTCAAGTTCCCATCATCCTTAAACATAGAACTCGAGGTCGGAGAAGCGATAAGATAAGCAGGAGTTAGATAGTTCAACGGCTTCCAGGAACCCCCGCAAAGAGGTTCAAAGTACCGTCATATTAGCTCGTCTCCCCGACATATATACAAAACTGTGAGCTGGAGCAGCATGTCGTCGCTGCACCTCTCGAACTTCTCTCCACCTCAAGTGGTCACCAGATGAGGACCGGCACGCGGAAGCACGCAGGAATACGTCACGTACTTGATGCTATCCATTAGCACCACCACGAAAATGCGAGACACGGACTTCGGTGGCATCATGCCATCGACGTCGCCGTCTCCGGCTTCTCTGGGATCCACAAGTACAGACACCACCATCGAGGAAAGAGACTTGTTAGCTGGAAGGTCCTGAGTCTTCGAGTTCCTCCTCGCTCGCTCCTCCGACACGTTGAAGTTGGACCCAGCAAAGCGGGTTGGCAAATTGTGAAGGAATCTTCTGTTTCTCCCCTTGCCCGCATGAGTGGCGTTCCGACGATTTTCATTAGTCACGTTACCAACTGGAGAAGCAGGTACTATGGCTCCTTTAGCCGAGGAGACATCAAACCGAAATACTTCAGTGCACAGGCCAGAACTCAGCATAGGCCCTGAAACAAGAAAAAATTGCCGCGCTCATTCACTGGAATACGTGATATGCATCTTCAAAATAACACTGCAGGAAAAATTACAGAATAAAACAAGTAATCTACAACCTAATTTCAACCACCCACGCGAAAGATAATGAAGGCAAAAAATTTGCTTGAAGCAGCAGCTTGAATGACAATGCAACAAAATAATTATTAGCCATAATGCAAAATAAGTACAATAGTGTGATCTACGACATAAGTAGAACATAGACCCTCAGCCTTAGAGAGATCACCCTTATAGGAGAATGATGACTTGGAAAAAATCGAAGAACATGAAAAGAATGAAGATACTAAGGATCAGATCTCACCATTTATTAAAATAAAGTGGTATGTAACAAAAGTAAAACTTCAACCAAAATAACATAGCTGCATGAATGGCAATCTAAAGACAAATTTTATCTATATCTGGAAGTATGTATCAGATTGGCAATCCATATTTATAAAGGAGAGAACGCAGGGAATAACGAGACTAAGGATCATAATCTTACATATTAATAATAGATAAAGCAATGTCAAAAGGGAAAAAATGTGCTACTGAAACATAATAGCTTCATAGATGGCAATCAACGGATCAGCCTAAATAAGATCTAGGAAACATCAGCAAGACAACCCATACATGAAGAAGACAAATTATGCAGCTGACAAAAGCTGAATTCAATCAACAACACATTGGTGCCTAAATCCTCACTGGAAGCAATAAATCAATTTCAATAGGAAAAAACAAAGATAGTTTAGCAATTTTCAAGCTGCCAAAACCTCAGCAATTAACATTTCACACTAGTGAACAATAGATCCAGCTTACTTCATTGAAGTGAATCTATTCTCTGATGCATTAAGCACCATATAAACTGATCATTCAAACACGGATAGTAACAGAGTTTCGAAAAAAGAAGGTTACTCGGTGAAAAGAATATCTGTTTGTAGATTTACATCAAACCCAAAAGACTCTAACGTGGGTATAATGTACACAGACACCAAAAGCACAGTACCATCATTACCTGCGAGGCCTTCACGGAACCACTCTTGCAGCTTACCATCTGCTGGTTTTGACTTCATGTGCTCCTTCAATGGATCGCCATTCCCAGAAGCAAGGGCCCTCTGCCTTTCGGTTGGTTTTCCATACGTACGGGAGTTCGCCCTTGCAATTTCAGGAAGAGCCAATGCAGAGGCCAGATTTTGCCTTGTTGTCGGATCAGTAATCCCATCATTCTTTGTTTCACCGGATGCATGGGATGCCATAGCCTTCTCACTCGCCATAATAGAATGAATTATCAAGTTGCCATCAATTTTCACAAGCTTATCATTCCTAGGAACATACAAAGAGGCAACAAGAGGCTCGCTCATGTTGGGCATAGATTCTCTATCTTTTCTCGTGATCTTATAGTCTGACCTGCCACCACAGCCTCTACTACAACCAGTACTGAATGTTCCACTGGAAGACCCTCTTCCAGTGCCATAATAAGTACCATTCATATGTCCATTAACAGCCAGAACCCGACCTTTGTGATGATAATAATACCTATCATTTAAGTAGTTAAACCTACCAGCACCTGAATCCCCGCTTCCACCGAACCTGACATTCACCATTGGAACCAAACCTCCGAAAAGCAAGACAAAAAACAGCAGACCAAGAAAACTAACACTGGCAACCTTCTTAGTTTTACCCTCACTCTTTTTAGTCTCAACTTTCTTTGCTTTGGGAGCCGACACAGGCTGTTGAGGTCTCAATCTAGGAATTGGGACCAAAGGCACCTGCGATCCTTGCGGTTTCATGACATAAGGTGCACAAGGAACCCATGGATAAGCCATATGCCCCATCGGAGGCGCAGGGTACATACCCGGTGCTGGAGGCGGACACATTCCGCCACCACCCAATTGCTGTCTCAAGCTGACATTTTCAGCCATGAAGAACGATATTTTGCCATTCAATTCCGTAATAGTGGAGTGCATGGACCTCACCTTCTCCTCAAGCTCTTCCACGTAATGCTTCTTCCTCTGTCTCGAGAGCTGCGCACTCTCGCGGTTCCTCATCAACCTCGCTTTCTTTTTCTCTTCGTCCTCGTCGTTGCATTGCGAATCATTCACACTGACCGCGGCCTCTGCTGATCGCCTGTACTTAATGCTCCGAGTTTCAGAGACTGTATCATCCTGCACCTTCTTCCGCTTCGCCAGAAAGGCATTAGACATCTCCTCCTCAGCTTTCACCTTCTCATCGGCGGCCAATTTGGAAGAAACATCGCGTTCGAAGCTTCCGGAACATGGCGAAGGAGGATTGGTATCATCCGACAAGCCAGAGCCTCCTCCATTCCCCGACCCCTGCGACGAGACCGGACCACCCGAAAACTGCCGATCACCGGAGACATCGCAGTCCGGCGACGGAACGTTGGACAAATTCTCAGGACTCGCCCTCTGATCGCCCGATCGGTAGCTACCAGACTCCGCCGGCGGGCAATTCAAGTACCCGGCGACATCGGCGGACGCCCGGTCGCCGGAGATTCCGGAGGAACCGGACTCGCAATTGATCTGCTCGGGGTTCTCGGCGGGGGAGGGGATGAGGAAGGACTCGTCCTCGCCGGGGAGGTAGAGATCGCCGAGGCCGTCGAAGGTGAACTCGAAGTCCCCATTGTCCCCGAAGCCGAAGTCGAAGGCGAGATCGGAATCGAAGGGCTGGGGCGCGCCGCCGCCGATCGAGCCGGAGTCGGGGCCGGCGCCCTCGGAGAAGAACAGGGGATCGAGGGGCGGGATCGGGAGGCAATCGAAGTCGGCCGGAACCACGGGATCGGGGCCCGAGGCGGCGGGCGGCGGTGGATCGGAGACCGCCGGATCGGCCATCGCTAGGGTTTGCGCGAGGAGGACGAAGGGGGACGGGAAAGCGAGCGAACGAGCGAGGAAAGGGAAGGACGGGGAGGGAGAAGTCAGAAGTCTTT
The DNA here is from genome assembly GCA_017140325.1 of Eucalyptus leucophloia subsp. euroa. NCBI lineage: Eukaryota > Viridiplantae > Streptophyta > Magnoliopsida > Myrtales > Myrtaceae > Eucalyptus > Eucalyptus leucophloia. Next base: position 32,814,573 of record CM029469.1, on the reverse strand, counting down.
CGGGGGTTTTGCGGACTCGTATTGAAGACGGAGGAGACTCGCTCCTCCGTGGAAAAACCCACCCTCCCCGCTTTGCGTGGCAAAGGCGTTACGCCTCCTCACCCACGTTCGCTCTCGGCGCGTGCGTCCACGCCCGTACCCCTCTCTAACGCAAAAAATATATAAATTCTTTTTTGGGTAAATAGTATTTAATATTCCTTTACTACTGTTTACACTGAAAAAATGACAATTCTTTTTGTATGTATTATCGACACGTAAAATCTTTTCTAGATACATTCATTTTTCATGAAAGATAATTTGGTGAGAACAATGACAATTTGAGGCATCAATAGCTTGAAAGAATTCGCAATTTTTTTGGATACAATCATCCAAGAAGATTAGATACTATTATCGTCGATTAGATCTTAACAATACTATTTTTTAGATCTTGAAAATTTTTTCTTGACATTGATTAAATTCAATCAAAAGTATATCTATACCTTTTCTTGGGCTCCATTGATTAAACTTTGGATTGGTAAAAGGAATTTAATTCCGGCAAAACAATAATAAAGATTTGGTCCTATGTAGCACATCATGTGCACTTTCCTTGATATTATTTTCTCTTAAGACTACACCTTTTTTTTTTTTTCACATATGACAATTCATACACAAAATAATTCAAAATGTGTCAATCATATAACAATGAAGGTTAAAATCGATAAAAACATATTGAGATAACATCAATTGTTCAAAACTCCTTGAAAATTCTTTACATGAAGAATAGTAATGTCTTGATAATCAAATTAAAAGTCAACCCATCTATCACAAAACCCATACATGTCAAAATTCGAATGGTACTCAAAATAAAAATGGTAACGTTTTCTTTATCACCTTGACATCTTTTTCATATGCTCTTCTATTTTTCATTCAACATAACTTTTCGACAAGGACTTATAGACAAACACGAAATTAGTAAATTATAGTAGGAATCAAGCTATTAGAACCCAATCTCTATGTCCTTAGTAGAGGGAGGGAATAGCTAAATTGATTAAATAAGTTATAAACGCATTTCTTAACTCATATAGGTGCTAAATAGATCATAAATTGATTTACAACTTACTTACAGTCAACCCAATTTTATAACTCTCTTTAATTTCTCGCTTCACTCACACCACATTCTCCCTTCTTTTTGGTTATGAGTTTTCGTAGGTTAGGTAAATATTAGTTAAGTATAAGTTATTAAATTTGCATTTATTTGAAAAATGGATTAAAATGAATTTAATAAGTCAACAACTAAGGTTTGTCTTAATGACCACCCTTTCAACTTGGAACTCAAGGAGTTGGGATGGGGATGATTTAATTTTAGGAATATGTTTTGACTCTTACGCTCTGTAAAAGATAAGGTAAAAGTTGAAGAGTGAGTGTTAAAGTAGGAGTATAATAAAATCGATAAAAAAAAATTGATAGGTCTATTTGGGCCTAATTAGTTAGGACCCGACCCGATTGACCCGTTCAATGTGTTTAGGAACAGCGCGTGGGTGGAAAGCGGAAGTGGAGAAAGGACACGGAGGCGATGACCCCGTCGACCTCAACAGATCCGAACCGAAGGACACGTTGTTGTGGGGTTTAGAGTGAGGATGGCCGGGTGTCTGGAAACTTCGGATCTGGATTGTTTGCTTCCACGCGCAATTTTCGTTACCCTAACGCCACCCACCCGTCCTTTTTTCTTCCCCCGTGCTTTCCATTATTTTTTATTATCCTCTTTTGATCCTCGCCTCTCAATAGAAACTTCAGATTTTAGTGCCACCGAGGTTTAAAAAGAAATTAACATATTTTAAGCACCTACAGAGAATTAATTAAAACGCCTCGATAAAAGAGAGTTTATCATTTCCACTGTACTATATTTCTCGTGCTATGTGTAATTAATGTGTTAAAAATAAAAATTATTTATATAAATGCGTGAAAATCTTCAATAGCAATTTTGTAATTTGCTCCATGAATCATTTGAATTTGCTCAATTTCTCTTGCAACTTAAATTCAATGGAATGTTGCTAAGAGCATACATTGACTCCGACATTGCTCTTGAATTATTTAAGAAAATTACCCAAAAAGCCTACACATTTAATGTCTCATCAGAGTTATCTAACTACGATTGTTAAGTTTTCATTCTAACCGAATAGTTTTCAAAAGGATCACAAGTCCTACTATTCTATGGAGCCTCTGCAGACTTCAATCTTGCTTTTTTCTGTGTTTTGGTTGGTTTTCAGACCGGAGGGAAACTAGAATCAAGTCAAATATACATTCTACATCACTAAATTTTGTATTGAGTTAAAACAAGCTTCACAAAGATGACCGCAAGGAAAAGGACATGCACCGTTTTTTTTTTTTAATAGTGTGAGGAGAATTGTGGTCACGTGGCTCTATTGAGAGTTTCTTAGGAGTTAAGGCACGATTCCTGAAAATAAATATTTTGGCCGGTCTTTCCGGATGTACTGGAGTCTAAACGCAATGTAATAGAATATATGATTTCCCTGGGAATTTAAAGGGTCATTTTACTAAGGAGGATTTTTGAGGGGGAACGTGGTTTTCACATTTCAGCCCCACCTCGCCTCGTGATTCCATCGTTATGTATTCGTGCAAAAAAAAAAACTTTAAATTAGTATACAAGTGTTAATTTTATCTCAAACTAATTCAATTATGACAATTACATACTAATATATTTATTAAATTAAATAAATATTTTAAAATAATTTATTGATAAAAAAGTGTCAAATTAGTAGTGCATTACATGTGTTAATTTTATCTAGATTGAGATCTGAGGGGTGGCGGGGACTTCAATTGTCTTGTATCAGGTGAAGAGAAGAGGGTGGTAGGCTTAGTAGGGCTTGAACTTAAATGATTCAAGCAAAAATCACAAATCGATTCACATTATGACAAACAAAGGGTAAAATATTTGTCAATTATCATATGTCACATAATTCAACAATATGACGGTAAATTCCAACAAAAACTAACAACAGTGGAAATTTATCACATGTGTGTGGATTTGAATTTTTTATAATTGGTTAATGTACTGTTGTGGGCCAAGCTATAGAAGGTATTGCAAGATGGTCCAAGGCTAAGGGAACAATACAAGGTAGTCGAAAAATTAATTTTGAGTAAATTTATTCTAGGCATACCAATTTTGAAAATTTATAGGCATATCGATTTTTGGTTTTTGATAATATAAATCCAAAGAATATGAAAGCCAAATATTTAATGTCTCGTTTAGTACCGTGGCAAGAAATTTGCTGGATTTCCATTTCTCGGAATGAGATTATATTGCAAAAAGTTTTCGCACGATACTTCTCATCGATGGCAATGGCGATGGCGATTGCATATTCTAGCAAATGGTGGGGGATGATGACTACCGACGGACGGTGGCAGCCACGACAACTAGCTGCGGTAACCATCGGCGGATGGCATTTGAGTTGGGCTATGATTGCTTTCTGATGTTGGGATCGTGAAATTGGAATCTCAATACTAGCTGCTGCTAGATAATCCAATTCCGCATCAGTCGATTATCCAATTCTACATTTTGATTTTTCTACAAACATGAAAATTATAGGAATTTGAATCTCGATCTTTAAAAATATCCAATTTCACACATCGCTTAAGAACAACCGTTTCCCTTATTTTCTCATTTTCTCACCGCCTCCTCCACTCCAAACTTCTTCCTCAACTCTCTCCTCTCCTCTCAATCGCACGGCACAATCGACGCTCTCGAGGCACAACCACCGCCCCTTGCCGCCATCATCGGACCTCTCTCGCCGTTTGATATATCTGCTCATGCCCGCACGGCGCAACTCCGCCTCTCTGAACACGTCTCCCACCATTTGTCGATTCTCTTTGCTTATTGCAACTTGCCAACTCCAAGACGCCACCAACCCTCAGGCAACTAAGGAGGATCTCGCTCCTGCCCTGTCTGCGTGACGGCGCCGTCGCCCCGCCCCGCCGTGGACCGAAACCGCCTTTGGCCTGCCTGATGGAGGGAAAAGGTTCGAGATTTTCAACTTTCAACTGCCGCTGACTTATAATACCGATGGAGGTGAAAGCTGAAAATTCAACGTTCGGTTAAAGTAAGCTTTGTTCAGCACTATTAATTTAATTCTTTGTTGATGCTGGAACTCGGAACCGCGGGCTTGGTCTGCAACTACCTCGAGAAATCGATCTGCAGCTGTTTCGCTGGAAAAAGTCAAAAAATCTTTCACCAAACCTTTTGGTTTTTTATGAGGAAAAAGGGTTTTCATGTTGATTCTTGACAGGAGATAATTTGGCAGGGAATCTGAAAAGACGATAATGAAGAACAGGTTTCCGGAATAGAAAAAGAATAAACGCGCGTTTAGTAACTATATAAAATTTCTATTCCAATTCTTTTTTAATTACCTTTTTAGATTAAAATAAATTTGATATTGAATTTTCATAAACCATTCACGATTAATTATATTTTTATACTAAGTAATAAAAATATTAACTAATCAATTTTTATTATATAGTAAATAATAAGCCATAGTATAAACTATACTAATATCCCTACAATATGTAATAAATAAAAATACTAAATTATAACATAAAATTAAATATGTATTCTATATACAACAAATATATATTTCATACTAGGAAGAAATAAAAATAGAATATAGAAATAATTTTTTTTTTGATTCGGCACTTTAGATTCTCTTTTTTGATTCTCGGACGAAGAATCATATTTTTTCGATTCGAATTCTTGTCCGAAACGATTACGGGAGTAAATTTGTTCCCTTAATCGGTTTTTGGACAAAAAATTTATCAAACGCGATTCGTTCAAACCGATTCAGGAACAAAAAATTAGAATCGAAAGATTGTTTGGATGGTTGCCAAACGGGGCTTTAGAGTGCTGAGAAGCAAATTTTGCAGGAAATAAAGCAAATAAAAGATTAATGAACTTCATTGACTAATGTCCGGGAAAATGTGAGATCGGATTTGCAAAATAATAATCAAACACAAGCGGACACTCCTGCTCCTCCTCAGAACAGATTTGCAAAATGAACTTCCGAAGTTTTTTTGGTCAGAACAGAATCTAAAAATTGAAAAAGATAAGGCACTGTTTAGTAATACTCCAAACAATATCTAATTCTATTATTTTATTTCCCAGGAAAAAAAACAAAAATCCATTTGGTAAATATTTTGTTACCGAGAATAAAAATTCGTTTTTTTATTCTCGAAAATAGATTTGAAATAGAATAAAAAAGTAGAAAAAGTAGTTTTTTGTTCCCGAAAATAATTTCATAGTCAAGCCCAACTTTTTTTTTTTTCTCTAGTCTTTTATTATTTTCTCATTCTCTCTTCTTCTTTCTCCCAGCCGATCACTGGCTACCACCAACCACTACAATTGTCGTTGGCAGTAGCCCACGACTAGCAAGGCAAAATCTGGCAAGCTCGCTGGAGGCTTGACTAACCATCGTGAGCCTCGGCCTTGTAAATTTGGGTAAGGCTGAGCCGCACTAGTGGCCAATCAAGCCTTGCTAGACCTTGCCTTGGCTTGACAAGACTTTAGTGAGCTCACCGAATCTCGCCGAGCCGGTTGTCGACCATGGCGGTGGTGACGACGACTTCGGCTACAAAGAAGGAGGAAGAAGAAAAGAAAATAGATAAAAGATAAAAATAAGAAAATATATTATAATTATTAAACAATTAAAAGAAACAAAAAAATATAAAAATCCTACCAAAAGTATTTTTTTCTTGGGAATAAAAATTTTGGACTGTTATTAAACATTTTTAAATGCTCAAAAACTCATCTAAGGAAAAAAATTAGGAAAAACCATTTGTTCCCTAGAGTGCTACGTAGCCTAATGAAGAATATACTTTGGAATTTAGAGTGCTACGCATCTTTTGAAGTTACAAGTATGTTTTTTGCATGTTGATAATCATTATCCACAAAAAAGGATTAGTATTTCTGAAGTCATTGAAATAAAAATCGCCACTTGATAAGAATCACCACACCATGCTAGAAATATGACACTCAAATCCGGGAATCGACACGTCTTGTTTGTCCTCCAACTCTAGCATTTAGCAAAGTTTACAAATGATGATTCTTCAATAATTGACATCAATGGCTTTACTATCACATGCCAATACTTTACTATCGACATCTTAACCAAAGTTGATCTTTTTTTCACGTAAATAGCCACACAACCACTGGATGACCGCATCCATGCTTTGAGCCCGTATTTGCCCTTCGATACTTCAATTAGCATTGAAAATGAAGGAAATCTAGACGAGGAGGATAAATTTGAACCTAAAATGGAGAACGGTGTATATTTGGAAAGATGTCTGAAAGAAGAAACTATATCCAAGTCTCAGGTTACTACTTATGTGGGACCATGAAGTAGTAGTCAAGTTAGATTGGATAAGGGACAGCCTATGAACGATAAGTGATAAAATGATACGACAAAAAAAACATTAGTATTGTTTTAGGAACCAAGGACATCATTGTGCGTCAATGAGATAACTGTAAAGAAATGTTTTTGCCAATATTAGCTTACAAGTTAATTAAGTGATCTCATCTAATACCCATCAACATAGTAATAACATGTATTGATAGATGATTAGCTTGTTAAAGTCACCCTTATTGATTTTGATTTAAAGAATCCATTTATTTAAACTAAAAATCACACAACTGGCTAAAGAACAAGTTAGATGCCCCAAGATATGTTTATTTTTTATTTTAATTTATAAAAAATAATGGGAAAAAGCCACTAAAAATCCAAAATTAAACAAACGGGGAAATAATTTTTTATTTTCTATCTTCAGTGGTCCACATTGTCAAATCGAAAAATTCTAATTCTTAATTTTCAAATTTATTGATAAACACCTAAATTGTATTCACTTCAATTTGAAATTTTCTTCCTCTTCACTCCGCTCACGTGGAATTTCTGGCGCCGATCGGGCCGACGTGGCTAATCGACCCGTCAAATAAGGCTCGACCGGCCATGCAAGAAATAAAAATCCGACCCGAGCCAATCGCCGCCCACGCGGCCGACGCCCTCCCGGGAATCGTCCTACGTGGCGGCCCCCGATAGGCGGAAGGGCCGAGAGCGCACCGAAAACGGGAGCGCACCCGAAAATCTTCCCAGCAAATGGTCTGACCATCTTGTCTTTTTCTTTCCCCGATATAAAAATCTGCAAATATTTCCTTCCTTGGACTTCTCTTTTATCCCATCTCCTCTGCGAGATAAGCCCCCGCGAGGTTTCCCTCTCTAGCCCCCTTTCTCTCTCTACGATGCTGGGAGAATTCAACGCCTCTTCCTCTTCGTCTTCTTCCTGACACTCGCCTTCCCCTTTCTCTCCAGGCGAGAGGAGAGAGAGAATTGGGAATTCGGTGACGGAGAAGGAGTAAGGAAGAGAGAGAGAGAGAGAGAGAGAGAGAGAGAGAGAGAGAGAGGTGAAGAGCCATGGACCCAGCAGCAGCGGCGACGGCGGCGGCGGCTCCGAACGACAAGGAGGCGATGGTGGATCCTTTCCTCGTCGAGGCTCTCCAGAACCCTCGCCACCGCCTCACCAGTAAGCTCCCCTTTGCTTTTGGGCCAGCTCCCTCGATTTTTCTTGCCGCGGTTCCGTGTCGATTGCGGATTTCGTTGTATCGGGTGTCGCCCTTTGGAGGGGTCTTGGGTGGGTAGTGGGATTTTGTCGCTTTTGACATTGAAGGTTTGGTTTTTATGTCTTTTCGGGTCGGTGGAGAATTTCGTGCGGGGTTAGGTTTTCTGATAGAGGCTCGATCGGGCGTGGGGTTTGTGCAGGATGTTCAGATCTGAGGCTGCTCTGAGCAATTGCGCTCTGTCGGAGCTGAGAGAGATGAGGAAATCGAGTGAAACGACTTTTGTCTGGTCTTTTTTTTTTTTTTTTTTTTTTGGGGGGGGGTTGTGTTTGTCGGCATGCTGGTTCTTGTTGGGAGTGGACTTTATCGCGAAATGGCGAAACATCGGGGTATTAATAAGCTTAGTTCTGGAGATTTTAGCATGGGGGGTATGTCTTATCTGGAGCATAAGATTAAATACACCCTCTCAAGTGGGTAATTCTTGTGGGGACTTTCCTTGAATGGTGTTGCCTCACTTAGCCCCGGCCTTTTTCCATTGGCGATGCATTGTTATTGGTCGCTTGGGGCCCTGCTGAACAAAGGGTCTTGTGAAAACTGTTGTGGGAATCTGAATAAGTTTAACTCTAGGATTTTCATTATCACTTTAATGTGGAAACTCGTCATGCATCTCCGCTTCCATGTGTATTTCCCTTAGAATGTTATGCTTATAGGTCACAGTGAAAATTCAATTTTGTCCTGTAGTTGCCTGTTAATCACTGATAAGATAGGACCGTAGGTATTGAATGTCTTACACATGTCTTAAATTTTATCATCTCATTGTATGGACCGAAAATCCTAGTAATTAATGTAGCCTAAAGGCTATTCTGGCAACCTGTATAATTTATTGCTCCTGGGCCAGTCATGGTCACTATCTACACCTCTCGAGTGATGGTATTCACATATATCATGGGTGGATGAATAGTTACAATATAGAAGACAAGATAAGTGGCCTTAACATGAGAGATTGACTTGCACTAGTTGTCAAGTTAAATGAACTAGCATGCCACTATATTCAGCACCCTTGAAGCCATAAGAAAAAAGAAAATCTTTGTTGGACATTCCTCATTACTTCTTTCTACTTGACCGCATTTATTGGTTGCTTTATAAACAACGCTCACTCCAACTCAGCAATTTCTTTCATCAAGATCTCTGGTTGAACTCTGAAGGCTGAATTCTCAGCTTATGAAAAATGTTCAGGCAGCATGGGTTTTATCCTGCACATTGGTTCAGTTGACTGATCACTTAATTGTTTTCTTTGTTGCTATCCCGAAACTTAAGGCTACTGTCAGAAACATTTATATGATTCTCCTATCTGCTCAGCTCTAGCAACTTTTGAGTGACGATGCTCAAGTTATAGCTGTACTGCATAGTTGTAACCTTGACTTTATTTGTACATTGGTTGAAAGTGAAACTATTTTGGTTGCATGCCACTGTTTGAGTACCTAAAGCAGCAAATAGAATATTCACAATTGGCAGGAATAGACGGTTCGTTTTCATCTCTGAGGATCTTATGTCAAAATCATGCCTTTTATAGCTTCAGTCAATGGAGCTTAAATCTTCTCCAGGTCTCTGAGTGTGCAGTAATAGGGAATGTAAACTGAATGGCTATTACATGTTTTAATAAGGATGTATGATTGCACTACTTCATGTTGTTTTGGTTTTTACTATACTAAATATTGTCGTCTTCACTTTCTGGCTGTCGTCTTGTTTGTCTAGATCTTTCTCTCTCTCTCTCTCTCTTTTTAACCACTTAATGCGCATAGAAATCTAATTCTATTCCACCATTTTCTGCTGTATCATGGGTCAGTTTTGAGGATGGAACTCGATGTTCGGAAGTTCATTCAAAACGCTGGTCAGCAACACTTCGAATTTCAGCACTTCCCAACTTCTTACCTACGGCTAGCTGCACACCGTGTTGCTCAACACTATGGTTTGCAAACTATGGTTCAGGAAGGTGGTTTAGATGGCAGTGGAAATAGGATACTGGTGATCAAAACAGCAGGAAGCAGACTTCCTGCTGTCCGCTTATCGGATATTCCTGCCAAACAGTTGGAAGATGATAAGGCTGAACAGGTTAAGATTGTTATCAGGCCTCGACCTAGTAAAGCATCTGGTTATGGAGCCAATGACTCAGGGATGAAAAGAAGCACAGTGCGAAGTGTGGAAGAGAGGAAAGAGGAGTATGATAGAGCACGTGCTCGTATCTTCAGTAGCCCAAGTGGTTCTGATTCAGATGATACATTTTCTCAGACCTCAACTGAGCGGAGGAATATATCTTTGAACAGAGATGATAATGAAGTGTGCAGGATTGCCATGGTGGATGTTGATAAGAATACAGGCATTAGAGATGGCAGCACACAATCTAGGGTAGCCATTCTTAGAGACAGAGAAAAAGATCGTTCTGACCCAGATTATGATCGGAGTTATGAAAGGTAAGGTCTTTTCTGTTCCATTGGTATTCTTCTTTTTGAGCGTGAGATCAATGTGACTGGAGTTGATCTCAGCCTCGATTTAATCCTTTGATCAGCTGTTTTACTTCTCATTCAACACAATTTATCATAAGAAGCACAGCAAAAGTGGTGACATATTTTAGTATTCATCACTTTGTTGTGAAAAGCTGTTGATAAAGTTATTTACAGGCATATGCTGTCAATTTGCTGTGTAACTGTTACAATGACACTTGTTTTGCTTAGCCTTCTCCCTTGTCCCAAAAATATGTTTTTGTGTAGCTGCAACATGGCGTTATGCAATGCCATCTCAATATTGGTGTTTTGTTTGATGAATTCCTTACTGGAACAGGTACATTAGGAATGTCCCCGCTGGTCAAAGTTTTGGTTTGGTGCCCTTCAACATGCAAAAGATTCAACATCCTTTTGGGCATTTTGATGCTGGATTTACTCCACTTGGTCAGATGCCAAGGCCTCAAGGTTCACTTAACTATATGCCTCCTTCTGGTGCTGTCATGAACTCTTTTGGAGTGACAGGATTGAATCAAAATACAAGTGATGCTGGGTACATGCAGTGGCCTACTGCTGCAATGATGTATGCACACTCATATGATCAACTCCGGCATGGTGTTTTCCAGGTGAAAATATCCTGTTAATCTATCTATTTTAGTAGCCATGTGAAGGGAAGCTTAGACTGCAATGAATTTACTGTTTCTTAGTCATTTAATCAGATTGAGTTTGTTTTTCAGAGCTTTATCTTTATTTTTTGGGTTCTCTTGGCAATTCTTTCATTTCCTGCATTGATGCTGTTCAATGTCATACTAGTCACTCGGCTGAGTTAGAGATTTTTATGTTGCTGTCTGGATCTTAGCCTATGGTTTATGGATTTTCCATCTGTGACAATCTTCAAGATGATGTCTCTTGTTCTTGCCTGAATTTGCATTTGAACCAAGTCTTTCGCTGCATTGGCCTGAAGCCAGCTTACTCCTTTTTCTCTTATGTCGCCAACCATTCATTTTTACCAAGGCGTGTTTTCCCTAACACCCACTGTTTATGACGTATTCCCCCTTATTTTGCAGGCCCCAGTCTGTCAGCAGCCACTGAGCTTTGATTACTCGCAAAACCATTAATTAGTGCTAGGTTATGGAGTTGTATGACTGATTCACATGCAAATACTTTTGTTCTGTTAGGAGTTTTCTTATGTTAGACTTCATATATTCAGATCCAATGTTTGGCTAGAACCTCTGTTCTATTTCAAGCTTCAGTGACTTTCTTTTACATCTTTTGAATACCGATTATAGTATGGGACTTATTGGGTGTTGCTGTATGGGATTTATTTGGTGTTGCTCATCATTCTAGTACTAAATCTTTCCTTTGGACGATAACATTTAGTAGAATATCTTGTACTTTGATCTAATAAATGATCTGTTCTGTTGGTCCAAGTTCCCGCGTCTCACTTTGCATTTCTGGGGTTAGAAGCCTGCTTTACTCTGTAGTAGTGCATAAGATTTTTGACATGCACAAATCCTAACACGATAACACTGGGGATGGCAAACACATGGTCCACAAGGCAGAGTACATACTGCATATCTGGTTTATTAACATGTGGTGATTGTCATTCCACCATCTCAATATGATCCTGTTGCCATTTCCGACTTGATGCGGGAAAGCTAAATTCAGGCCCCTAAAGTTAAATTGACATGCGTACGTACTCCACATTTTCACGGTAGTTATACAATCGTTGGCATTATCCAAGTGCAATAAACAGGCGAGATCGGGGACAGTTCCCTCCAGGTGGTTCGGGAACTGGGTTTTGAAGCTTCGGGCGTGCTAATAAGTACAGTGCAGATTGCAGTTGGCCTCAATACTTGCTTAGATATAACAGATCTTCTGGTCACATTATCATCGAACCCAGAAAGTGTTCTTGTCTGCAGCAGTGTGCCAGGACTTGAACCCGTTTTTTAACTGATTTGAGTAATGAAAATGATTAGTCTCCACGTGCCTCTGGCCCTCCACTAAACAGGTCTTTTAACTTTTTATGAGTTATAGACAGAAGTTTTGAGGTCCAACCCAACGGCTTTCGAAAAGGCATGTTTCCCACTGGATCTGACAACCCATCTTTCCTGTGTTGTAGTACAATAAGAGAAGGCTAGTTGACAAGGGCAAGTAACCACACGTCCCAAAGTCTTCAGATTCGATCTATAAGATAGATCATTAGATCTTGTCTTCCTATAAACCTAAGAAGCTCAACGAATTAGCCAACTTCAGTAGCTAATTGAGCTGGCTTCAAGGAAAAGATGCATGCCAATGTCATAGGTTGGCAGTTCTTTGACCTTAGAACAACTTATATGGCGCCTAGCAAGTGGAATTCATCAAGCCAACCTTCGTTCAATAGTTGTTTTAAAAACAATACAACGAATAGCATTCTTATATAAGATGGTATTACATCCAACTTAGCTCAAACGGCTAGTCCATCGAGCAAAATAATATATTACTTTAGGCTTGACAACTGATTTTTGTTTGTTATGGTCTCATCATGAGAGCAACATCAGCTTGCGACCAATTTATGTACAGGATGTTAACCCCATCTTCAGAGCTCTTAAGAGATACACACATTTTATCCTAGAATTCCTAACACTAATTGTCTTAATGCCACTCCTACGAACTAGCTATATTCATTCACTTTACATCCTTAGTTTTTCATTCGTTAACCTCAAACTTCATTCCCAAAAGTTCATGAGTACGGAAAAATCATGAACTGTGACATGTTCCCCCACTCAATTCCACAATGCCCTCATTGTGGGCTGTTTAGTCATTTCCTTGCATTTTCCTAGCCATCAATGCCACTCTTTAGGACTCACATAGATGGCAATGCTCACCTAGTAGAACAGATCACTCCACTCCATTTGTTGCTTGCTCGAATCAAAGTCATTCGCGAAATTACAGTCAATAGTGCTCTCTGACAAGTGTGGCATGCCTAGCCAATTGCACTCCTTTGGCGATACCTTCTTTCACCTATTAAGTTTCTCCTGATTTCAGCAAGCCAACGGAGGATACTCCCCTTGTTGGAAATGTGATAATAGACTTCCTCCTGAAATTTGCTTATTAATCCAAGAACATTATCCCTATTCAGTGAGCAATTCAGTTCCTTCTTGTGTCCCCATTGTCATTTTAGAAGTTATACGAGAGTCATATGTTGTCCCAACCCTCTTGGCCTTGGCGATTACTCTTTGCCTTTACAGGACCAAGAAAACCACAAGCTCCACCCAAATCACCCACCTAGGGATTCTGTTCTGGTACCATTTGTCACGGGCTGGTAGTTCCTTGGCCTTGGAACAACCCAAATGGCATCTAATGAGCAAAATTCATCAGAACAACCCAAATGGCACCTAACAAGCATAATTCATCAGAACAACCCAGATGGTGCCTAACAAGTAGAATTCATCATACTGCTTTTGTTTAATAGATGTTTTAGAGAACAATATTGCAAATAACTTTCTTATACAAGGTGGTACCGTGCCTAATTTAGCTTGGGCGTCTAGTCTATCGAGTAAAACAACAGATTATTTTAGGCTTGACAATTGGTTTTAACTTGCTATGGCCTCATCAAGATAGCAATATTAGCTCTCAACCAGAATGTGCACAGGAGGCTAACTTCACCTTTAGCGCTCCTAAGAGATATATTCATTCTATTCTAAAACTCCTAGTAGCTCCAACATTACTCTTACAGATTGGTTGTATTCATTCCTTTTGCATCCTCATTCTTCACTCGGTAACCAAACTTCACTCCCAAGGGTTCAAGAGTACGGGAGAATTACCAACTATGACACCAAGCTAATCATGCAGCGAAGGAAACCCATAAAACAAGAGAACAAACAAAAAAGAAGAGCATGCCAAGCTAAGCTATGAGACAGTATGTAATGTGAAGCACGGTTGTTTTAGCTGTATGCTCTGAGTAAGGAGGGCAGGAATTTATCGAATAATCAGCCTGATGACACATGTAGGAAAACATCTTTGTCCTTTAGATATCGAGTATGTTCATGACCATTCCTCGATGGGTTTGGTCGACAAAAAGACAATGCTTATAGTGACTTTACAGGTATTCTATCGAAATCATGATCATGATTGATGGATTGTGTGAGCCACACAAAATATCAGTAAGATGCCTGAAAACCAACTTGATATGGACACAAAAACTACAAATTCACATTACCGTAGTGAATTTTATCCCCTGATGATGATAAATCAATAAAGAACGTCTCTCAGTAAAACACGTTCAAAGTGAAGTGAGATATGTAACATCAGACGCTCTTACCCTGATTTCAAAGTCACGAGATCTAGTGTGCAATTATCCTCGGAAGGGTTAAATTGAAATTTCGACTGCTGATGACACCTCTAACTTTACATTGATTCAGATACTTTAATCGCAAGAGAGTAGAAATGACTGCTCAACATAAACAGGAAAGCCACGCAGGACACTTTACCCGCCAATGATAATGGCTATTCTATACGTTCAACAGATAGAGGCCAAAAGATGAATGCTTGTTTTGATGGAAAAGTGGAAGAGAAGTGGAAAGCATAGTTCAAATACGACTAGCCGGATCTGCAAGCAATAGCATTAACTTCTTCGACAAAGGTTTAAGAAATTCTCTTATCATCAGAACCAGAAAGCAAACAGAATCGAACCCGTGATTCAGAAAAGAGGTACGAGGTTCATACACGAGGAACTTGTTGGAATGGCTATAAGAGCGAATAGTATGAACTGCTGAACTGAATACGAGGAGAAAATACAAGGACAAAACAAAAAGTTTTGTTGCACTTAATTTACATGAAATGGTGAGGATGTTTATCATCTTTAAGACTAAATTAAGTTTAGCAAACAATTACTAAAAGATATGGAGCCGATATAAGATTAAATTAATGGAACAGAATGGAAAAGCCAAAGAGCGGCACGATGTTCCTCAGAGGGAGTGAATCAACAAACTATGTATTGTCTAGTGAGAGATCAAGAAAAGCTAACTACATCACACGCGTTACAGTGACATAAATACTCTAATGAAATGAAAAAATCTATTAAAGTCGCGGAATTTACAACAGACACAAGTAATTTACATCAACAGTTGAACCCAGACCAATTGATGGAAGGCTGCAGTGATAAATCACTGTGTTGAAATCTGATGATCTACCAATAGCCAAGCAGCGCACAACATCCTATCCTGAAGTAGAACAAATCCCGGGCAACATTTGCTTGCAATCCTCAATGCCCACCTGCCCCAGCCAGACTCTAACATTTAGATGGCCTTATCGTGCCAATCTACCAGCATCAAAAGTCCAGCTCCAGCAAATTCCTATACATTCAGTGACAGGAACCTTGCGATAAAAAGTAGTTTCCCTGGAAGCACATTTAAAGCAGCCAACAGAAAAAACCCCAGCAAAAAGCTAAAAGCACAGTAGTTATGAATGAGCCAAAACTAATGCTTGAAAGCACAGACAGAAATGATCATTCTCACCATAAAAGTAAAACTTTTAAGGAGATGACAGAAAGGTCTTGGGGGAAGAAAATTAGTGATTACCCCAAAACTCAATCTTCTCCGGTGGGAAACAAAGTGAGGACCTTTCTCCCTCCACTTCCCTTGACCGAATCCAACTCTCCAACAGAGGACTGAATAGGGTTGTGCATTGACATTGCTGCTTCCATGCTATGCGCGATCTGCCCCTGCCTGCTTTGCAGCAGAGGATGCTCAAACTGTCCATTTGGCGGTAACCCAAAATGGCCCACTTGCCTGCGGTACTGTGGAATGGCTGCTGCCGCAGCAGCCTCTGCCGCAAGATGCTGGTGGTGCTGCAGTGCCAAGAAATGGTCCGAACTCGGCCTGCCTGGATGCAAGAAATGAGGCGGCACTGGTGCGCTTGCAAACAACCGCTCGGCGGCGGCATCTGCGCTGCTGCTGCCACCTCCGCCGCCAGATAATCCCTGCATCCGCCTGAGGTAGAGGCGGTACTTCTGCAGGTGACTGGCCACATTCTCCCGGGTCAACCCGTCAACGCTCATCAGCTGCATTATGGTCTTGGGCACGGCGTTCTTGATCCCAAGGTGCGCCACCGCGTCCACAAACCGCTTGTGCAGCTGGGGCGTCCACACCAGCCGCGGCCGCTTGAGGGTCCGGGCCGGCTCGTCCCCGCCTCCGCCTGCCCCTCCCCCGGACCCCAGATCGCCCGAATCGGCAAAATCCACCGGGCCAGGTTGGCGCGCCGCCGCGGCACCAGTCTTCGAATCGCGACTGGAGGAACTCAGTTGCTGCGGCGATGTCGGCGAGGGCAGCAGGTGGCGCTGTTTGGCGCCAAAAACGGAGATCGAGTTATTGCTGGTGGAAGGGCCTCTCCCGATGTCGAAAGCGAGAGCGAGATCAGGAGTGATCAGGGACTGAGACAAGGGCGTGAGCTCCTCAGGCGGGGGAAGCTCCATTTGCCATTTCGTGAACCAATTACCACCATCGTCTTCCCTCATCGCCAGGCCGATTCGGCTCCAACCCAGTTCGCTATATCGCCCGTACAGTGAGCCGATCCCTCGCAAGTACCAGATTCCGCACGAGGGGAGGGAAGATCGGAGCGCATAAAGGCACGATTTTTAAGGCAAAGACTTCCCCTTCTTTCTCTCTCCTTTTTTTTTGTTCCTAGGATTCAGCGTGTCGGAGAGATTGGGATGGAGGGGTGTTCGAGGTGGATCTCGTTGGTGTCTTCTTTTCAAAGCATTGGAGTTAGTGGGGGGTGATGATGCTTTTTTCCTGCTTGTCGTGAATATACTTGTTGGGGGTCCTCCTCCTCTCCTATTTTGTCTCTCTCCTTTCCGGGATTTGAGGGGTTCTCTCTTTATTCCTTGAGAGCGAGTGTCGTGAAAGATTCCACGACTCCGTGGGGTCCGATGTCGCGGTTTTTTGTCGGTCGCGGAGCCGCCGAGCTCTCTCCTCCCGTCCAGGGATTATCAACGTCGGCCCCACCCTCTTGGAAAAAATCTCGCCCTCGTTGGTAGCCTAGTCTTGCGTGCATCTACGACTTCCATATGAGTCCCACCCGATCTAAGAGAAACTGGTGCGTGGATTCATTGCCTGGAATGTATAAATACGACTCTTGAATAAATATGAGTAATACGGTGTACGAGATTTCCAAATGGATTGAGGGAATGACGAGGGTCGTGTGTTTACAGGTGTTCTAGTACAATAAGAGATGTTTCCCACTGCTCCCCTCCCGTTCTCCATCTAGGAAAAAATCTTGCCTTGCTCGGCAGCCTAGTATTGCATGCATTGCCGATGTGAAGTCGAATACTGTGTGGATCCTACTTGATCTAAAAGAAATTGGTAGATTGGAATTTTTGTCCGGAAAGTTTGAAAGTAATATGCCTTACAAGATTTCAGATGTTTGGTAAGTATGAAAGGTGTAGAAGAAAAGATTCGAATGGTTTATGAGATTTCGGTTAGCTAGTTAGTCCAAAGTGGAAGTAGATGTTGGGCGCGCTATTCTTGACCAGGAAAATTTAGGCCCGCCGACAGCTCATTGCCACAAAATTAGGGACAGGTGGAAGGAAATGCTGATGAGCTACCAAACAAGTCGAAGTTCAATTTCCTTCCAAAACACGGTAACCATTTCCGTGCTATATTTTGACAAGTGACTTGTCGTGGCAGAAGAGAATTGCCTAGAACTCCATGTTTTAGGAAGACCATAAGTTTGCTTAGGATTTAGAGAAATGACCATCTCTAGGGCTTGTGATCTACAGACAAGGTTTCAAGACTTGGGGATTTTTTGACTTGTTCATGTCCTCTGTGAAGAATCTTTCACATGGAAAGTGGACAGAAACTTGCTTGTTTGGCTATTGCACCAATACCATCTGGAGCTCGCTCGTATGCGGCGAGCGTGTTCATCTTCTTCGCCCAAGAATTTGGGTGCGAGGTTTATTTGTGGAGCGACTATTCGTGGCGCGATGTGCTCGCACGGGACCACAACCGCTGTGTAAAAGTTCACGCCTTTCCACGCTCGAGTTAAAGTCAATTTTCTCTACTTGCTTTTAAGCTTTCTTCATGCCCGCAAACTCATGGAGACTGGAATTCTAACGAAAAGCTTAACCGGTAAGATCAACGAATTGCGCACCATCATTCAATGTCTCATCGAGACCGTATTCTTGAGCATCAGGTTCTTGGTCTACGCCTGTGGACTTCAAATCAAAGAAACTATTCACAACTTTCAGGACAGTTGAATTCCAATGTTCGGACCAGTCCAGTTCCACGGAGGGAGTGTTCAGATTCAGTCGTGCATACTCCAAGTCCAAGACAAAGGATAACCCCGTGCTATGCACGGGAGAGAAGGAAGATTTTCGATCATGGTACATGATATATCTAATAGCATAGTGAGAACCATTAATAATCTTACGATGTAAAGAAAGTAGATGGAAATTGTTTTGAAGTTGGACAAGTCAAGAGAGTTCTGCGCGAGAATTGTTCAGTCTTATTACTTCATGAGATTATAGAGATACGATTCATGTACAAATTGTTCTTTGTCATCGAATTATTGGACCGAATATTATGATTCATTGCATTAACGTTCACACGTCATGTTATTAGGTTATTTGATTAATTATTATTTTTGCCAGTTTTAATGTTATATCTCATTATTAAACGATGAGGCCAAATATATAATATATTCCAATGTTCAAAATTTTCATGAGTGGGGATTCACTTGATTGGCTAACTACGCATTTACATAGACATCACGTTTGTCCCTCAAGTCTGTGAGCTTAGTCTTACCGAAATTTATCGCTAATGAAAGAAGAGTACTGCCAACTATTTTTATTCCTTTTTTAATTTAATTAAAATATTTTTTTATTGGGACAGCTATTAGGGATGAACGGTTCTAGGTTCCGTACAAGTTCAAAGTGGAACTTGAAATCTATCCATCAAAATAGGTTCCTTATTTTTTAGTATTGGAACCTATAATTTAGAACCAAACTTGTCATAGGTTTCAGGATCTACTTATATTATTAATTGAATAATTGCAGTGTGACTACCATTTGTTGTTACAATCCATTGACCACAATTTATATTTAGAGACACGAAAAATATGAAACATTAACAGAGTAAAGTTCTTAAATATAAAATGGAAACTTAAATTAGTAGTTCCAAATTATATACTCATCATTTGATGCCATGGAATATTGCAGGATTGCGTAAAGATATAGTTCAAGAAAAACACAAAAAATTTGTTCTAGGTTCTAGACTCCACATCTCTAGAACTTGAAACCTACTTATTGAAATATGTTCTCCAATTTTGAAATTTAGAACCTAGTTTACATACTTTGGAACCTGGAATCGGACAAGTTCCCCCAATTTAGTTCTCGGGTTTTAGGTTTTAGTTTTACCTTATAATGATGCTCATCCCTGATAGCTATTATTAGGAAGTTAAAGAAAAAGGAAAAATAAATGGAAAAGGTTATAGTAAAGTGAGGTGGAGTGGCATCCATATAAGGCAGAAATTATATTAGTAAGAAATAGAATGCTTGAGTGCGTTGATCCATGTGATGAGAGATTTGCATGGACTTTTCAACTTTCTTTGTTGCTTCGATCCGTACCGAGCAGATTAGAACGAGAACGGCGACTGCATTGATCCATGTGAACGGGTCTTCTTTTGTTCTTGGTCTGCCGTGGTCAGCCAAGCACGAATATCCACCAGGGGAAGTTCCGCGATCATGTGGACTGAAACTCAGTCAGGTGTTCTGGCATTCTGGCATCCAAAGCATAAAAAGAGGCAACGCGTCCCTCTGTTTTCTATAACTTCGTTTCTCTCTTCCATTAATTCATCCGTGATGCCACCCAGCCCAGAAAAGCTTCGTCTCTCCATATTGCAGCCAGCGACTCTCACCCTTCGTTCATGATCTTTCCTCCCCCCCTTCCCTTCTTTCTCCCGCCTCCAGTCACCTCGCCTGAGTTATTAACCGCCACCGAAAGCTTGTCCTCGTCGCGCCAGCTCAAACACCAGGGTGTCCTGAACAGACGGCCATCCGGCGTCTGTCGTGGTGAGAGAAAGAGTAGCCTCCCTCTTGTTCAGAAATGAAAGATGAACATTTCGACTTTCGCTTGGAATGTCGCTTCATTCTCCGGTTGTGCATGATAGCGAGCAACAAGCTAAGCAGTTTTCAATAAATTTCAGCCTGGATTCCAGAACTTTTCTTTAGTTAAAGGACTCATGGCCGATGGAGTGGTCACGTTCGTGCTCAGCAAGCTCTCGACGGTTATAGAAGAAGAGCAGTATTTGCTGAGAGGGTTCAGAGAAGAGCTCAAGCACATAAGAGATGAATTGGAGAGCATCAGGGCCTTCTTGAGGGTTGCTGACGGGATGGAAGAAAGAGATCCGGAACTCAAGGTGTGGGTGAAGCAAGTCAGAGATGTCGCTTTTGACATCGAGGATGCTCTCGATGAATACGCGATTAGTCTTGTTCGTCCCGCTGAGCGTGGTGTCCGATCCTATCTCCAAAAAGTCACCTTCCCCTTTAAGACATTGAGAGTGCGGCGTCAAATTGCCTACCGAATATTTAATATCAAAGCCAGGGTATTAAGTATATCGGAGCGGCACCAGAGGTACCGCTACAAGTTCAGTGTAATTGAGCACCATGGATCGAGCTTGGTATCCAGAGACGATCCATGGATTGATCCTAGAGGAAATGCGCTCTTACTCGAGGAATCGGAGCTGGTAGGAATTGAAAAGCCGAGAAACCAACTCGTGGAGTGGCTTGTTGGCGGAGTTTCGAAGCTTGAAGTCACTTCTATAGTGGGAATGGGTGGATTAGGCAAGACTGCCCTCACAAAGAAAGTTTTCGATAGTGCAGTAGTGAAGAATCATTTCGCTAGTCATGCTTGGATCACCATTTCAAGATCATTTGACGTCAAAGATCTTCTGATGGATATGATAGAGCAACTGTTTGAAGAGATTAAGCTACCGGTTCCCCATGGAGTAAGCGCCATGAATGGGGATAGGCTGAAGGCGTTTATCCATGCATTCCTTCAGCAAAGACGGTACTTGATCGTTCTCGATGATTTGTGGAGCTCTCAAGCATGGGAGTTAATGCAATTTGCATTGCCTAGAAACTTCCATGGAAGCCGAATTATGATCACAACCCGCGTGGCCGATGTAGCCTCAGGTTGTTGCATCGAGTCACCGGACCGAGTCTACAACTTGCAGCCTCTGCCTCCCGAAGACTCTTGGCTTCTGTTCTGTAAGAAAGCATTCCAAGGAAACTTATGTCCTCCTCACTTGGAAGACATCTCGCGATGCATTTTAGCCAAGTGCAGAGGATTACCCCTTGCAATCGTTGCTATTAGTGGCGTCCTAGCTACGAGGGGTACGAGTAGAGTGGGCGAATGGGAAATGATTCGGCGCAATCTTGGCGATGAATTAGAAGGTAACGACAGACTTTTCAATCTGCGAAAAATATTGTCACTCGGCTATTCCGATTTGCCTTACTACTTGAAATCTTGTCTCTTGTACCTGAGCGTTTTCCCTGAGGACCACATAATCGGGCACAATAGGCTCGTCCATCTGTGGATCACCGAAGGATTCGTGGAGGAGAAAGAAGGCAAAACATCGGAAGAAGTCGCAGAGAGGTACCTCGAAGAGCTTCGCAACAGAAGCTTGATCCAGGTTGCTAAAGTAACTTCCGACGGAAGGATCAATGCTTATTGGGTACACGACATCTTAAGAGAGATCCTGCTGACAAAGTCGAAGGATCAAAACTTCGCTGAGATTTCCAATCCAATGACAGCAAGGTGTTCTGGTGATGCTCGACGCGTTGCCATCCATTGTAGCTTGGCCAATCCACAATTGAGCAAGATCAATGCAGTCCGACTCCGCTCTCTACTCATGTTTGGAGTGCCCGATTTGCCATCCAGCTCATCGTTATTGCCATCGCTTAGAAACGAGTTTAAGCTGCTCGAGGTGTTAGACCTGGCAGATGCCTCCCTCGATGTGTTCCCAAAGGAGATCGTCAGATTATATCAATTGAAGCATCTAAGCTTGAGAGGGAAGAAGATAGACAGGGTTCCAAGCACAATTGGGAACCTGCAAAAGCTTGAGATTCTGGACCTGAAGAATACCTTTGTGTCGGAGTTGCCTGCTTCGATCCGAAGGCTACGGCGCCTGAGACATCTCTTGCTTTACCGGTATGAATCGGGTTTGGACCTGTACTATCACAAATACGGTTTCAAAGCGCGGGCAGGAATTGGGGGCCTGGTTTCGCTGCGAAAGTTGTGCTGCATCGAGGCAGACGGAAAAAATGGAGTGATCATGGACATTGGGTCCATGAGGCAGCTCACAAAACTGAACGTGAGAAGCTTGAGGAGGGAAGATGGGAAGGCCTTGTGCTCCTCAATCCAGAACTTAAGCAGACTCCAAGTGCTATGGTTATGCTCGGTTGAGCCCGCCGAGGTCCTCGACATCAAGCAATTGACTCCGCCGCGTTTCTTGCAACGGCTCTACCTGGAAGGGTATCTAGAGAGAATACCGTCCTGGACCTCTTCCCTCTACAGCGTGACGCGACTGTACTTACGCCATAGCAGGCTACAGTACGACCCGCTCGAGCCCATGGAGGCTCTGCCTAACCTCGTGGAGATTCAGCTCGGTGACGCTTACGAAGGCGAGTCGTTGTGTTTCAGAAGAGGCGGATTTCCGAGGCTGAAGCTGATGTGGCTGATCAAGTTGAGGAATCTGAAGCGGATGATAATGGAGGAGGGGACAACGCCGAGGCTCGAGAAGCTGACTCTACGACGATGCGAGTCGCTGAAGGAGATGCCGGCCGACTTCGAAAGGCTGGCCAGCCTGAAAGTGGTCGTGTTCGACGGCATGCCCCGGGAACTCTTCGCGAGGCAGAACGCGGAAGCTTCGCATCTGTCGAAAGTTTTTATCGACGACGGGATTTTGTCGAGGTATGTCTAGAGGACAGAACAGCTTAGGAAATAATTCGAGAACCTGAGATCAGGCATGTAATAACAGCTTTAGTATATAGTTCGTGTATTTCTTCCCTAAGAAATTCGAGTTCATGCATGTAAAAATGAGGCACCCGAATCGTTGTTACCATTGTCAAATGTGTCAGGTATTAAACCCGATTACACGAGTTGGATTCTTAAATTTCCGGTAATTATATAGCATATGCGCTCTTTGTAAAAGAAAATATTTTCACATGCGGCCATATGTATTATTACTTGGAATTTTTTGTAAAGTTGTGCTCGACAGAAACTTGATGGTTTTAATTAAAGTTCAATTGAGGAGCATCGAGGGCCAATTAAAATAATAAATTTAGCTAATGGATTCTAATTTCTCTTGAAGTCTTGAGGACGTTGCAAAATCGGAATTAATAATGTGCAAACAATAGACTAAGAACAATAACGAAATTGCATGAAACTTTATTGAAGTTTGATAGATGGCTAACATTCTCGGAGGCCGTGCTTGCTCCAAGACTGAAACTGGACATGAACTGCCGATGGAGATGACTGTGGAATGAATAGAGAAATTACACAATTAACAAAAGTACGACCATGATGCTTTTATGAACGACGGTGGATATTGGAAATTGGGAAATCTAATCTAATTTGAAATTCGAACTAAATCGTTGGTAGAATCTAGTCTAAATTGATCTTCTCATCTTCGTAGTCAAAATCTGATACGTGTAGGTGTGGTTTTTCGTGATGTCACCCCCTTTGATTCTCTCTATAGCTTTAAACGGGCATATTCCATCAAGCGTTCCACGTTCCTCCGTGAGAATTTCTAATCGTCTTGACCTGGGCATTACTCTAGAGACGACCCTATCTGTAATATACGTGTGTGCTCTGAGTTAATCGTCGGTGGACAACGTGTGGGGTACTTCATGTCACATCCCAATTCTTAGCAGAAATTGACCGATCACCTTTCCTCTCGAAAAATACGCAACATCAGACTTTCTATTATCCATGAAAAAAACATTACAACATTCAACTCAACTAAACTCAACAAACTTCATTTCAGACATATATACGATTCCCTTAAACCTTACCCAAAATTCGATTCTCAAAAATCCAATGGCCGCTAAGCGAGGAACTTGGAAAAAGAAGGAAAGGATGAGCAACTATAATTTAGTGAGTAGTGTGTATCTCTTTTAAGTAGATCAAGCACCCAATTAGTATATTTATAAAGTGATAATGAAACTCAATAACCCCAAATCCAATATATAACAAACTTATAAGTTGAAAATAAGTTATATAATACTTCAAAATAACTATATTCATAGTAAAAGTAACATTTTCGCCAACACTATCAAAATAAATAATCAGTGGTCCAATCCACTAATTAATCTCCTGTGCCAGAATAGAGAGAGATTTGATAGGAAAGTAGAAGAGACCTTTTTGTATATGATAATCAAAGGACCACATCACATGTTAATGGTTTATTTCATCAACCAATCTCATTAAATCACTCGTCAATAATTCATTGTATCAACCAATCTCAAATCACATCACATCCCAAAACCTCGGTGACTCCCGTAAGACTCATGTCATCATGTAGCACTTAATTTTTAAATAGTACAAAACCCTAGAGATAGCTCCTATGAGACTTGTGTTACCGTGGAACACTTAACCTTTGACTAATACATATAAATGTTACAAGACCATAGAGGTGGCTCTTCATGAAACTCGTATCTTCGTATGGCACTTAACATTTCATCAACACATATCAATGGTACAAGGTCTTAAAATGACTCCCACAAGACTTGCGTCATCATGTAGCATTTAACCTTTGGCCATTCCGTATCACAAATCAAAACATAGCCTTTCAAATCAATTCTTTCCGTAAAACCAAATCTAGAATCTATATCATAAATTGGTTTCCAAACAAAATCAAATCACATTTCATAATGCAATTTGTCAAATAGAATTCATTTCATATGTCATTTCATAAACCGTACTCAAAGTCAAGAGTTTTTCATAATTCTTTGATAAAATGGTTTTGCAAACCCATTATATATAATCATTTTCAACTCTGTTCATCAAATAATATATATAAATACATATTACTAAATATTTCTATCATCATTTCGAAATTCATTTTACATGCCTATAACATTTTAAAACGTCTTTCATAAAATGTTTCAAAACCATTTAGAAATAACTAAAAAGTAATAAATACCCAATTTGAAATTATGAACTTTTGCCCTTTAGCGAAATCATACAGTGCACATAATATGTCTCATACTTTCCATTTTTAAAATGAGTTTATAAATTTGGGAATGTCCACAACATAACTATACGCAGTTGATGATCTCATAATCTTAACAAATAAAAGAGAATCGACGTCAAAACCGAATAAAATACTACAATAACCATGAACCAGTGGAATTGGTGTCAAAACCAAATAAAAATACTAAACAACTATAAACTACTTGAACTACGCTTAAACGCTAATAAAACAATTCCCACACAACAAATCACACTCCCAAACCAGTTATTTAAGCTGTTTGCAACGCATTACTCGTACGTGAAACCCATAATTCTCATTCTATCCAAACCATTTCTATAAATCAACTCTCATCAAACCCTACCACTCTATAACACTATAATCCACTATTTCATATAAAATCCCAAAGTTTAAGAACTCAATAATTGGACCTTGCAGCTTGAATTTCATGAAATTTCAAATTTAAATCATAATTCTGAAAACTTATCCAATTAAATGAACGAGGGTGCGAACACTCATCGGCCATTGTGAATTGAAGTTGAATCGGTTTCGTGATGTCCCGGGAGCACAAAAATCCTCCTCTTCTTTTTATTCTCTCTTCCTCTTTTCTTCTGGTCCTTTGAGCTTTCCGTCTCAAATAAGCTGAGCGTGCCCCTTTTTCTCTGGCTTATATTGACTTTTCCAACCATTCTCTTCTTTCTTCGCGGCTCCAACCACCCGCATATCACACTTCACTTGAACTCTACCAATCAAAAGCTCGCGTGATCGAGAACCTCATCCGACGTTCCATCGAATGATCTCGTGGGTCAACTGTATTAACATGGTCCCATACGATGAATGATCCCATCATCTCTTCCATTGACTGGGTTTTTTCGTCGTTGCGCAAAATTTGTCCTTCGTTTCTATTCTAATTTGATCCTATCACAAGAAAATATTAGGTAGTCCTAGTCCGCCAAATCAGTACAGTCTCGGACCAATCACGCAATGCCACGTGAAGATATGACCAAAGGGACTTCTTCTTGCCCAATTTGAATAAGATTTTAGTATGTTGTACAATTTGAATAAGATTTTAGTATTGCAACTATACTTTTGACGTGGAATTGTTCTCGTGAGTTTTTATAGGCGAGACTCTTTTGAAAGGTAATTTGGGAAGCAAAATGTGCTGTAAAATTACGGTCATGGCTTTCTCCAACATCAACAATATTCCAATTCACAACATCTCTCCTAGGGACACCATCAAACATCACTCTTGCATTTTTTTTACCTTCCCGAACTTCATCAGAAAGAAGATTCGAAAAATGCAAGGGCCTTGTCCTACAGCTTACATAGAGACGCTTTCGGGTGCGGAGTTTGATCAAACACCTTGCATGCATATTCAAGGCAACCCAAACCACGATAAAACTGACAAATTCCGTAGCCAAACTTGTTCACTGTAGGAGTCATTGATAAGATCTGAGCATGGAAGGACTTGACTCCGACGATGTCCTTTTAGAAATCTCACAGAAGAGACGAAAAACGACTGGCGGGAGATCTCAGAGTGAAAGAGAAGGAAATAAGAGCGTAGAAGAAAAGGAAATCCTGGAGGGCATCTTCCTAGTGAGACAAAGGATTTGGAACGCTGGAGTCGTAATGGACGCCGGAGCAGAGGGTCGGAGGAGCAAAATCTAAGAGTGAAAGGAGAGAAAACACTCTGCTGAAGATAGAAGGATGTTTCCCCTTTTTCTTATTAAGAGAAGGAAGGAGAGGATACAAAAGAGAGAAAGGAAAATAAATGCGAGGAGGGTAGCGTGTTTAGGTATAGTAATAGGGGAACTAAATGCTTCGTCGGCCTTCCAATGCAATGGTGTTTCATCCACCCCTCCCTCTATCTTTGTTGGCGTGACGGCTACTTTTTCAGTGTTCAGATGAAGGAATCTTAGTACGTACTCGAGTCGACCTTTAGGACTTAGCAATAGAGGAAAGAAAATTACTTTTTTTGTTTTGGGCGAGAAGAAGTCCATCTGGTCACATCTCCCCATGGCACTGCATTATTGCTCCCAGACCACCCTGATTTGACAGTCTGGACGGCCTAATATTTTTTCCCTGTCAGAGATCGAGATCCCAACGGACCTCCAAACGAAGTGGGGCCTGCCTCAGCCGAATACAGTCCATATTTGTATTCGCAGTACCATCGCGAACAGCTTCCTCGCAGGATTTCCACACGAATTCAAGATCGACCGAGAGAGTCCCCGTGTCCAAGATGAACACCGCCGTCCCCGACCAGACAGTCCGCATCGTCTCATCCACCCCCGTCAAACCGTCTTCTCCCACCCCTCCCCACCGCCGCACCCTCAACCTCTCCCTCCTCGACCAGCTCTTCCCCGGCGGCTTGTCCCCCACCATCCTCTTCTACGCCGACCCCGCCGGCGGCGGCGGCGAGTCGCTCTCCCACCGCATGCGGGCCTCTCTCTCCGAGACCCTCACCGATTTCTACCCCTTGGCCGGCCGGCTCCGGGGCAGCGCCTGCA
This sequence comes from Eucalyptus leucophloia subsp. euroa, assembly GCA_017140325.1. Taxonomy (NCBI): domain Eukaryota; kingdom Viridiplantae; phylum Streptophyta; class Magnoliopsida; order Myrtales; family Myrtaceae; genus Eucalyptus; species Eucalyptus leucophloia. Next base: position 32,786,743 of record CM029469.1, on the reverse strand, counting down.
TCGACTGCAACGATGAGGGCGCGTGCTGGGTCGAGGCCCGAGCCGACCTCCCGCTCGCCGACGTCCTCGCCCGGCCCGACGGGACGCTGCTCGCCCAGCTCCTCCCTTCCTCTCACCCGGAGACGTCGCTCTTGGCCGCTATGGGGTGCCTCCTGATTGTCCAGATCACCAACTTCACCTGCGGCGGCGTCGCCGTCGCCGCCTGCGGCACGCACAAGCTCCTGGACGCGTCCTCGCTGACGTTCTTCCTCCGGAGCTGGTCTGCGAGATCCGCCGGGAGGCTCGAGGGGGGCCGGTCCCCTCCTCCGAGGTTCCTCGGGGATTCCCTCGTGCGGCCCAAAGAGGTGCCCTTCATGCTGTCGGACTACGCCGGCATGGAGAGCTGCGCGACGCGGAGGTTCGTGTTCCACCGGTCCAAGATATCCGCCCTCAAGGCCGAAGCGGTCCGCGCCGCCCGGCCCGGCGAGTCGACTCGGTTCACGAGGGTCGAGCTCGTGCTGGCGCTCATCGTCAGATGCGCCCTGGCCGCTTCCCGGCCCGTGACTGGGTCTTCCCGTCACCCTACTCTGCTGCGCCAGATGGTCAACCTCCGGAACCGGATCTCGCCGGCCCTGCGAGACAACGACGTCGGGAATCTCGCCTTCGGCATCAACATACTGTACGAGAACAGCGAGTCGACATTCCAGGAGCTGGTCTCGAACATCAGGAAGGAGATGATCGATTTCACCAAGGGAGCTCAAGCGAGCAGGTCCGACAGCGGCGAGCTCTTGTCCATAGCGTGCGGGTCAATCGGGAGTAAGTACATCACATCAAAACCTATTACGCTAATAAATCAAGTCAATCACGTTTCGACAATCTGCTCGGCCTACTAAAGATGTGATCGCGATTGCAGAGGCAGGGGACTTCTTCGGAAAATGGAAGGAGGAGTCGCGGTTCTACAGGTGCTCGAGCCTGTGCGGTTTTCGGTTCTACGAGGTCGACTTCGGGTCGGGGAAGCCGGCGTGGGTGACGTGCCTGAGCCGCGCGAAGAACTTCGTGTACATGGTGGACGCGAAGGACGGGGACGGGATCGATGCGTGGGTGACGCTGGACCGGCGCGACATGGCCGTCTTCGAGCGGGACGGGGAGCTCCTCGCCTACGCCGCTCCGAACCCTAGCGTCGCGCACCATGTGATGCATCCTTCTCGGCTCTGATTGCTGCTTGATGAACGGACCGTGAAATGTTGCTCATTTGAAAACGATGCGTCGTTGACCTAAAGCAAGAAAAAAAGAAAACGGAGCTACGTTTGACTGGTTGAGGATAATATTTCGTACACGGAATCATATCGAAACTGCAGATGTCTATTATTCATTTGTTTCATAGAAGATGACATTTTTCATAAAAAAAATTATTCAAAGAGAAAATGATTAGTTCTTATTTGTTTGATGACTCATTGATATTACCCGTTTCTTGAATATCTTTTTCACGAAGCGATTGATGTTCTGACTATTTCCTACCAAGTTAAAAAAAAAAAAGTTACGACAAATGGCTCTTCCTTGTTGGGACCATAGGATCGGACCTCAGGTACTTGATGTTCTGATCTCTTATTAGCAGTTATCTTGAAGTGGGGCGACTCCAAAAGATCTTTTAAGAAAAGATATTCTGAATTTTCGAAAAATTTAAAGAAATCTCAAGAACTATATCCACGAGACTTAAAATTCCAATCGATCTTGATTCCTTTTAATTGGGGATTAATTCGTTTCTCGTGAGGTTTGAGGAGATTATTTTACTCTTTTCTCCGCTAATCTATTTCTCTGAAAAGGTCACCAACGATCATATCAACATATTATATCAACTCACTTCGATCGAAAATTTAACCGTGGGTGTTTTTTGTCCATTGTGCAGAAGTTTGTGGACCTCGTTTTCACGTGTCGTTAGAGAAGTCAGGGTATTAATGACGGCAAAAATTTTTAGTGTTCTTTTTTAATCTTTGGGATTTGGTGGACGCAAAGGGACGCAAAGTGGCATTTTAATTAGGAACATGTGATCCAACGATTATGAGTAACTCGAGAAAGGAGGCTCTCATTGGCGGGTGTCCACATGAGGAGGTCCCCCATGTATACAACGCATTCCAATTGTGTGTAATTTATTATTGTTATTAACAAAAAAGGAAATTCAACATGTCTTTAATCAATTCCGCATATCTATCGGTTTGCAACCCTGTCGCTATCGGTCTGTCAAAGAACAGCTCCTCGAAAGATTGTGATTCAAAAAAATGTTAATATCTAAAAGGGAAATGATTGACTAATGGCACCATTACCCTCTATTTTTTTAGGAGAACGTGTCGTCTCCACCCTTGACTCTTTTTAATACTCTTTTGGAAAATCTGAATAAAAAATCTCATTTGGGATTGGCTCCACTTCCATTCAGTGGGATTCCTCGTGGAGAAATAAAGAAAGCAAGGGATAAAATTGTTCTAAACAAAGTTAACTACTAAAATGGTATAGGAAGTACAATAATAGTACTATTAACGTTATTATAAATATCCATTAAATTCCAAAATAGAAAAAAAAAAAAAAAACTTTAGAAATGTTGTCTTTGAGACTGATAAAGACACTTTTACCATTAACAAGGGTTGTTGTGTTCTTGCTATTTTAAATTGTTAAGACTCGTGTAGAGGAATTCTTGTCATTGCTAGATAATTGCATCAACTTAATTGACCGCTCTCTGACCTTGTGCCTTTGACAAGAAAAATTGACCTAGTTTTTATTTGTTTGATGATTCTTTGATATTATCAATTTCGTGAAAATCTTTTTCACAAAGCAATTGATTTTCTGACGATTTTCTACCAAGTTAAGACATAAAATTACGAATAATAGGGTTTGCCCTAATGGCCACCCTTCCAACATAGAAGGGGAAGGTGGAGGATATGAATCCTCATCTTCTTAGAGGGTTGAGGTGAATGGGTTTTGACTCCCACGCCCTATAATGAGAAAGGTAAAAGTCTAAGAGTGAGAGTTAGATTAAGAGTAGAGTAGAACCAACGAGATGGCCGTTTCATGTTGGGACCACAGGATTGGAGCTCAAGTGCTTGATGTTCTGATCTCTTATTAGCGGTTATCTTGAAGTGGGGCAACTCCAAAAGATCTTCTAAGAAAAGATATTTTGAATTGTCGAAAGATTTAAAGAAATTTCAAGAACTATATCCGTGAGACTTAAAACTCCATCGATCTTGATTCCTTTTAATTGGGGATTAATTTGTTTCACATGAGCTTGAGGAGATTATTTTACTCTTTTCTCTGCTAATTTATTGGTCATCAACGACCATATCATTGTATTGCATCAACTCATTTGGATCGAAAATTTAATTGTGAGTGTTTTGTGTCCATTGTGCAAAAGTTTGTAGACTTTCTTTTCACGTGTCTTTAGAGAAGTCGGGGTATTTATGCTGGCAAAAGTTTATAGTTTTTTTTTTTCAATCTTTGGGATTTGGTGGACGCGAAGGGACGCAATGTGGCATTAGGAAACATGTGATCCAACGATTATGAGTAGCTCGAGAAAGGAGGCTCTCATTGGCGGGTGTCCACATGAGAAGGTCCCCCATGAATACAACTCATTCCAATGGTGTGTAATTTATTATTGTTATTAACAAAGAAGAAATTCAAAATGTTTTTAATCAATTGCGCATATCTATCGGTTTGCAACCCTGTCGCTATTGGTCTGTCAAAGAACAGCTCCTCGAAAGATCGTGATACAAAAATAAATTAATATCTAAAAGGGAAATGATTAACTAATGGCACCGTTACTCTATATTTTTTTAGGAGAACGGTGTCGTCTCCCCCCTTGATTCTTTTTAATACTCTTTTGGAAAATCTGAATAAAAAATCTCATTTGGGATTGGCTTCACTTCCATTTAGTGGGATTCCCTGTGGAGAAATAAAGAAAGCAAGGGATAAAATTGTTCTAAACAAAGTTAACTACTAAAATGGTATAACAAGTACCAAAATAGTATCACTGGGAAGAGATTATTAACGTTATTATGAATATCCATTAAATTCCAAAATAGAAAAAAAAATTAGAAGTGTTGTCTTTGAGACTGATAAAGACACTTTTATCCATTAATAGGGGTCGTTGTGTTCTTGCTATTTTAAATTGCTAAGACTTGGGGAAAAGTACCAAAATAGTTCTAAACCTTTTGTATTGGTACCAATTCAGTCCTAAACTTTTCAATTGGACCAATTTAGTCCTAAACCTTTTCACATTGGTACCAATTCAGTCCATCCGGCTAATTTAAGCTGGAAATTGCTGATTTGGCCGCCGATGGTCTTACGTGGCGCCACGTGGAATTTTTTAATGATTTTTTATAATTTTTTCAAAATTTTAAATTATTTTTTATTTTTTTCCTTTTTTTCTCTTTATTTTCTAAAAAAAAAAAAAAATTCTTTTCTCGTTACCCTTGGCTGGTGAGGTCGCCGGCCGGCCGGCCGACCATCGCCGACCACAGGCTGGTTTGGGCGAGGGGCCCCACGCCCTCGCCGGCCACTAGCAAGGGCGTCGGCCCCGCCCGGATCCAGGCAAGGGCCGAAACCCTCGCTCGTTGGCCGGCGAGGGCCTCGCGCCCTCGTCGACCACGGGTGAGGGTGCGGCAGCCCTCGCTCGTGGCGGGTGAGGGCACGGCGGCCCTCGCCCGGATCCGAGCGAGGCCCTCGTCGGGGGCAGAGTCTTCGGCGCGGCGAGCGACGGAGAGAGATGCTGCGAGGAGGGCGGGAGTCTTCGAGCGGCGAGCGACGGAGAGAGATGCTGTGAGGAGAAGCGCTGAGTGCGTACATGCCCTCGCTCGGATCTGGGCGAGGGCCGCCGTGCCCTCGCCTGCCACGAGCGAGGGCTGCCGCACCCTCGCCAGCCAACGGGCGAGGGTTTCGGCCCTCGCCTGGATCTGGGCGGGGGCCGACGCCCTCGCCTGTGGCAGGCGAGGGCGTGGCGGCCCTCGCCAGTGGCCGGCGAGGGCGCGGGGCCCCTCGCCCCGACCAGCCTATGGCCGGCGATGGTCGGCCGGCCGGCCGGCGACCTCACCGGCCAAGGGTAACGAGAAAAGAATTTTTTTTTTTTAGAAAATAAAGAGAAAAAAAGGAAAAAATAAAAAATAATTTAAAAATTTGAAAAAATTATAAAAAATCATTAAAAAAATTCCACGTGGCGCCACGTAAGACCGCCGGCAGCCAAATCAGCAATTTCCGGCTTAAATTAGCCGGATGGACTGAATTGGTACCAATGTGAAAAGGTTTAGGACTAAATTGGTCCAATTGAAAAGTTTAGGACTGAATTGGTACCAATACAAAAGGTTTAGGACTATTTTGGTACTTTTCCTCTAAGACTTGTGTAGAGGAATTCTTGTCATTGCTAGATAATTGTATCAACTTAATTGACCGCTCTATGATCTTGTGCCTTTGACAAGAAAAAATGTCCAAGTCCTAAATTTATTATATTTTTACTAATTTAGTTCCGAACACTTTTATTTTTATCAATTGAGTTATAAACATTTTACACGTTTTACTAATTGAGTCTATCCAACCCACTTTAATCAGAAATCGTCAACTATGACCGGCGCCATCATTGACATGGACAATTTTTTATGTTATTTTAAATAGTTTTTTTTTTTAATTTAAGGCACGTGGCTGGACAAACAAAGATGGGCCACAATGCATAATTTCAAGGGATGTACGTGGGAAAATTACCAAAAAGTCTTAAATATATTGTAATTTTTTCAATTTAGTCCCAAACCTTTTGCAATTATACAAATTCAGTCAATTCAGTCAAATTTGGTCGGCCGATGTTAACATGGATGTTGGCTAGTGCCAACAGACATTTTTTTAGTAATTTTTATTTTATTTTATTTTATTTTTATTTTTCTCTCTTTTTTCTTTTTCTACTTCCTCCTTCTTCACCTTCTCCGATGACGCCAATGGACGGCAAGGGTGACCTCACCCATGTTTGGTGAAACAAGCCCTTGCTAGTGGATTGGCCTCGCCACTGGCCAGCGACTAGCCCTCCCCTCTGGCCGGTTGCCGAAGAAGGGGAATAGGAGGAGAAAAGGAAAAAAAAAGAAAAATTAGAAGAAAGAAACAAAATATTATTAAAAAGTTGTCTATTAGTGCCGAACGGCATCCATGTCAACACTGGCAAGCCAAATTTGGTTTGATAGACTAAATTAATATAATTGCAATATGTTTATGGCCGAATTGGTCCCAAAAAAAAAAGTTTATAAATGAATTGAAAAAATTGCAATAGGTTTAAAATATTTTTGATAATTTTCCCGATGTACATTGAAGCTGGTACTAGTTGGGTGAATGATCAAAACTTTGCACCTTAACAGAATAATCGTGGGATCTCAGCTTGGTCCGGCAATGGTGTGCACCGAGAGATAATTCCTAGCGAGCCACTCCTCTGTGCTCAGCTAAGATCCGTTGGCGACAGCGGCAGCCGTTCATCAACAACGAGAGAAGTATACCTAGAGATTTTCTCTTCCACTGCAGTCGGCTAATTTCCTGAAATGGCACATGACTCGCACCATCCTCTGCCTCTTCCTTGGTTTTCATCAATCTGCACAAGATCAGAATGCAAGCCTTATTGTGCAGCGGATCAATTTTGAACAGTTAGATCAGAAGCATAGGGAGTGTTGAGTTCTCGCACTCGTCATTCAGAGTTTACTTCAAATCTTGTTGGTGATGACTGAAGAATGATCACGATAGTATAGAGTTTACTCTCACATCTCGACATGGATATTCTAACGATATGTGCGGAAAAAGAATAGTATTCGCTCGAAATATTCGATAGATATAGCACAATGATAGCACAAGTTGGAAAACGGGATGGCATCTATATCTAGTACTGGTTCTTTCTCCTTTACTATTCTCTTTCTTGTGTCCACGGATAGTCATACATATTTTAGCAGGCATTTCATGATCAAGTTAGCTGAAACTTCTTCTGGCATTGACGTATCAGTCAACCAAGGTTTGGCTCCCGCTTGTTTTCAGTATAAAGAAGCAACGTCCCTCTCGTTCGCTTAAATCATTCCCATCTTTCGTTCTTTAACCCATGGAGCCTTCAGCCAAAGAAGCCCATATTTTATATGCATGATCTTCCCTTTTACGTTTTGTTTGTCACCATAATTGCATCGAGCCACCACCGAAAAGTTCATTGGGTTAAATTAAACTCGGGCCTTGTCAATAGACATTTTCATACTCAACAGTAATAAAGGAAGAGTGTAACAAGTCCAATCGATTCAGTCCTGAGTTCCTAAACTTGGGGACTCATGGCGGATGGAATGGTGACATTCCTGCTCAACAAGCTCTCAACGATGATAGAAGAAGAAAAGTATTTGCTAAGGGGCAATAAATTAGAAGGGAATGGCAAGCTTTTGAATCTAAGAAAGATACTCTCAAATGGGTACTCTGATTTGCCTCACTATTTGAAATCTTGTCTCTTATACCTAAGCATTTTTCCAGAGAAACGTAATCAGGCGCATGAGGGTCATCCGTATGGATATCTGAAGGGTTCGTGGAAGGGCAAGAAGGCAAGACATCGGAAGAAGTTGCAGAGAAGTACCTCCTAGAGCTTCATGATAGAAGCATGATCCAAGTTGAGAGAGCAACTGCAGACGGGAGGATCCACGCTTATCATGTACATGACATCTTGAGAGAGATCCTACTGACAAGGTCGCAGGAGGAAAATTTCTAGACAACAACCTATCCAACGATCACAAAGTGTTCTAGAGAGGCCTGGCGCATTGCCATCCGTAGTAGCTCTACCAATACACAAAGGAGTAAGATCAAAGCCGTTAGTCTTCACTCTCTACCTGTGTTCGGATTGCCATATATACTGTCAAACTCCTCGGTACTAGCCCCTTGGTAAATTGGTTTAAGCTGCTCGAGGTGTTAGACCTAAGGAATGCTCCTCTAGATTCATTTCCTAAGGGGATTATCAAATTATAACATTTGAAGTATTTGAGCTTGAGGAGCTTGAGATGTACACTGATGAGGAAGCTTAAAAAGTTCAATAGGAAACCTACAAAAGCCGGAGACTTTGGACCTGAAGAAAACCTTGGTGTCCGAGTTGCCCACTTCCATCCTAAACCTATGTCGCCTTCGACATCTCTTGCTCTACAGGTATGAGTGGGGGCTAGACTTGTACTATCGCAAGCATGGCTTCAAATCGGGTGCGGGAATTAGTCGTCGTGTCACTGCAAAGCCTGTGCTGCATTGATGCGGACAGTGACAATGGAATGCTCCTGGACATTGGATTGCAGAGCCAGCTCACGAAGTTGAAAGTAGGAAACTTAAGGAAGATGGGAAAGCCTTGCGCTCCTCAATCCAGAGTTTGAGCAAACTCCACGTGTTGTCTCTCCGTTCTGTCCGACCGGACGAGGTCATCGACATTGAACACTCAACTACGCCGCGTTTCTTGCAATGGGTGTACTTGGAAGGGCGCCTGGAGAGAATAACCTCCTGGATCTCTTCCCTCCATAGCATAGTGAGATTGTACTTATGCCATAGCCAGCTACACTGCGACCCGCTTGAGTCCCTAGAAGCTCTTCGGAATCTCGTGGATCTTTAACTTGACAATGCATATAAAGGCGCGATGACTTCTCACATCGTGAAAGTTCTCGTCGAAAGTAATGCTCCGTGTACCAAGACTTTACAAGGCTTCCACGAAGAGCTTGAGCAACGAACAACCGTCGGAAAGTCTATAAGAGAAACGCAACTAGGTGCTGATCATACTGCCTCGACTAGTGTAGAAAAAACTAGGTAATTTTATATTTTGTGGATCGGGTTTCAAACAAAGATTAATACAACGAAAAATCTCAAATTAGTACATTCGTAATAAATTTATCCTAAACTAATTATTTGACTACAAAAAACCCGCAAATTGATATACTTGTGATAAATTTTATTCTTCATTAGTTTCCGTTAAATTTTAATTCAAAATTACTAAGTTAGATGACTCGTAGCAGTTGATGGTGTACTATTTCAAGATTTTACCTCCATTCAACATGGGTATAGTTCGTGATTGTGGTATTAATCTAATTTAATATAAACTAATAGAAGGTAAATTTATCACAAATGTATAAGTTAGGGATTTTTGGAGGTCAAAAAATTAGTTCGAGATAAAAATTTTATATGTTTACTAGTTTGGGTTATTGGCAGTCAAAAAATTAATCTGTAATAAATTTATTATATATGTGTCAATTTAAGATTTTTCGTGGTATTAATCCTTTGGATGATGTATTCTGTCTTTTGCTTAAGGGGGGACATTTTTCCTTTTTCTCCTTTTTGTAGTCTTCGGCGGTGCACCCATTTTTAGCAAAACTCAGAGGGTTCGTGGGCTTAAAAAGTCTTCGTTGTTCTCAACACTGATCAAGCTGAAGAGGGAGATGGTGAAAAGCTAAGGTCCAATTCCAGCTCAAGGAGTCAAAATTCAATTTTCTTTCTCTGATCTTGTTAAGGATCCGTCAGGAGTCCACAAGCCCAACCCTTGCTGCTCAAGATTTGCCCGATGGCCCTTTCCCTCTCATTCAAACGCATGATAACTGCCGTCCCGAGCCATCTAGTTTGTCAAGCTCGAGTAATGTGATGAGAACACAATTTGAAGAACTTCCTTTCGAATTATCTAAGTATAATCGCTCATTCTTATTGTAAATTCTCTTTAGGAAATAAGAACTATCTCTAGCACATGTTGATTCTTTTTATCATTGTATCTAGATGTGAAAGTGCAAGTCAAGAATTTCACGATAAATATAAGTCTTCAAGAAAAGTTAGCCGCTGCATTGATCTTGTCTCATCGGATAATTTCATTAGTCTTGTAAAATCGAGAATTCAATGCAAATTTAATGTTTATTTTGCTTTTTAAATTTTGGCTTAGGAGTATACTTTCATTTGCCCGTAAGCATTTCATCTTTTGTTGAACACCCCCTTTTTTCTTTTTTCTGAAAACATTCATCTAAATTTAGAAAAGCTTCTCCTAATTTTTCCAAAATCAATTTTTGGACAGGAAAGTTGAAAGTGTTTTTTGGAAGAGTCTCTTTTTCTCACTCTAGAAAACTAGCAACTTGTAAAAAGATGTTGTAACATCGGTGTGATGCCAATTGTTGTTATATTGTCCATACCTTTTTCTTTTCTTTTTTTAACTCTAGAAAATTAATTGATATTGCTTATCTTTGCGGTCGAACAAGCCGCTGCTTGCCTTGAGGTATTAATCAGGACAGGCAAGGCCCACCTTTCCTTTTTTTTTCCCCAAAGGTCAACACCCAAAATTTGACTGCCACGTCACATTTGTCCATCTCTTCTAAAGCAACCCAACATTAATTAGGCTCTTGGGGGTGCTTTGGGAACGGAGGGAGGTAACCTTGCTCCTTGAACCAGCCATTGCCAAATAAAGTCATGGATAGACGCTTGCAAAGTATATTATATTACTTTTCATCGTTTACAGTATCTACTCATGAACTTGATTAGGCATGCAACTTCTTATAGTTAATTAGACACTTTGCAAAATGATATTGGTGGTTGAGTGTAGGACTTGATTTTCTTTGAAAGATATAATATCAAATGAATGTAGTTCACTAAGGGTACGTTTGATAACCATTTTATTTTTGGGAACAATTTATGATAAGAGATAATTCTTTTTTATTTTATATCCAAGAACAATTTTTATGTATTTAAAGGCTTTTGGTAATTATCCAAAATTTCTATTCCTGAAATAGAATTGCGTTTGGCACCATTCTCAAAATTTCTAATCCAAACTATTTTCTTTCAACTTTTTAATAATTTTATTGTTTTTTTTTTTCCTTTTCTTTCTCTTCTTCTTCAAGCTTTGGCCAATCACTGAGCACGGATGAGTGGCGATCGGCCAACGGCTAGTGACTAGTTAGATGAGGACCAATGATCTTGGCAAAGTGTCATTGGCCCCCGGCAAGGTTGCACCTTGTTGGTTGAGCCTTGCCTAGCTGTCGGTGAGACTCGACCTTGCCCGAGCAAGGCTTGTGTGGCCACCAAAGAGACTTAGTCGAGGCCCGAGCAAGGCTCACCTAGCCACTAGAGAGGCTTGGCCTCGCCGGTGGCTAGGCGAGCCTCTAATGAGCTCATTGGACCTTGCCTAATTGGTCGTTGATGATTAGTGGCGGTGGATGGTGGTAGGGCAATGGTCAACGGTGGCGGCGGTGGAAGAAGAAGAGAGAAGGAAGAAGAACAAGAAGAAAAGAAGAAGAGAAAAAATAAAAAAAATAAATTTGAGCTGTCTTGATTCTGGAATTGCTCCTGAAAACAAAGAATCAACTTTTTTTTACTCCTCGATTTTGTTCCAAATTTATTCTCAGTAAAAAGAAAATTTATCAAATGAATTTTTATTCCAAATCTATTCTCAAGAGCAAAAAAAAATCAATCACTATTTGGCAAATTGCCAAACTCGTCCTAAAACTTAAGGGTTCCTCCGCAAGGTGTGTCCACGAAGGGTGAATTAGGGCTAAAGATTAGGCCAAAAGGTGTAGTCAATGGACAACATATGAATATTCTTGTCTACCCCTTGTTGGTCTCGAGGGACGGAGGATGTTGGGTTAGCCAAAAGATGATTATTGATTCAAGGACGCAAAGTGCCCCTGCTTTTTGCATTATATTAAAATCTTTTTTCCTAATGGGCATGCTAAAGGACACATTAGTGTAGGACAAAATTAGGATTTTCTACTCGTGCGAATAGTCTCTGATCTTTTGTTTGGTGATCAATATTGACTTAAAACTTTTTATTCGATATAATCTTTAAATTTTTGGCTTGATATGGCCTTTTTGTTAAAAGAAAAATAACAGTGTCCACTAATGTGGAGGTTAACGCGGTTAATTTGTCATCAAAGGTTCAAAGTTGGTGTTTGAGTGGACCGATCAGCTAGTCTAGATAGTTCGAGGTCAACCTTCTTCTTTTGTTTTTTGTAATTTTTGAACACCCCAATATTTATTTTACTTAAGTGAATCAAATGCTTACTATTTGCAACCCCCATCCGCCGTGGCTAGTCTCGAAGAACATGGCCATCAAAACTCGGCAGTTCCCACTGCCATCACCAAACTTTAAAAGATAAGTATAGCTATTTGGTCGAGATGGCTCTCTAACCACATACGTTTAACTGAAGAAGAGATTTCTTCGGGTTTATTATTTGTATCGGATTTTGTATTGTTTTGGAAATGAGGCCATAAATTCTAATGCAACTACAATAAAATAAAGGATAAATCTAAAGCAATTAAAAGTAAATGTGAAATAGGGATAAGTAAAAATAGCTGAAACTGAGTGTATCGATATTTGTTGTGCGCATGTGCAATCCTTTACAATGATGTTTTCTCAGCTACTTATAGTCTAGCATTATGAATAATTGTCCTCTGGCGATTATTACTTTAATTTCAAATATCCTGGAATCTTTGACAGCACATCCATAACCGCGTTATCCTACCTGCGAAGCCATCGGTATCACATGCTTGAATAACTACCTTTATCTTTGTCTTCTTGTTCTTGAGCGATAATTGGTGCTGGTTCATCGAAACCTGTGATACTGGATCTTTTTGGGCTCGCTTTATAAGTCTCGGGCTTATTGGGCCTTATTTTTCATCTTTGGTGTTAACAATAATATAAGTATTATAACTTTTATACAACATTTACGTAAGTGTCATAATTTTTTTTTCGAATACTTAAGTATCATAACTTTTAAAAGACACTAATTTGTGTGTCATAATTTTGAATTGATCACTTGAGTATCATGACTTTTTAAAAACATTCACTCAAGTGTCAAAATTTGACTTGGTATGACACTTGCGTTAAAATATTTTTAAGGGTATGGTACTCAAATGATCAATTGAAAATTTATATGATACTCAAATGATTGAAAAAAAAAATTATGATACTCAAGTAAGCATTGTACATAATACATAATTTATGGTACTCAAGAGATTGGAAAAAAAAGTTACAATATTTAGGCTCCATTCGTTTTGCGAAAAATAACAATATTTTTCCGATGTTCAGTCGAAACTTAAACATAAACTAGAAAATATTTTCCACAATTTGGTATCTAATTTGATTATAAGGAAAAAAATTACCAAAAAAATCGATTTTTTTATTTTTAAATATTTTTTAAAAAAATATTTTTATTTTAAAAAATAAAATATTTATTATTTTTAATTTCCTTCTTCCTCCTTCCTCCATTGGCCTCTTGCCTTAGCAATGGCTTGCAGCCCAACGACTGGCCAAGATATGGGTCAGCAAGCTTGAGCCTCGACCGATCCAAGCGAGCCTAAGGGCCATCGAGGCCAATGAGTGGGTTGGGTGAGCTCAGGCCTCGCCAAATTTGGCAAGCTAAGCAAGGCTCAAGCTCAAGCCTCGTCGGCCTATGGCAAGACTTGACTTGGCCTGTGGCCGATGACTAATCAAGGAAGAAGGAAAAAAAATGACTAAAAAAGAAAAAATAAAAAATAAAAAATCTAATTAAAAATAATAAAAAAGAAAACATAAAAATAAAAGGAAAAGCATTTGATGAAAGTTGGTGAGCTGAAAGAAGATGTGGAAAATGTTTTTCACTTTTTGTATCATAAATCAGTTTCATAAACCAAATCAAATCATCTTTCACAACTCGATTTGTTAAATAGAGTTTATTTCATATAACATTTTACAAATCAATACATATGGCATTTCATAAACCTTACTCAAAGTTAAGAGCTTTTTGTAATTTTTTTGTAGAAAGCTTTTGCAAACCCAATATATATAATCATTTTCAACTTCGCTCATCAAACAATACATAAAATTAGACATTTCTCGCACCATTTGGGAATCCATTTCACATACTCGTAATATCTTGAGATGAATTTCATAGAATGTTTATGAAATCATCCACAAATAACTAAAAAGTAACAACTGCCCGATCCGAAATTATGTATCAAATGCTATGTACATAACTTTTTCCCTTTAGCCAAATCATATCATGCACATAACATGCCTCATGCTTTCCATTTTTAAAATATAATTTTATAGATTCAAAGAAGAGATACTATTACTCACTTGGGAATGCCTACAACGTAACTATTTGTGGCCGGCAATCTTCTAATCCTAACATATAAATTAGAATTGATGTCAAAATCAAATAAAATACCACAACAACTATGGATTGGATGAACTACGCCTAAACGCTAACAAAACAATTCCGACACAACAAATGGCAATCCCAAAGCGATTATTCAAATTGCTCGAAATGCAGAACTCATATGCAAAACCCTAAAATTCTCAATCTGACCAAAACCATTGCTTTGAATCAATTCTCATCAAACCCAGTCGCTTCACAATGCCATAATTCACCATTTCCATAAAATCCCAAAGTTCAAGAACCCAAAAATTAGACCTCATAGCTCAAGTTTCACGAAATTTCAATTTTAAACCCTAATTTTGAAAACTTATCAAGTCAAATGAACAAGAGTGTGAATACTTATCGTGCGTTCCCCATCAACACAAAAATCCTCTTCGGGCCTATTTGATAAGGGTACGTTTAGTAATCATTCTATTCTTAGAAACAATTTATGCTGACAAATGATTTTTTTATTCTGTTTCTTAGAAAATTTTTTGAGCATTTGAACGCATTTAGTAATTGCTCAAAATTACTATTCTTGGGATAGAAATACGTTTGGTAAAACCCTTAAAATTTTTAGGTCAATTCATTTTCTTTTAATCTTTTAAAAATTTTATTAAATTTTTCTCTTTTCTCTTTTTCCCTTTTCATCTTTTCCTTCCTCAGTCGCTGGCCATAACCAACGACCTAAGCCACGGCAAGGCTTGTTGGCGCGAGCCTCGCCGTGAGTTGGGCGAGGTCAACCTCGCCAAATCCCTCAGCTCACCTCACCCAATCTGGCGAGGTTGAGCTTGCCTAGCCACGAGCAAGGCTCGACCTTGCCAAGCCACCATCAAGTTGGTGTTACCCAGCCTATAGACCTTGCCTAGCCAAAGCGAGGTTGAGCCTTGCTGTGGCTCAGGGTCGCCAAGGTTGGCAACGCTCAAATGAGGTCACTAACCATGGTCGACATCAACGATCGGAGGCTAGTAACCGGCCAAAAGAAAGAAGAAGAAAGGAGAAGAGAAAAGAAGAAAATTTATACTTGATTTTAGAATTATTCTCGAAACGAAAAAAATAACTTCTTTTTTTTTTTTACTCTTTGATTTTGTTCCAAGTCTATTCTTAGGAATAAAATATTTATGAAATAAATTTCTATTTCAAATCTATTCTTGGAAATAAAATAATAGAATCAATTACTTTTTAGCTAGTTAACAAACAGGCCCTAATCGACCAAACAATGCATGATGTTATTCTTTTGTTAAAAAAAAAAAAGAAGAGAAATTCATTTGATAACTTCTTTATTCCCAATAATAGATTTGGAATAGAAACTAAAAGTAAAAAATGAGTTTTTTTTTTCTTCTTCTAAGAACAACTTTAGAATTAAGGCCATTTTTTTTTCTTTTCTTCTTTTCTTTTTGTTTTTCTTCTTTCTTTAGCCGATTGTCAACCTCGGCGATAGCTAGTGAATAGCCAAGTGAGGGCCAGCGGCCTTATCGGAGCATCACCGGCTCTTGGTGAGGCTAAGCCTCACCTAGCTTTCACAAGGCTTGGACCAACGGCCCGATGACCAGCTAAAGGAAGAAGGAGAAGAAGAATAGGAAAAAAAGAAAAACATAATAAAATTATTTACAAATTAAAAGAATATTTAAATCACAAAAAATTTTGGGGTCAACTAAACGCATTTTAATTCTGAAATTCGAAATTTTGGATAGTTAGTAAATGTCTTAAAATGCTCAAAAACTTGCCCATATGATAGAATTAAAAAAAATTATTTCTAAAGAAATAGAATAATTATATGATAGAATTAAAAAAATTATTTCTAAAGAAATAGAATAATTATCAAATAGGTCATTCTTTTTTTTTTTTTTTTTTTTACCCATTCTCTCTTCCTCCTATGGTCCTTTGAGCTCTCCGTCTCAAGTAAGCTGAGCGTGGCCCTTTTTCTCTTGCTTATCACTTTTCAACCGTTCTTTTTTTTTTTTTGCTTTTCTCGTGGGTCCGACCATCCGCATATCACGCTTCACTTGAATTATATAGATCAAAAGTTCGCGTGATCCAATTATTGAGATTCCACCTACCTCCAAATGAAGTGGGGCCCACGCAGCCACTATCGCGTCAGCTGAACATGGTTCATATTTGCATTCGGAGTAATCATCGCAAACAGTTTTCTCGCGGGAATTACATACGATTCAAGAGCGACCGAGAGAGTTCCCGAGTCCAAGATGAGCACCGCCATCCCCAACCAGAAAGTCCGCATCGTCTCATCCACCGCCGTCAAACCGTCTTCTCCCACCCCTCCCCACCGCCGCACCCTCAACCTCTCCCTCCTCGACCAGCTCTTCCCCGCCCCCTTGTCCCACACCCTCCTCTTCTACGCCGACCCCGCCGGCGCCGGCGAGTCGCTCTCCCTCCGCATGCGGGCCTCTCTCTCCGAGACCCTCACCGATTTCTACCCCTTGGCCGGCCGGCTCCGGGGCAGCGCCTGTATCGACTGCAACGATGAGGGCGCGTACTGGGTCGAGGCCCGAGCCGACCTCCGGCTCGCCGACGTCCTCGCCCGGCCCGACAGGACGCAGCTCGCCCAGCTCCTCCCTTTCTCTCACCCGGAGACGTCGCTCCTGGCCGCCATGGGGTGCCTCCTGATTGTCCAGATCACCACCTTCACCTGCGGCGGCGTCGCCGTCGCCCCCTGCAGCTCGCACAAGCTCCTGGACGCGTCCTCGCTGACGTTCTTCCTCCGGAGCTGGTCGGCGAGATCCGCCGGGATGCTCGAGGGCGGCCGGCCACCTCCTCCGAGGTTCCTCGGGGACTCCCTCGTGCGGTCCAGAGAGTTGCCCTTCATGGTGTCGGACTACGCCGGCATGGAGAGCTGCGCGACGCGGAGGTTCGTGTTCCACCGGTCCAAGATATCCGCCCTCAAGGCCGAAGCGGTCCGCGCCACCCGGCCCGGCGAGTCGACTCGGTTCACGAGGGTCGAGCTCGTGCTGGCGCTCATCGTCAGATGCGCCCTGGCCGCTTCCCGGTCCGTGACCGGGTCTTCCCGTCACCCTACTCTGCTGCGCCAGATGGTCAACCTCCGGAACCGGATGTCGCCGGCCCTGCGAGACAACGACGTCGGGAATCTCGCCGTCCCCATCAGCATACTGTACGAGAACGGCGAGTCGACATTCCACGAGCTGGTCTCGAATATCAGGAAGGAGATGATCAATTTCACCAAGGGAGCTCAAGCGAGCGGGTCCGACAGCGGCGAGCTCTTGTCCATAGCGTGCGGGTCAATCGGGAGTAAGTACATCACATCAAAACCTATTACGCTAATAAATCAAATCAATCACGTTTCAACAATCTGCTCGGCCGATTATCGACGTGATTGCGATTGCAGAGGCAGGGGACTTCTTCGGAAAATGGAAGGAGGAGTCGCGGCTCTACAGGTGCTCGAGCCTCTGCGGGTTTCGGTTCTACGAGGTCGACTTCGGGTCAGGGAAGCCGGCGTGGGCGACGTGCCTGAGCGGCCGGAAGAACTTCATGTACATGTTGGACGCGAAGGACGGGGACGGGATCGATGCGTGGGTGACGCTGGACCGGCGCGACATGGCCGTCTTCGAGCGGGACGGGGAGCTCCTCGCATACGCCGCTCCAAACCCCAGCGTCGCGCACCATGTAATGCATCCTTCTCGGCTCTGATTCTGCTTGATGAACGGACCGTGAAATGTTGCTCATTTGAAAACGGTGCTTCGTTGACGAAAAACAAGAAAAAAAGAAAACGGAGCTTCGTACAATCATATCGAAACTGCAGTTGTCTATTATTCATTTGTTTCATAGAAGATGCCATTTTTCATAAAAAAAAATTATTTATAGAGAAAATGATTAATTCATATTTGTTTGATGACTCTTTGATATTATCAGTTTCGTGAAAATCTTTTTCACAAAGCGATTGATTTTCTACGATTTCCTGCCAAGTTAAGATAAAAAGTTACGATAGATGGCTGTTCCATGTTGGCACCACAGGATCGGAACTCAAGTGCTTGATGTTCTAATCTCTTATTAGCGGTTATCTTGAAGTGAGGCAACTCCAAAAGACCTTCTAACAAAAGATATTTTGAATTGTCGAAAGATTTAAAGAAATCTCAAGAACTATATCAGCAAGACTTAAAATTCCATCGATCTTGATTCCTTTTAATTGGGGATTAATTTGTTTTGCGTCAACTTGAGGAGATTATTTTACTCTTTTCTCCACTAATTTATCAGTTATCAATGACCATATCATTATATTACATCAACTCGTTTGGATCGAAAATTTAATTGTGAGTGTTTTGGTCCATTGTGCAAAAGTTTGTAGACTTTTTTTTCACGTGTCTTTAGAGAAATGGGGTATTCATGTGTGCAAAAGTTAATATATATATATATATATATATATATATATATATATATGTATTTTTTTTTTTCAATCTTTGGGATTTGGTGGACGCGAAGGGACGCAATGTGGCATTTTAATTAGGAACATGTGATCCAACGATTATGAGTAGCTCGAGAAAGGAGGCTCTCATTGGCGGGTGTCCACATGAGGAGGTCCCCCATGAATACAACGCATTCCAATGGTGTGTAATTTATTATTGTTATTAACAAAGAAGAAATTCAAAATGTTTTTAATCAATTGCGCATATCTATTGGTTTGCAACCCTGTCGCTATCGATCTGTCAGAGAACATATCCTCGAAAGATTCTGATGCAAATAAATTAATATCTAAAAGAGAAATGATTAACTAATGGGACCATTACTCTCAATTATTTTAGGAGAACCGTGTCGTCTCCACCCTTGATTCTTTTTAATACTCTTTTGGAAAATCTGAATAAAAAATCTCATTTGGGATTGGCTCCACTTCCATTAAGTGGGATTCCTCGTGGAGAAATAAAGAAAGCAAGGGATAAAATTGTTCTGAACAGAGTTAACTACTAAAATGGTATAACAAGTACGAAAATAGTATCACTAGGAAGAGATTATTAACGTTATTATGTATATCCATTAAATTCCAAAATAGAAAAAAAAAACATTAGAAATGTTGTCTTTGAAACTTATAAAGACACTTTTATCCATTAACGGGGGTCCTCGTGTTCTTGCTATTTTAAATTGCTAAGAATCGTGTAGAGGAGTTCTTGTCATTGCTAGATCATTGCATCAACTTAATTGACTGCTCTCTAATCTCGTGCCTTTGACAGGAGAAATTGTCCAAGTCCTAAAGTTATTGTATTTTTTCCAATTCAGTTCAAAATATTTTAAGTTTTATCAATTGAGTTATAAACATTTTTCACATATTATTAATTGAGTCCATCCAGCCCATTTTAATCAGAAATAGTCAACGTGAATGTCAACCATCCTACATGGCATGATTGATGCTAACATTGACATGGACAATTTTTTATGATTTTAAAATAGTTTTTTTGAATTTAAGGCACGTGGTCGGACAAACAAAGATGGGCCACAATGCATAATTTCAAGGGATATATGTGGGAAAATTAACCAAAAAATCCTAAACTTATTGTAATTTTTCCAAATTAGTCCCAATTTTTTTTGGCAAATTCAACTATAAACATTTTGTAATTATATCAATTCAGTCCATTCGGTCAAATTTGGTCGGCTGATGTTGACGTGGATGTCGGCTAATGCCAACGGACAATTTTTTAGTAATTTTAATTTTAATTTTTAATTTTTTAATTTTTTCTCTCTTTTATCTTTTTCTACGCCCTCCTTCTTCCCCTTCTCCAGTGACCAGCCAGTGGCAAGCTCCTCTCGCCAATGGATGGTGAGGCCGACCTCACCCATGTTTGGTGAGGTAAGCCCTTACTAGTGGATCGGCCTTGCCACTAGCCGGCAACTAGCCCTCCCCTCTGGCCGATCGCCTAAGAAGGGGAAGGAGAGAGGAGAAAAGGAAAAAAAATAGAGAAAAAAATGAAAAATAGAAGAAAGAAACAAAAGATTATTAAAAAGTTGTCTGTTATCGCCGAACAGCATCCACGTTAGCACCGGCAAGCCAAATTTGGTCTGATGAACTAAATTAACACAATTGTAATATGTTTAAAACTGAACTGGCCCAAAAAAAAAAGTTTAAGATTGAATTGAAAAAATTGCAATAGATTTAAGAATTTTTTGATAATTTTCCCGATATACATTGAAGTTGGTACTAGTAGAGTGAATGATCAAAACTTTGCACCTTAACAGAATAATCGTGGGATCTCAGCTTGGTCCGGCAATGGTGTGCACCGAGAGATAATTCCTAGCAAGCGACTCCTCTGTGCTCAGCTAAGATCCGTTGGCAACCGCAGCGGCTGTTCATCAATGACATGAGAAGTATACCTAGAGATTTTCTCTTCCACTGCACTAAGCTAATTTCCTAAAATGGCACATGACTCACCCCGTCCTCCGCCTCTTCCTTGGTTTTCATCAATCTACACAATATTAGAATGAAAGCCTTCATTGTGCAACGAATCAATTTTGAACAGTTAGATTAGAAGCATAGGGCGTGTTAAGTTGTCGTGACCAATTTTTTAGGTGTGAACCACCTAGGGTTTGGCTCATGGATTATTATGCTTAGACTTAACTCGGGCTCTCCCAAGCCCATACCAATTCGCGACTTAGGTTCAAGTTTAGATTTTATCTAGGAGTCGCACTAATATATTTTTGGTGGGTCGATTAGAAACCCAAGTAAAGTAACAGGAGTTTTACTTTACTCCTACGAATCAGAGACGATGGGTACGAGGACTTGATTACACTAGATTCATCTAATGCCCATTTGGTAAAATTCTTTTATTTTCCAAAAAAAATATTTTTACAGGCAGCTTAAATTGATTTTAAATTTATTTCCTTAACATGTGAGATGATCATGCAGTGTGCAATCTACCGATTTAACACCAAGATAAATAACAAATAAATTGAAAAAAAAACTTACCTCAAAGCAATGAAAGCATCTATAATGTTAAATTAAAATCCATATCAACAAACCTAGATATGATTTCTAATTAACATGTAATTTTTATTTTCACTTAATTAATGAAATCATGCAATATGCAATGCAATATTAACTAAATGACCTAATTCTAATGACATGTAGTTTCTAATTAAATGGGCATGGCAAAAATAATAAATGAGATACATCTCAGTGAAACTAACCCTAATGACGCACATGTGACATTTTTTTTCTTTTTTCCTAAAATAATGCATTTTTATCCTAAATAATAAAACTAATTTAACCTATGACATTTTTTTTGTATTTTTCATGAAATTAGGAATTAAATAAAATGTGAAAATTACCTAACTAGATTAAGATCCCACTTAATTTATATTAGGAATTAGGTTGAGCCACATCCTAATTTAAACTAAAATATTATCTTAACCCAAATAATCCTAAAATGCAATATATCTAAAAAATACCTAAACTTATATTAAATAAAAAATGATCTAAATTAAACTAAGTGCAATTTTTATCCTAATATGCAATGATGTGCAAAATATACCCTAACTCTACATGATGTATGCATGATGATTTTTTTTTTTTTGTGTTTTTGTTTTCTTTTTTTTTTTAATTTCGAAATTAATAATTGCCAAATAATTGAACATGCAATCCAAGTTAAAAAAGAACTAGCAACTTAAATTAATTGATTTGATTTTTTTTATTTTTGAAAATTTGAAATAAAATTCCTATTATGAGCATGCAAACCCTAAAACTACATTTTTGATTTTTTTTTTTAAGAAAACTAATCTAAGTAACACCACAGAAAATCAAGCAATATTGATACCCAAATTAATGAACCATATCTCGCGCATGAAATCGGGTTGACCAATTTCACATAAATCATGAATCGGATCTCGGGCGGGAGATTGGATTAGCGATTTTTAAAGTAATTGCAAGTCGGATTTCGAGCGCGAAAGTCGGACTAACAATTACTAATTTTAAGGCAATTTTATGTCGGACAATTCATCATTGCATCAAGGAATAATTATACTAAAAAAGAGCAAATAAAATAAAATAACAAAAATAAAATAAGATAAATAAGTAAAAGAAAAACTACCTAATTTTTCTTTGGTTTTCTTTTTTTTCAAGCAAAGCGTCAACGTGATAGATGCCCCGGTGAGGGGAGTTTCACCATCGGTCGTTGATCGTCGGTCATCGGAGCTCCGGCAAAGGGGGGCCAGCAGCGAGCAGATCGGCGGCGAGTAGTGACGTCGCGAGGAGCAGCGGCAGGAGACCTCGCTCAGGCTGAGGCAGAGAGTGGAGCACCTTAGCTCGGGCTCAGGCAGAGGCATCGGATCACCTGCAAGTCACTGCCCGCAGTAGCACGGAGGAGATCTGCAAGCACAGACAAGACAGCAGCATCGTCGGAGTGGAGGGGCTGTGATCTGGCTCAAGTCAGGCTCCGGGGGGAGGTGTAGCGACGGCCGGCACTGGGAAGAGGCAGCAGGAGGCTCGTGGGCCGGTGGGATGGGCTCCGTCGATCGGTGATCAGGGTGGCGCGACGGTGTCGGGTCAGGAGCATCGGAGCTTCGGACCTGCAGGCGAAGAGATCCCGACATTTGGACCAGGGATCTGCCGCAGCGGTGGCTCCACGAGCGGATCGAGGACAGGCGACGCACAGCGGTGCTCTGCGTCAGGGCGACGTGGGTCGTTGGGGCTCGCGGACGAAGACTGGAGGCTGCGACGGCGCGGAGGAGGGCGGCTTGGACAAGGGGTGGCGTCGCGGGCTTCAGGCAAATTGGCGGGCAGCTCGGATTCCGGCGCCGGCGCGATGTCGGTAGGAACGGGGGTTTCGCCGAGGAAGATGAAGCCCCTTTTCTTTTTTCCTTTTTTTTCACTTTTTTTTCTCTCTCTTACCTCACTTTTCAAGTTTTGCTTTTTGTGCTTTTTTACGGAAAAGGAACCCCCCACAATTTACCGTACGTGACCCCTTTTATAAGCCAAAAAAATTGTATCTTGGGGGTATATTTCATTTCTAATTTTGCTTGAGCACGATACCCCTAAATATATCGCTGAAATATTTTTCGCATATTCCATCAAGAAAATTTCCCTTTTGTGCAAAAGTGCATCTCCTAGTGTATATTACCTAAATATGTGAAAAATCTTAACGAAATATAACAAAAAAAAAAAAAAAATCCTCAACCATATGCCATGTGATTATGATTTTTTTTTAAATTTTTTATTTAGCAAAAAATTAACCCCAAAAATTTAGGTGTCAACATCAGTTCTCCAACTCGTCATTCAGAGTCTACTTCAAATCTCATTGGTGATGACTAAAGAATGATCACAATAGTATAGGAGTTTACTCTCTCCTCTCGACATGGATATTCCAACGACTTGTGGGAAAAGAATAGTATTTGCCCGAAATATTCGATAGATATAAAGCAACAATAGAACAAGTTGGAAGATGGGATGGCATGTATATCTAATACTGGTTCTTTCTGTTAGTTGGGTTCACTCATATATGGAGGAGGCCCAATGAATTGCAAGTCCAAAAAGGGCTTGAGCCCATATGATAAGTTATATAGAGAAATAAAGTTTCTCACTATCTTTTAAATGGTAATCGCAAAAAGACGTAGTAACAAGAGAAAACGAGAAAGTAGAAAATCTAGAGTTGTGGCAAAATATGATTTATATCAAGCTGGCATCGGAGGTCAACTTGTGGTCCGATTGAGCTAAAATTTTGTTAGCATGTTCATGGCCCAATCTTCTCGAATCTGAACTGTTTGATTTTTCGTTTGAAACTCTCTACATCAAGTTTTTCATGGATTAATCAAAACCTGTGTTTTTGGTCAGATTTATCCTTAATCTCTTGTGAAGTTTATGTGTATTGTCAAGAATTATGTTTTTGAGGTATTTGCTGCTATATACCTCTAGTATTTACTAGAGAAGAACATTGTTCACCCAATTTTGTTGATAGTGAAGATTTTCGGGTGAGACTACGGTCTTGTGGTTTTTGATCTCCTCACATCGAGGAGGTTTTTCATGTAAAAAAATCGTATTATGTTCGCGTGCTTGGTATTTATTTTACTATACTATATCGATTCCTATTAAATTTACATAAGATGGGAGATTATTTTATTCCGTTCCGTTAATTCGATATTGTTCGAATTGTTATTGTTCTCCCATTAGAGTGGTATCAGAGCCAAGTTATTGCCTAATTTTTCTACCTTGTGTTAAATAATGGAAATGAATATGAGTAGAATGGTTACCCTGAATGGTTTGAATTATCATATTTGGAAAGGGAAGATGGAAGATTTTTTATATGTGAAAGATTTTTATTTGCCTGTATTTGCCTAGGAAAAATCTGAGAATAAAATTGATGCTGAATGGTCTATATTTCATTGTCAAGTGTGTGGTTATAATAGGCAGTGGGTGGATGATAATGTTTTGAACCATATTATTGAGGAAACACATGCACGCAGTTTATAGGATAAACTTGGACAATTATACACTCGAAATATTAGGAATAATAAGTTATTTTTGATAAAACAAATGATGGCTCTAAGATATCAAGATGATACTCGTTTGACTGATCATTTAAATTCTTTTTAGGAATTATAAATCAATTGGTTACGATGAGAATTAAGTTTGATAATGAGATACAAGCACTATGGTTGCTTGGTATTTTGCCGGACTCATGGGAGACATTCTGAACATCTTTGTTTAATTCTATCTCGGATGGTACGATTACCATGGATTTGGTCAAGAATAGTATTTTGAATGAAAAGATGAGAAGGAAGACATAAGGATCGTTCTCTTCACATTCTGATGCCTTGGTTGTTGAGAAAAGGGGAAGAAGTGAGTCTCGAGATCTGAGAAATAGAGATAAAAGCAGAGGTAAGTATAATAAATTTGTTAATATTGAGTGTCATTATTGTCATCATAACGGACATATTCAGAGGTTTTGTCGCTAGTTAAAATTGGAGAAACAAAAGGAGAAAGGTAAAGCGAAGAAAAGTGATAATGACAGTGATGACAATCGTGTTGCTTCACTTAAAGAAGACTTTCTCATCATTTTTTATGTTGATGTGGTGAATTTTGTATTTCATGAGACCAGTTGGATAATTGATAGTATTCATGTTACGTCTCGTAAGGATTTCTTTACATCATACAGGTCGGGTGACTTCGGATCTGTGAAGATGAAAAACAATGGACTAAATCAAGCTATAGGCATCGGTAATGTGTGCCTAAAAACAGTTTTGACACAAGATTAATAT
Source organism: Eucalyptus leucophloia subsp. euroa (assembly GCA_017140325.1). NCBI lineage: Eukaryota > Viridiplantae > Streptophyta > Magnoliopsida > Myrtales > Myrtaceae > Eucalyptus > Eucalyptus leucophloia. The sequence goes on along the minus strand of CM029469.1, from coordinate 32,761,418 downwards.
TGAATAATGTTAAACATATACCCAATATACGCTTGAATTTGATTTCTACAAGCAAGTTGGATTATGAGGGGTATTGTAGCACCTTCAGTAATGGTCAATAGAAGCTAACCAAAGGTTCTCTTGTTATAGCTAGAGGTGAAAAATATTCTTTGTTGTATATTATGCAGACAAAGTTGTCTATAGACAAAATTAATGCGGTAGACAGCGAAGATGCAGCTGAGTTATGGTATAAGAGGCTTAGTCACATCAGTGAAAAAGGTTTGTCAATATTAGCGAAGAAGAAAGTCCTTTCAGGATTGAAAAATTTGGCGCTAAAGAAGTGTGCTAACTGTTTAGCAAGAAAACAAAACAGAGTTGCATTTAAAAACTCCCATTCTTCAAGAAAGTCAGATATATTGGATTTAGTGCATTCTAATATTTGTGGTCCTGTGAAAACAAAATCATTTGGTGGCTCTCTTTATTTTGTTACCTTCATAGATGATTTTTCAATGAAAATTTTGATTCATACCTTGAAAACTAAAGATCAAATATTATATGCTTTTAAGCAATTTCAGGCTTCAGTTGAGAGACAAACTGGAAAGAAATTGAAATACATTAGAACTGATAACGGGGGAGAATATATTGGACATTTTGATGAATATTGCAAACAATAAGATATTCGACATCAAAAGACATCTCCCAAGACACCTTAATTAAATGACTTAGCTGAGAGAATGAACAGAACATTGGTTGAAAGGGTAAAATGCTTACTTTTACAATCAAAGCTACCTGGATCCTTTTGGGGTGAGGCTTTAAGTATAGTTGTACATATATTAAATCTTACTCCATGCATTCCTTTAGAGTTTGATGTTCCTAATAGGATTTGGACATGCAAAGATGTTTCTTATGATTATTTACATATCTTTGGGTGCAAAGCATTTGTGCATATTCCCAAAAATGAGATGTCTAAACTTGATGTGAAAACACAATAGTGCATATTTATTGGTTATAGACAGGATATGCTTGATTACAAATTTTATGATCCGGTTGAAAATAAAATTTTAAGAAGCAGAGACGTTATGTTTATGGAAGATCAAACAATAGAAGATATTGAGAAATCAGAAATAATTTCAACACCATAAGTTAGTGATAATTTAGTTGATTTGGATTCAATTCCTCTTACAAATATTCTTACATAGGTTGATGAAGAGCAGCAAGAAGTTAATGTTCCAAATAACGCACATGTTTTTGAACATGTTGAAATAGATAATAGTATTCCTGAACCAGAGGCTCAATTAGATGTTTCATCGGATCTTTTAGTTCGGAAATCCGTTAGAGACTAACCTTCTACCAGGTATTCTAAAGATGAGTATGTATCATTGACTAATGCAGGTGAACCAGAGTGCTATGTAGAAGTAATAGAAGATGAGTACAAAAGCAATTGGTTTGATATTATGTGAGATGAGATGCAGTCACTTTATGATAATCATACTTTTGAGTTAGTGAAGTTACCTAAAGGTAAAAGAGTTTTGAAGAACAAGTGAGTATATAGGTTAAGCAAGATGAACATACTTCATAACCACGATATAAAGCTAGATTAGTTAAGGAATTCGATCAGAGAAAGGGTATTGATTTTGATGATATATTTTCTCCGGTAGTAAAAATGCCTTCTATTCGTGTGATACTAGGCTTGGCAGCTACCCTAGATTTGGAAATTGGGCAAATGGATGTCAAAACAGCCTTCCTATATGGTGACTTGGAGGAAGAGATATACATGGAACAACCTAAGGGTTTTAAAGTGAAAGGGAAAGAGAATTATGTGTGCAAATTGAAAAAAAAAAATCTCTATGGCCTAAAACAAGCACCGAGACAGTGGTACAAAAAGTTTGTGTCAGTTATAACATAACAAGGTTATAAGAAGACTTCTTTGGATAACTTTGTATTTGTCCAAAAATTTTTTGATGATGATTTTATTATTCTCTTACTTTATGTTGATGATATGTTGATTAGTGGCAAAAATGTTTCAAGAATTGAGTTATTGAAGAAATAGTTGAGCAAGTCTTTTGCCATGAAAGACTTGGGCTCGGCGAAGCAGATTCTTGATATTAGAATTACCCGAGACAGAGATACTAAGAAATTGTTTTTGTCGCAAGAGAAATATATTAAGAAAATTCTTGATTATATAAACAAGGTTAAAGTGGTTAGTACTCCTCTTACTACCCACTTTAAGTTAAATATGAAGTAAAGTCCTATGACTGATAAAGAGAAGAAAGATATGGAAAGTGTTCCATATGCCTCAACTGTAAGAAGCTTAATATATGCGATGATATATACACACCTAGACTTGGTGCACGCAGTTGACGTTGTTAGTCGCTATTTGTCAAGTCCAGGTAGAGAGTAATAGAATACAGTGAAGTAAATTATGAGGTATCTTCGGGAAATTTCAAATTTGAAACTCAGTTTCGGGACTGGGAAACTTGAGTTAGTTGGATACACAGATTTCTACTTGGCAGGAAATATTGATACTCATAAATCTACTTTTGGTTATTTGATTTCTTTTGCGGGTGAAGCTATGTCATGAAAGTCAAGATTGCAGAAGTGTGTTGCACTTTCTACAATCGAAGCTATATTAATTGCAGCGACTGAAGCTAGTAAAGAGATGCTATGGATAAAGAAGTTCTTAGAAGAACTTGAGTTCAAGCAAAAGAGGTATGTGCTATTTTGTGATAATCAAAGCGTAATTCATCTTGGTAAGAATTCATTTTTTCATTCTAGATTGAAACATATTGATGTTAGATATCATTGAATAAGGAATGTTCTAGATAAAAAAGTTATTAGAACTTGAGAAAATTCATACGGATCATAATGGCTTTGATATAATGACGAAAACTCTATTAAGAGAGAAGCTTGAACATTGCCAATTGATATCAGGGATGCTGAATCCCTTCACATTGTCGTGAGGGGAGGATTTGTTAGCTAGGTTCACTCATATGTGGAGGAGGCTCAATGAGTTGCAAGTCCAAAAAGGGCTAGAGCCCATATTATAAGTTATATGAAGAAATGGGATTTCTCAATATTTTTTAAGTAGTAGCCACAAAAAGACATAGTAACAAGAGAAAAAGATAAAACAGAAAATCTGGGGTTGGGGCAAAATTCGATTTATATCAAGCTGGTATCGGAGGTCGATTCGTGGTCCGATTGAGCTGAAATTTTACCAGCATGTTCGTGGCGCAATCTCCTCGGATTTGAACGGTTTGATTCTTGTTTGAAGCTCCCTACATCAGGTTTTTTGTGGATTGATCAAAACCTGCGTTTTTTGTCAAATTTATCCTTATCTCTTGTGAAGTTCATGTGTATTGCCAAGAATTATGTTCTTGAAGTTTTTGTTGCTATGTACCTCTAGTATTTGCTGGAGAAGAATATTGTTCACACAAGTTTGTTGATAGTGAAGATTTTAGGGTGGACTCCGGTCTTGTGGTTTTTGATCTCCTCACATCGATGAGGTTTTTCACGTCGAAAAATTGTCTTGTGTTTACGTGCTTGGTACTTATTTTACTCTACTATGCCGATTCCTATTAGGTTTAGATTATTTTATTCCGCTATGTTAATTTGATATTGTTCAAATTGTTACTGTTTTCCCATCACTTTCTCCTTTACTATTCTCTTTCTTGTGTCCACAATCGATAGTCATACATATTTTAGCAGGCATTTTATGATCAAGTTAGCTGAAACTTCTTCTGGCACTGACATATCAATCAACCAAGGTTTGGCTTCTGCTTGTTCTTAGTATAAAGAAGTACCTTCCCTCTCGTTCGCTTGAATCATTCCCATCTTTCGTTCTTTAACCCATAGAGCCTTCAGCCAAAGAAGCCCATATTTTCTATGCGTGATCTTTCCTTTTACGTTTTGTCTGTCACCATAATCTCATTGAGCCACCACCGGAAAGTTCATCATTGGGTTAAATTAAACTCGGGGTCTTGTCAATAGACATTTTCACACTAAGAAGTAAAAAAGGAAGAGCGTAAGAAGTCCAATCAATTCAGTCCTGAGTTCCTAAACTTGGGGACTCATGGCGGATGGAATGGTGACATTCCTGCTCAACAAGCTCTCAACGGTGATAGAAGAAGAAGAGTCTTTGCGAAGAGGTAATGAATTAGAAGGGAATGGCAAGCTTTTTAATCTTAGAAAGATACTCTCAAATGGGTACTCTGATTTGCCTCACTATTTGAAATCTTGCCTCTTATACCTAAGCATTTTTCCAGAGGAACGTAATCAGGTGCATGAGGCTCATCCGTCTATGATATCTGAAGGGTTCGTGGAAGGGCAAGAAGGCAAGACATTGGAAGAAGTTGCAGAGAAGTACCTCCTAGAGCTTCATGATAGAAGCTTGATCCAAGTTGTGAGAACAACCACCGACGGGAGGATCCACGCTTATCGTGTACATGACATCTTGAGAGAGATCCTACTGACAAGGTCGCAGGAGGAAAATTTCGAGACAACAGCCAATCCAACGATCACTCCAGAGAGGCCTGGCGCATTGCCATCCGTAGTAGCTCTACCGATACACACAGGAGTAAGATCAAATCCGTTAGTCTTCACTCTCTACCTCTGTTCGCATTGCCATATATACTGTCAAACTCCTCGGTACTAGCCCCTTGGTAAATTGGTTTAAGCTGCTCGAGGTGTTAGACCTAAGGAATGCTCCTTTAGATTCATTTCCTAAGGAGATTATCAAATTATACCATTTAAAGCATTTGAGCTTGAGTTTTACACAGATGAGGAAGCTTTAAGTTCAATAGGAAACCTACAATAACCGGAGACTTTGGACCTGAAGAAAACCTCGGTGTCCGACTTGCACACTTCCATCCTAAAGCTACGTTGCCTTCGACATCTCTTGCTCTACAGGTATGAGTGGGGGCTAGACTTGTACTATCGCAAGCACGGCTTCAAATCGAGTGTGGGAATTAGAGTCCTCGTGTCACTGCAAAGCCTGTGCTGCATTGATGCGGACTGAGACAATGGAATGCTCCTGGACATTGGATTGCCGAGCCAGCTCACGAAGTTGAAAGTAGGAAACTTAAGGAAGATGGGAAAGTCTTGCGCTCCTCCATCCAGAGTTTGAGCAAACTCCACGCGTTGTTTCCCCGTTCTGTCCGACCAGACAAGGTCGTCGACATTGAACGCTCAACTACGCCGCGTCTGTTGCAACGGGTGTACTTGGAAGGGCGCCTGGAGAGAATACCCTCCTGGATTTCTTCCCTCGATAGCAATAGCATAGTGAGATTGTACTTATGCCATAGCCAGCTACACTGCGTCCCGCTCGAGTCCCTAGAAGCTCGGAATCTCGTGGATTTCAACTTGTCAATGCGTATGAAGGCGCGATGACTTCTCACATCTTCAAAGTTCTCGTCGAAAGTAATGCTACGTGTACCAAGACTCTTTACAAGACTTCCACGAAGAGCTTGATAGACGAACAACCGTCGGAAAGTCTATAAGAGAAACGCTACTAGGTGCTGATCTTACTGCCTCGACTGGTGTAGAAAAAACTAGGTACGTAAATTCTGTGGATCCGTTTCAAACAAAGATTAATACCACCAAAAATCTTAAATTAATATATTCGTGACAAATTTATCATAAACTAATATTTTGACAACAACAAATCTCAAATTGATACACTTGTGACAAATTTTATTCTCTGTTAGTTTCCGTTAAATTTTAACGTCAAAATTATTAAGTTGGATGACTCGTCACAATTGATGGATGTACTATTTTGGAATTGTACTTCCATTCAACACAGGTATAGTTCATGACTGTGGTATTAATTCAATTTAACATAAATTAATATATGGTAAATTTATAATAAATGTACAAGTTTGAGATTTTTTGAGGTCAAAATATTAGTTTGAAATAATTTTTTATATGTTTACTAGTTTGGGTTTGGTGGTCAAAAAATTAATTTATAGTAAATTTGTCATATATATATATCAATTTAGGATTTTTCATAATATTAATCGTTTACATGTATTCTATCATTAGCGTAAGGAGGACATTTTTCCTTTGCCTCCTTTTGGTCGTCTTAGGCGGTGCACCCATTTTTAGCTAACTTAGAGGGTTCGTGGGCTAAAAAGTCTTCGTTGTTTTCGACACCGATCAGGCTGAAGAAAATGGGAGACGGTGAAAAGCTAAGGTCTAATTCAGCTTAATGAGTCAAAATTCAATTTTCTTTCTCTGATCTTGTCAAGCATCCGTCAGGCCTCCACAAGCCCAACCCTTGCTGCTCAAGATTGGCCCGATGGCCCTTTCCCTCTCATTCAAACGTATGATTACAGCCGTCCCGAGCCATCTAGTTTGTCAAGCTCGAGTAATGTGATGAGAGCACAATTTGAAGAACTTCTTTTCAAATTATCTGAGTATAATCGCTCATTCTTATTGTAAATTCTCTCTAGGAAATAAGAACTATCTCTAACACATGTTGATTCTTTTTATCATTGTATTTAGACGTGAAAGTGCAAAGTCAAGTATTTCACGATAAATATAAATCTTCAAGAAAAGTTAGCCACTGCATTGATCTTGTCTCATTGGATAATTTCATTAGTTTTGTAAAATCAAGAATTCAATGCAAATTTGACGTTTCTTCTACTTTTTTAAATTTTGGCTTAAGAATATACTTTTATTTGTCCGTAAGCATTTCACCTTTTGTTGAGCACCCCCTTTTTTTTCTTTTTTCTGAAAACATTCATCTATTCATAACTTTTCCAAAATCAATTTTTTGATAGGAAAGTTGAATTTTTTTTTTTTTTTTTTGAAGAGGCTCTTTTTCTCACTTTAGAAAACTAGCAACTTATAAAAAGATGTTGTAACATGGGTGTGATGTCAATTGTTGTTATATTGTACCTATCTTCTTCTTTTTTCACTCTAGAAAATTAATTGATATTGCTTATATTGCCGTCCAACAAGCCGCTGCTTGCCTTGATATATTAATCAGGACAGGCAAGGCCCACCTTTTTTTCCTCAAAGGTCAAAACCCAAAATCTGATTGCCACGTCACATTTGTCCATTTCTTCTAAAGCAACCCAACATTAAACAATATTTTTAAACAATATGAAATTACACAATTATGTTACAATTCAATATGAGATCTCATAATTAGTGATATCCAGTTATCTTTAAACTAAAATTTGTTTAAATATATTGTTTTATACTTCTATTTCACAGTCAACAGGAGAAAATAATAACAATAGAGTCAATAATAATAATCATTAAAATAAATGCTTTAATAGACATCATGAAAGCATTATCAGTTTGCATATAACTATAATATCCAGAAATACAAATTAAATAGCACCCACTAATAAAAGAAATCAAAAAAATCTAAAATACTCATATTCTTTACATGTTCTTTAAACAAAATGAGTCATAAGTTTTTTGTTAGAGGATCAACCAATATAGAATCAATTTTGATATTCCCGATCACAATGTCTCCCTTCTTGACTAAGTCTTTGATAGTATAATATTTTATCCAATTACCACTTTAACAGTGGTATTATTGTTATTTACAGCAAAGGTAACTGTTTGTCACATATAATGTAATAAGATCAATTATGGGCAATAAGCAATTCAACAAAAATAATTAGTATATTATAAACTCCCCTTTGGACAAAGTGTACAATGCACAATTATTTCCCGCAGCCTGAAGTTTGTAAAACAATAACAAGGAGAATTACATATAATTGTCAAGGATCCATCCATTTCAGATAGATAAATCTTTTAAATTATACATCTCCATTATCACAACATTGAAGGAAATTATATATATGTTTTTCAAAACATTTATCCATTTTGGACAGATAAATATTTTTCAATTATACACCCCCATCTTTTATATTTGGGAATTAATCTAATAAAATAAAGAAATTCAATTGCACGATACAATCAAAACAGCGAACTAGCAATAAAATTCCAATTGATTATGAAATTATGAATCGAAAAAATAAAAATAAATAGATCCAATAAGAATAATCAAATTTTCAGATAAAAAAAAAGGCAATTTGGATATACTAATTTTTTTTTTTATCAATAGGGAACTCCAAATATTTATGACCAAAATTCATCGAACAATATGAAGTACTCTACAACATGTGCTTCCCAGGATCATATTGTATTTATCAAACAACTATTTTTTGCCACAATGTTTTTTAAATTATATTATATTTTATTATTTTATTATTTTATTATTATTTTAATATTTCGGACCCTCCAGCGGGCCCTGACCTTCGCCCGGCCCGTAGACCCGCAAGAGCCCACGCGGGCCACTTGGAACGGGCCCATCTTTGTTTTAATTAAAATGGCCCAAGATTGGGCTATAGGCCCAAAGGAGAAAATGGGCTTATGCCCAAAACTCTTGGTTCTGGGCTCACGCCCACAACCTCTCTTTTCTTTGGTTCATGGGCGTGAGCCCAGAACCCTTCTTTTTTTATTCTTTTAATGGGCGTGACCCCAATTTGATGGCCCGGCCCGGCTGGAGGTCTTCTTCAACCTCCAGCCGGGTCACGAAGTCTGAAAATTGGGTCATACGACCCGGTTTAAAACCCGAACATCAAAAAACTTATATAATAATTGATTTTTGATAAAATTTCTTCATGGGTCTTGCATCTAATATTAATATAATTGACTAGAATTAATAAAATGAAGAACAAACGAAGAAATTAATAATATTCAAGCTTCAAGGTTTCGGATCTAAGCCTCCCATGGCCGAATTTCGGATTTCTAATGTTTAAGCTCAAAAAGCTTATCTTAATGCAACAAATGGATGCTAAAACATATATATAACAGTACCCATACAACGCTTTACAACGAATATCAATCAATTATATGTAATTTGAAAATTCTAGAACTTTTTCGAGGTATAAATCCTAGAATTTCAAATTTAAAATTATAACTCAATTCTCAACGAAATTATACAAATTATATATGGTTGGAAAGATCTCGACATATAGAACAAAAACCCTATGGTTCAGGATCAATCGAGCAAAAAATCTAGACGAAAAAAATAACAATAATATTTGGCTCAAAGAGGAAAATTTCGAATTTATCCATAATTTTTTTTTTTTTGGTTCTACAATCATATTGATTTGCTTTGATACCACATGTAGAAAATTATTCACATGAATAATTAATTAATCAAGAAGAATCGAATTCATATATGATTGTAAAACACCAAAATCGATAGACACAGCGGAATTAAAAACATATATATTTGAACCATTATTTCACTTGAAGAAAAATAGAACACTCTGATACTAAAGATATATTGGAATGTCATATCTTCCTCTTTATGATCTATTTTAATATAACAGCTTTCAATGGTATTAAACAACTAATAGGTATAACATACTCTTTTATAGGTTAGAGAGGGGAACCTAGAAAACCCTAATTAATAGTGTGTCAATTGAGTCATTCCCATTATGGGCTTTAGTTAAACACAATTACTTATACCCTGCTACTCAACTAAGCCCGTTATTAATAGATGTCAATACACAATTCAATAAGATCACTCTAAGGTTTAAAAATATTGTAACTCGATTATTTAAAATAGAAAACTAATTAATTAATGTAAGTCCATATTATAGAAAATTTCCAACATTTTCGACAGCACAACCATAATTAAAATATAAGTTTATAGATTCAAAGAAAAGATAGTATTACTCACTTGGAAATGCCAACAATGTAACTATACACGGCCAACAATCTTGTAATCCTAACAAATAAACCAGAACTGATGTCAAAATCAAATAAAATACCACAACAATTACGAATTGGATGAACTATGCTTAAACGCTAGCAAAACAATTCCCACACAACAAATGGCAATCCCAAAGTGATTTTTTTTTTTTTTTGGTGACCTAGGGAACCTCCGTGCGTCGCTTCGCGCGGAGTAAACCCTGGGTGAACTAGGCCACCACCACAGACCCAAGCACAGGTGAATCGTGCAGCTTGCACTAAAGCATCAATCACGCGAAGTTTCGAACTCCTCCCCCGGCGGTGGGGTACTAAGGTCGAAACCAACGCGGCCACCACGGGCGGTGGTTCCTAAAGTGATTATTCACACTGCTCGAAACGCAGATTTCGTACACGAAATCCTAAAATTCTTAGTCTAAACACACCATTGCTCTAAATCAACTCTCATCAAACCCAATCGGTTCATAACGCCATAATTCACAAGTTCAAGACCCCAAAAATCAGACCTAGTAGCTCAAATTTTACAAATTTTCAAATTTAAACCCTAATTCCGAAAACTTATCAAATCAAATGAACAAGGGTGCGAATACTTATCGTGCTTTCCCTGTGAGCACAAAAATCCTCTTAGGGCCTATTTGTAAAAGTGTATCTACTAATCATTCTATTCCCATAAATAATTTCTGCTCACAAATGATTTTTTTTTTTTTATATTTTGTTCCCGAGAACAATTTTTTAGCATTTGAAAGAATGTTGTAACTATCCAAAATTGCTATTCTGGGGATAGATATACATTTGGTAAAACCCTTAAAATTTTTACTCCAAACCATTTTCTTTTAATCTTTTAATAATTTTATTAATTTTTTTATCTTTTTTATCTTTTTCTTTTCTTTTTCCCTTTTCATATTTTCCTTCATCGGTCACTAGCCGTGGCCAACGACCTAAGCCATGGCAATGATTGTCTGCTCAAACCTCGCTGCGAGCTTGGCGAGGTCAACATCACCAAATCACTTAGCTTACCTCACCAAAATCTAGTGGGGTCAAGCTCGCTCAGCCATAGGTAAGGCTTGGCCTTGTTGGGCCACCATCAGGTCGGTGTTGCCCAACCAAGGGAAGGCTTGACCTTGCTAGATTTGGGCAAGCTCGATCTCGCCAAGCCAAGGCAAGGTCGAGCCTTGCCATGGCTCGAGGTCATCGGGGGCGGCGACACTTTAATGAGGTCACTAGCCATGGCCGACGTCAACGATTGGAGGCTGGCAACCGGCCAAAAGGAAGAAGAATAAGAAGAAGAAAAGGAAAGAAAAGAGAAAATAATAAAATATATACTTGATTCTCGAATTATTCCCATAAATAAAGTAACATTTTTTTTTTCTTTTTACTCATTGATTTTGTTCCAATTCTATTCTTTGGATTAAAAATTTTACCTAATAAATTTCTGTTGTAAATTTATTCTTGAAAATGAAAGAATATAATCAATTATTATTTAGCCAATAAGGGCGCGTTTGGTGACCATTTTGTTTTGGGAAATAATTTTTTTATCAAAAATGGTTTTTTCGATTCTGTTTTCGGAAACAATTTTTGAGCAAAATAACACATTTGATAACTGTCTAAAATTTCTATTCCCAAGATGAAAATACGTTTGGTTTGATTCTTAATTTTTTTATTTCTTTTAATTTTTTAATACTTTTACTATATTTTTATTTTTATTTTTTATTTTTATTCTTCTCTTCTTCCTCCTTCTTCTTTGTATCCGGTCGCCGCCACCACCGCCGTGGTTGGCAACTAGCTAGGCAAGGTCTGGTGAGCTTGCCGAAGCCTCGCTAGGCCATGGTGAGGTCTGGCGAGCTCACTAGAGGCTTGCCAAATCTTGGCGAGGCCGAGCCTCGCCCAAGTAGCGCAAGTTCAACCTCGAACCGGCTGGTGAGGCCGAGCCTCAATGTGGCTGTGCGAGGCTTAGCCTCGCCTTGACTAAGCGAGGTCGACCTCACCCAGATCCAGTGAGACCAAGCCTAGCCGTGGCTTGGGTCATCGGTGACGCTTCAAAGCAAGGTCACCAACCATAGCCGAGGCCAATGACCGGCCAAAGGGAAGAAGAAGAAAGGAGGAGAAGAAGAGAAAATAAAATAATAGAAAAGAGGAGAAAAAAAAGAACTAATTATAGAAATTGTTCTCAAAAACAAAAAGTTATTTTTTTCTACTTCTTAATTCTATTCCAAATCTATTATTAAAAACAAACAAAAAAATAGATTTTTGTTCGTAGGAACAAAAATTTTACCAAACGGATTTATGTTGTTTTTTCTTTCCAGGAAACAAAAAAAAAAGAATCAAACACTATTTGAAGTAAAAACAAACAGGCCCTAACTCACCAACAGTGCATGATGTTATTTTTTTGTTCCCCAGAATTAAAAAAAAAAAGAATAAAAATTCGTTTGATAACTTTTTTTTTGATTAATAGATTTAAAATAAAACCAAAAAGTAAAAAAAAATTCTAAGAACAACTTTAAAATCAAGTTTATTTTCTTATATTCTTATATTCTTATTTTCCTTTTGTTTTTCTTCTTCCTTTAGCCGATTGTCAACCTCGGCGATAGCTAGCGACCAGCCAAATGAGGCAAGCAACCTTGTCGAGGCATTGCCAGCCCCTGGTAAGGCCAGGCCTCGCCTAGCTGCCACAAGGCTTGCACCAACGGCCCGACGACCAGCTAAAGGAAGAATGAGAAGAAGAAAAGGAAAAAAGAAAAGAAAAATACAATAAAATTATTTAAAAATTAAAGGAATTCGAGGTATACTAAATGCATTCTAAAAATAGAAATTTTGGATAGTTATCAAATATCTTGAAATATTAAAAAAAATTCGTCCAGATAATAGAATTAAAAAAAATTATTTCTAAAGAAACAGAATAATTATGAAATGGGTCATTCTTCTCTCTTCCTCTTTTCTTCTGGTCCTTTGAGCTCTCCGTCTCAATAAGCCGAGCGTGCCCCTTTTTCTCTTGCTTATGTTCGCTTTTCAACCGTTCTTTTTTTTTTTTTTTTCTCGTGGGTCCGACCATCTGCATTGCACACTTCACTTTAAGTCTACCGATCATCGAGATCCCACCCACCTCTAAGTGAAGTAGGGCCCACGCAGCCAGTACCGTACCGCCTCAGCCGAGCCGAACATGGTCCATACGTACATTCGGAGTGTCTTTCTCCATCGCAAGCAGCTTTCTCGCGGGAGACATACGATTCTGGATAGACCGAGACAGCTCCCGAGTCCAAGATGAGCACCGCCGTCCCCGACCAGAAAGTCCGCATCGTCTCATCCACCCCCGTCAAACCGTCTTCTCCCACCCCTCCCCACCGCCGCACCCTCAACCTCTCCCTCCTCGACCAGCTCTTCCCCGCCGGCTGGTCCCACAGCCTCCTCTTCTACACCCACGGCGGCGGCGGCGGCGGCGAGTCGCTCTCTAGCCGCATGCGGGCCTCTCTCTGCGAAACCCTCACCGATTTCTACCCCTTGGCAGGCCGGCTCAGGGGCAGCGCCCGCATCGACTGCAACGACGAGGGCGCGTACTGGGTCGAGGCCCGAGCCGACCTCCCGCTCGCCGACGTCCTCGCCCGGCCCGATGTGACGTTGCTCGCCCAGTTCCTCCCTCCCTCTCACCCGGAGACGTCGCTGTTGGCCGCCATGGGGTGCCTCCTGATTGTCCAGATCACCACCTTCTCCTGCGGCGGCGTGGCCGTCGCCGCCTGCGGCTCGCACAAGCTCTTGGACGGGTCCTCGCTGGCGTTCTTCCTCCGGCGCTGGTCGGCGAGATCCGCCGGGAGGCTCGATGGCGGCCGGCCCCCTCCTCCGAGGTTCCTCGGGGACTCCCTCGTGGGGCCCAAGGAGGTGCCCTTCATGCTGTCGGACTACGCCGGCATGGAGAGCTGCGCGACGCGGAGGTTTGTGTTCCACGGGTCCAAGATATCCGCCCTCAGGGCCGAAGCGGTCCTCTCTGCTCGGCCCGGCGAGTCGACTCGGTTCACGAGGGTCGAGCTCGTGCTGGCTCTCATCGTCAGATGCGCCCTGGCTGCCTCGCGGTCTGTGACGGGGTCTTCGCGTCACCCGACCCTGCTGCGCCAGATGGTCAACCTCCGGAACCGGCTGTCGCCGGCCCTGCGAGACAACGACGTCGTCGGGAATCTCGCCTTCGGGATCAACATACTATACGAGAACAGCGAGTCGACATTCCACGAGCTGGTCTCGAACATCAGGAGGGAAATGATCAGTTTCGCCAAGGGAGCTCAAGCGAGCGGGTCCGACAGCGGCGAGCTCATGTCCATAGCGTGCGGGTCGATCGGGAGTAAGTACATCACGTCAAACTTATTACGCTAATAAATCAAGCCAATCGCGAATCTGCTGATTGTCTCGTCTGACGATGTACTTGCGATTGCAGCGGCGGGCGACTTCTTCGGAAAATGGAAGGAGGAGTCGAGGTTCTACAGGTGCTCGAGCCTGTGTGGGTTCCGGCTCTACGAGGTCGACTTCGGGTCCGGGAAGCCGGCGTGGCTGACGTCGCTGAGCCTCGCGAAGAACTTCGTGTACATGGTGGACGCGAAGGGTGGGGACGGGATCGATGCGTGGGTGACGCTGGACCGGCGCGACATGGCCGTTTTCCAGCGCGACGAGGAGCTCCTCACCTACGCCACCCCGAACCCCGGCGTCGTGCACCATGTAATGCATCATTCTCGGTTCTGATCGCCGCTTGATGGACGGACCCTGAAATGTTGCTCATTTGAAAATCGAACCTCGTTTGAATTGTCGAGGATAATATGTTTTGTACACGGAATCATATCGAGACTGCAGTTGTCTATAATTCATTTGTTTCATAAAAGATAACTAATCATTTGTAGAGAAAATGATTAGTTATTATTTGTTTGATGACTCTTGGTATTATCAGTTTCTTGAAAATCCTTTTTCAGGAATCGATTGATTTTCTGACAATTTCCTGCCAAGTTGAGACAAAAGTCACGACAAATGGAACGGCGACCACAGGATCGGAGCTCAAGTACTTGATGGCTCTAATCTTTTATAAGCGCATTTATGCTCTGTTCGTTTCACGAAAAATAACTTTCAAAAAAATATTTTTCGAATTTTCCGATGTTCGTTTCACGGAAAACCAACTGCTCAAGGAAAATATTTTCCATTAATGGAAAAAATTACCTTCAAAAATAAGGAAAATATTTTTCACTTTTGAAAATGGACTTCTTCTACCTTATATTTTTTTACTAACACATTTTTGTTTTATTTTTATGCTTTTTTTTCTTTTCTTTTCTTTCTTTCTTTTTCATCCTTCTTCCTTAACTTGGCCGGTGGCTGGCCTCGACGGCGGCCTGCGACTGGCAACCGGCCGCGGCTGCGAGCCAGCTCGAGCTCCACCCTAGGCCAGCGAGCTCGGGCCTCGCCAGATCGAGCAAGGCGAAGCCTCGCTAGCTTGAGGCGGAGCTCTGACCTCGCTAGATCCGGTGAGGCGGGCGGGGCTCGGGCCTCGCCCGAGCTCGCTAGATATGGCGGCGGAGCTCGGGCTCGCCTAGATCGGGAGCCCGAGCTCCACCACCAGATCCGACAAGCTCGCGGCTCGCGAGCTCGACGAACCTCCGCGAGCTCGGGCGAGATCGCCCGAGCCTCGAGTTCGCCGGATCTAGCGGCCCGGATCTTGGTCCGCCGAAGCGATCGGCCATCGTCGGGCGTGTGACAGCGGAGGAAGGAGGAAGGAGAAGGAAAAGAAAAGGAAAAAATAAAAAGAAAAAGAAAGAAAAAATAATAAATAATAAAAATTTTGATTTTTCAAAATATAAATAATTAAATTTTATTTTTAAAAAATATAAAAATAAAACTAATGAACGGTGGAAAATAATAAAAATTATATTTTTTAAAAATACAAATATTTTTGGTCAATTAAAAATATTAAAATTCAATTTTTTGATTATTTTTCATAAATAATTAAATTAGTTAACGAACGGTGGAAAATTCTTTCCACTCAAAATTTAAGTTTCAAATTTAACATCGGAAAATATAGCCATTTTCGTGAAAAATGGCTTCGAGGAAAATGTTTTCCGGAGATGGCCCATTTTCCACGAAACGAACGGATCCTTAAGGTCATCTTGAAGTGGGGCAACTCCAAAAGATCTCCTAAGAAAAGATACCCTGGATTTTCGAAAGATTTAAAGAGATCTCTAGAACCATATCCGTGAGGCTTAAAACACCATCGATCTTGATTCGATTTAATTGGGATTTAATTGGTTTCGCATGAGTTTCGGGAGATCATTTTACTCTTTTCTCCGCTAATCTATTTCTCTAAAAAAAGTCACCAGCGATCATATCAATGCATTACATCAGCTCGTCTCCTAACCGTGAGTGTTTTTTGTCCATCGTCCAAAAGTTTGTGGACCATTTTTAATTTTCGTGTGTCATTTTATGTCGGTAAAACTTTTAAGTTTTTAGTTTTTAGTTTTTTTTTTTTTTTAAATCATTGGGGTTTTGGCTGTTGCCGAAGGGAGATTCGAAGTATCAATGCAACATAATAATTTAATTAGGTAACATGTGGTCCAACAATTATAAGTAGCTTGAGAAAAAAGGCTTTCATTGGGGGTGTTCATTTAAATAATACAAACACTGATAGGCAACATACAATATATGTCATTTCTAAAAAAAATATAAAATTTTAATATATTGAGACATGTTACATATTAAATGTATATTTTTATATATTTTTATGATTATTTTAATTCAAATTCACAAATAAATAAATATTAAAAATAGAGTTTATAATGAATTTACACTAAAAATATTAATTCACAATTTGTTATTATCATCCATTATTTCAATTTAACATATTCAATTACATTTCAATTATCCATAAAATTTGGAGGAAAAAAAAAAGCAATCGACATTGTTTTTAATGAACTCTTTTGGAAAATCGGAATAAAAAATCTCATTTGAGATTTGCTCCACTTCCATCAAGTGGGGTTTCTTGTATGTACGGAAGAGAAACAAAGCAAGAGATGAATTTGTTCCAAAGAAAATTAATTACGAAAATAATATAACAAGTATGAAGATAGTATCGCTACAAAGAGATCATTAGGGTTATTAGAAATATCCAAATAGAAAAAAAAAATATTAGAAATGTTGTTTTTGGGACTGATAAAGACATTTCTGTACATTTGTAAGGCTCCTCATTCTCTGTGCTGGACTAGAATTGGTTCGAAAGGAGCTCTTGCTTTCTGAAATTACTATGACTCAGGTAGAAGAATTCTCATTGTTGCTAGATAACTACATCGACTTAATTGACCCCTCTCTTGAGCGAAAAAAATTATCTAAAAACTCTTAAATCTATTATATTTTTATCAATTCAGTTTTAAATTTTTTAATTTTACCAATCGAGTATTAAATATTTCTACATTTTATTAATTGAATCTATCTGGCTTGTTTTGGTTAGAAATCGCCAATGTGAATGCTGACCGTTCTATATAATATGACCAATGCCAACGTCGCTATGGATAATTTTTTATAATATTTTTAATGATTTTTTTAATTTAAGGCACTTGGCTGGACAAACAGAGATGGGCTCCAGTGCATAATTTCAAGGGATGTACGTTGAAGCTGGTATTGATAGAATGAATGATCAAAACTTTGCTCCTTAGGTAAATTATCATGGGATCTCAGCTTGGTCCAGCAAGGGCCTGCATAAAGAAGTAACCAAGGTTTGGCTTCTTCTTGTTTTGGGTGTAAAGAAGTAACGTCCCTCTCGTTCGCTTAAATCATTCCCATCTTTCGTTCCTTAACCTATAAAGCCGTCAGCCAAAGAAGCCTATATTTTCTATGCATGATCTTCACTTTTACGTTTTGTCTGTCACCATAATCGCATTGAGCCACCACCGAAAAGTTCAATCATTGGGTTAAATCAAACTCGGGGTCTTGTCTATAGGCATTTTCATACTCAACAGTTTAAAAAGGAAGAGCGTAACAAGTCCAATCGATTCAGTCCCGAGTTCTTAAACTTGGGGATTCATGGCAGATGGAATGGTGAAATTCCTGCTCCACAAGCTCTCAACGGTGATAGAAGAAGAAGAGTATTTGCTAAGAGGCAACGAATTAGAAGGGAATGTCAAGTTTTTGAATCAAAGAAAGATAACTGTCAAGTGGGTACTCTGATTTGCCTCACTATTTGAAGTCTTGTCTCCTCTAGAGGAACATATAATAAGGTAGGACTGTCAAAAAGGCCGAGCCCGGATCGGCCCGACCCGACCCGACCCGAAGTCTTCTTCAAATTGGTTAGGGTCGGGTTGGGCCGGGTCGGTGCGGGCCCTTTCGGCACCGGTACCGTGCAGGCCTTTTGGCCCCATCTCCCTCTCTCTCCAGACTCCCCTACTCTCTCTATACACGATTGAAAATCCCTAACCCCGTCACCCACCAACACAGCCACCATGACCTCCGGCGTCGTCAGCGGCAGCAAGTTTGAAGTTTGAAGCGATGTGGAGCTCCCGAGCTTCGATCACCGTGACCTGCAAGTACCACGACTTTGACAACAGGTACACCTTGGAGCGTGTGTGGGCCACGCACGGCGTGTCAGAGCTCCACGCCTCCGGGAACGCGTCGTCGGCCTGGGTGTCGATTCAGACGAAGAGCTGGATGTCGATAGAAGACGCCGCTCCGCTCCGCCGCGTCGCTGCCCTCGAGGTGGTACCCCTACGGGGCCAGCGGGCTATCGGGCGAGTCGCGGACCGGCACACTGGAGAGGTCGAAGCAGACGCCGCCGAGGAAGCTCTCCGACGGTGAGTCCCAGACGGAGATCTTCAGTGTGGAGCTCGCCGACTCGGGCTTGTTGTGGCCAAGCGCGAAGACCTGGTGCGACTCCGGCGAGTCGGTCGGCTTGCTAGGGCGGTGTGTCGTCGGCTTCGAGCCGACGTAGTTGGTGGTGGCGCGGACCTTGACGTACGGGCTCTCGTTGTAGGCGACACCTCGCACCAGACTCCCCCACTCTCTCTACAGTGTGGGAACACTTTGAACAGAGCCCATGAAGAAAAGGCTAAAGTTATATATTGCCGGGCTTATATTGGTTGCGTTAACAGTGAAGGGACTAGTTCAATGCATCGTCATTAAGCAATTTAGGCAAACATTGATAGAAGGCAAAAAAAGTGCATCAAATCAACTCATTGGGATCAGTAGTTCTTCTGGTTTATGGAAATTTGACCCAAAATACTGCGTAGATCAACTTTAGTTCTTGTGGTCTATGGAAATTTGACCGAGAATCTAATGGAAAAGAATTAGTGATCATGTTTATTTTGGATAAATTGTCTTTCAAGTTAGTAAAGCATGAGGGATTTCAGCAATTTTTTTTAATAAAATCCAACCAAACTTCATAATCCTGTCACATAACATTTTGAGGTGTAACAGTTGCAATTCATATATGGAAGAAAAAAGTAAATTGAAGAATTTATATACAGAAGAAAAAAGTAAGTTGAAGAAATATTTCTCTGGGACATCTCTTGGAGTATGTCACGTTTTGTCAAAATTTGAGTTACATATATTCAACTGCTCATTTTGTTAATGTCGAATGGTAATTGCAAATAAAACTGTTAAATTTTTGTCAAACTTGAGTCATTCTAGCAAGATAATAAGAAAAGTTGGAAGTTGCAAAAGAAATTATTACATTTTTGTCAAACCCGAGTTATCCTAGCAAGATAATAAGAAAAGCGATTGAAAAATGCTTGATTAATTGGGAGATTCAAAGTGTCTAGCTCAAATGACATAGGGCTTTGATATTTTGTAAAAGAGGTTAAACTCTCGGAACTCTTTGGTATTGAAAGGCAAGTTACTCCGGATGAGGTGTCGCGCTCATATCTTGAGTTTGATTGAGAGAGTGGTTGAAAAACACAAATAATTGCATCGTGAGAATACGTTTAGCTATGCATTACGTGAGATCTTCCCCTAAAATGCTAAGATGATTCAAGGAATGTGCTGAGTTAGAAAATATTAAGTCCAAGAGTCTTGTATGTTTGGATGTCAAGATTCGTTAGAACTTGACATACATGATATTGGAAGTAGCTTTGAAATTTCAAATAGCTTTTAACTCGATGGAATTTCAAGATAGCAAATTTGTTGAAGAGTTTTTCAAGGAAAAAGGATTACCTACTAGTGAAGATTGGAAGTATGCTTGTCAATTTATTAATTTATTGAAAT
Source organism: Eucalyptus leucophloia subsp. euroa (assembly GCA_017140325.1). Classification (NCBI taxonomy): domain Eukaryota; kingdom Viridiplantae; phylum Streptophyta; class Magnoliopsida; order Myrtales; family Myrtaceae; genus Eucalyptus; species Eucalyptus leucophloia. The sequence goes on along the minus strand of CM029469.1, from coordinate 32,741,498 downwards.
TGTTTTTTGACGCGACTTTAAAAGTTTCAAGTTCTTCTTATATCACTAGTAGTAATGATATGACAAATGATATTTATGGAATCTATATAATGATTGGTAGATGTTGTGAGAATGATGACCAAAGTTCGTAGGAAATAGCTGAGAGAATGAAGACAAAATTCAATAAGTATTTAGGCAATGTGAACAACATCAATCTTACTTTGTTTATTGCTTGCATACTTGACCTGCGATATAAGTGGGATTATATGAAGTGGATAATTAATTGTACTTACGAAAGCAAGCAAGCAGAAACTTTATGAGATAAAGTACCGAAATCTCTAATGTTTTGAGCATCAAAATCTCTAATGTTTTGAGCAATACCGCACTACTGCATGCTCCCAAAGCAACTTAAGGCTAAAAAACACAAGGATGGTAAACAAATCAAAGTCTTCCATTGTTAGTGCTGATATTATGACTGCAATATATCTTAACCAAACCAAACAACAACATTTGGAAGAAAAATCTTAATTGAACAAGTATTTAGAGGAAGGATGTAAATGTTATAATGCTGAGTTTGATATCTTAAGCTGGTAAAAAATAAATTCTATTAGATATCCCATCATCTCTTCTATTGCGCGAGATATTTTGGTTGTACCCATCTCAATTGTAGCATCATAGACCACATTTAGCACCAAAGGTCGTGTACTTGATGTGTTTCATAGCTCATTGACTCCAATTATGGTATAGGCTCTTATATGTGTTCTAGATTGGTTATGATCTACACTATTTTCATATTCGATTGATGAGGAATTAGAAGAACTCAAAATTTTTTAGTCAAGTTAGAAATATAATTGTAGAATATTAATGTCTTTCTATATTTCAATGCATTAGTTAATTCTCATTTTTATTATGAAGTGAATTTAGTATAGAGTTGCCAACGACAATTATGGATCGATATCAGTTTCTTGGATGATTGATGGGGTTGATTGTTGTTGATACTCGACCTTTCATGTTTAGCCCTTGTTTTTTGATGACTTTGCTGGTATGATGCTAGTTGATGAATTTGTTTTGTTTTTTTTTTTGTAGGATCCTATGTGTAAGGCAATAATTAACCTGGTCTGACGTGACAGATGCATTTTCCGTGGCCTTGGATTGACGATTTCTCCTCTATTGCTCTTGGAAGTTCTTCACATTTAGTCCTCATCACTTCACCTACCGACTACTGAGGTTCATAGGTTACTTTTTGCTGCTCTTTGTGTTGCAAAATAGCTGCTTTAAATCATGACATTTCCCTGGGCAGTGGCTTTTCCGTCCAACTCAACATTTTACTTTGCCTGACAAGATCCTTTTGGGTTGCATTGAAGATACTTGATTCAACAAGGAAGCTGTTGAGGACAGCTTGGCAAGCATAAATCAGTTTAATCTCTGAGCAACAGAGATGTACATAGAAAGATCTAAGAGTGCGTTTGGTAATAATTCTGTTTTCAAAAACAATTTATGATCTCTTTGAGCAATAGAGATATACGTAGAAAGCTCTAAGAGTGCATTTAATAACTATTCTGTTTTCGAGAACAATTTCTGATAAAAAATTATTCTTTTTTATTCTGTTCTCGATAACAATTTCTAAGCATTTTAAGATATTTGGTAACTGTCCAAAATTTCTGATTCTAGAATAGAATTGCGTTTGGTACTATGTTCAAAATTTCTACTCCAAATCATTTTCTTTTAATTTTTAAATAATTTTTTATTTTCTTCCTTTTTTTCTTTTCTCTCTCCTATTCTTCTTCTTCAAGTGGCCGACGACCTCACTAGAACGTCACCGGCCCTTGCCGAGGCTGGCCCTCGTTAGCCGAGCCTCGCTGGTAACCAAGCAAGCCTCGCCAGGGCTGGGGGAGGCTCGCTTGGCCATCGGTAAGGCTCGGCCTCACCAGATCACCAGGCTTGCCTAGCCCTGTCGAGCCTTGTTGGTGGCTAGGCTTGCCTTCGGCAAGCTCACCAGACCGGTTGCCGGCGACCGGCAGCGGTGGGCAGCGGACGACAACTACGACGGTGGCGGTAAATGAAGAAGAAGAAGAGAAAAGGGAAGAAAAAGAAGAAAATGGCTTTGATTCTTAGATTTGTTTTCAGGAATAAGAATCAATTTTTTTTTATTTATTCTTGATTTTGTTCCAAATCTATTTCCAGAAACAAAAAAAATATAAATTTGTTTCCAGGAACAAAAATTTTATTAAACACGATTTTGTTCCAAAACTACTCCTAGAAACAAAAAATCACAATCTGACACTATTGAAATGGTTATCAAATAGGCCCTAAGACTACATGCTTTACTTGGCTTCTGATTTCTGCAATGACATGTATCTTCATTATGTTCATGCTTTTGATTCGTGTGAATTAAGCCTATCCTATTTCTAGTTTTGTCAGTTGAGTTACAGTATTTGCATCCTGCTACATTGTAGAAAATGTGACAGTGTAATGTGTAGCTTAAACTCTTTACTAATTGACTTGTGATTGAGCTCTTGTGAGGTTCTGTAGACTGAGATAACAGTGCTTATAATGCCTGCATTTCTGATGCACTCAAGAGGTAATGATGACAGACCACTATCGATATATTCAAAAGTGTCTTCGTCGACTCAGTTTTGGTGTGATAATTGTTTTTTCAGTTTTTGAATTTTGACTGTGATAATTTGTTTTCACTTGGCATCACAACTAGCTAGCTAATGCAAAGGGGAAGTAACTTCGCCCCTAAAAAAAAAAAAGAAAACAAAAACGAAAACAAAAACCCGACCTAGGTTTCTTGCTTCAGGTCTATGCATTTAGGTTCGGGTCAGGTCGGAGCACATGGCCCTTACACTTTGGGTCAGGCCGGACCCGACCCATTGCCACCCCTATAATTAGGTGCATGAGGCTTATCCGTCTATATAAGTATCCGAAGGGTCCGTGGAAGGGCAAGATAGCAAGACATTGGAAGTAGTTACAGAGAAGTACCTCCTAGAGATTCATGATAGAAGCTTGATCCAAGTTGCGAGAACAACCACCGACGGGAGGATCCACGCTTATCGTGTGTGTACATGACATCTTGAGAGAGATCCTATTGACAAGGTCGAAGGAGGAAAATTTCGCAACAATAGTTAATCCAACGATCACAAAGTGTTCCAGAGAGGCCCGGCGAATTGCCATCCATTGTAGCTCTACCAATGCACAATGGCGTAAGATCAATGCCGTTCGTCTTCCCTCTCCACTTGTGTTCGGATTGCCAAATGTACCGTCAAACTCCTCGGTATTAGCCCTGGGTAAATGGGCTTAAGCTGCTCGAGGTTTTAGACCTAAGGAATGCTCCTTTAGATTCATTTCCCAAGAAGATTATCATATCATACCATTTGAAGCATTTAAGATTGAGACGTACACAGATGAGGAAGCTTTAAAGTTCAATAGGAAACCTACAAAAGCCGAAGACTTTGGACCTGAAGGAAACCTTGGCGTCCGAGTTGCCCACTTCCGTCCTTAAGCTACGACGCCTTCGATATCTCTTGCTCTACTGGTATGAGTGGGGGCTGGACTTGTACAATCGCAAGCACGACTTCAAATCGAATGCGGGAATTAGAGGCCTTGCGTCACTACACAAGCTGTGCTGCGTCAATGCGGACTGAGACAATGGAATGCTCAGGAACGTTGGATCGCCGAGCCAGCTAACGAAGTTTAAAGTTTGAAACTTGAGGAAGGAAGATGGGAAAGCCTTGCGCTCCTCCATCCAGAGTTTGAGCAAATTCCGCGCGTTGTCTCTCCGTTCTGTCCGACCGGACGAGGTCATCGACATTGAACACTCAACTCCGCCGCGTTTCTTGCAACATGTGTACTTGGAAGGGCGCCTGGAGAGAATGCCCTCTTGATCTCTTCCCTCCATAGCATAGTGGGATTGTATTACGCCATAGCCGGCTGCACCGCACCCATTTTTAGCTAACTTAAGAGGGTTCGTGGGCTTAATGGGTCTTCGTTGATTTCGTGTGGACACGGATCAAGCTGAAGAAAATGGGAGACGGTGAAAAGCCAAGGTCCAATTCCAGCTTAAGAAGTCGAAATTCGATTTTCTTTCTCTGATCTTGTTAAGCATTCGTCCACAAGCCCAACACTCGCTGCTCAAGATCGGTTCGATGGCCCTTTCCCTCTTATTCAAATGTAATCCCCCGCTGGTCTGTTTACTGCCGTCCCGGGCCATCTAGCTTGTCAAGCTCCGGTAATGTAATGAGAATACAATTTGAAGAACTTTCAAATTCTCTAATTATAATCGTTCATTCCTATTGTAAATTCTTTTAGCAAAATAACAACTATCTCAAGCACATATTGATTTCTCTTTACCGTTGTCTCTAGACATGAAAGTGCAAGTCAAGTATTTTATGATAAATATAAATCTTCAAGAAAAATTAACCGCCGCATTGATTTCGTCTCACTATGCAATTTCATTAGTTTTGTAAAATTGAGAATTCAATGCAAATTTGAAGTTTCTTCCACTTTTTTAATTTTCGGCTTAGGAATTCACTTTTATTTGTCCATATGCATTTCATCTTTTGTTGAACACCCTCTCTTTCTTTTTTATTGAAAACATTCATCTAAATTTAGAAAAGCTTCTCACAACTTTTGCAAAATCATGGACAAGAGAAGTTGAAAGTGCTTTTTGTAAAGGGGCTCTTTTTCTCGCTCTAGAAAACTAGCAACTTATAAAAAAAAGTTGTGACATGGGTGTGATATCAATTGTTGTTATATTGTCCATATTTATTTATTTTTTTTCACTCTACAAAATTAATTGATATTGCTCATCTTGCCATCCGACAAGCCGTTGCTTGCCTAGAGATATTAATCAGGACAGGCAAGGCCCACTTTTTTTTTTCCCAAAAGTCAACACCCAAAATCTGATTGCCACGTCACATTTGTCGATTTCTTCTAAAGCAACCCAACATTAATCAGGTTGTTGTGAGGTGCTTTGGGAACGAAGGGAAGTAATTATTTTTTGAGAATTGTTTAAAGAGTAACCTTGCTCCTTGAACCAACCAGTGCCAAATATAGTATGGATAGGCACTTGCAAAGCATATTATATTACTTCTCATCATTTTCAATATCCACTCATGAACTTGATTAGGCATGCAACTTCTTATAGTTAATTAGGTACTTTGCAAAATGATTTTGGTGGTTGAGTGTAGGACTTGAATTTCTTTTAAAGATATCTGATCAAAGGAAAGTGGTCCACTAATACATTATATTGATGTATTTTTTTCCTAATGGGCACGCTAAAGGACACGTTAGCAAAGGACAAAAATCAGTATTTTCCGCTCGCGTGAATGGTCTCTGATCTTTTGTTCGGTGATCAATATCAACTCACAACTTTTTTTTTATTCGATAATATCTCTAAATTGTCGGCTTGATATGGTCTTTTTGTTAAATGAAAATTAACAGTGTCCGCTAATGTGGAGGTTAACCCGATTAATTTGTCATCAAAGGTCCAGAGTTGGTGTTTGAGCGGACCAATCAGCTGGTCTAGAAAGTTCGAGGTCAACCTTCCTTTTTTTTTTTTTTTTTTTGTAATCTTTGAACACCCCAATATTTATTTTTATTAAGTGAATCAAACGCTTCCTACTCACCACCCCCATCTGCCATGACTAGTCTCAGAGAACATCGCCATCAATACTCGATAGCTGTTGCCACCGCCATCACCAAACTTTAGAGATAAGTACAACATAAGTATTATAACTTTGTACGACATTCACCAGAGTGTCATAAACTTTTTTTCTATTACTTAAGAATGATAACTTCTAAAAAATCCCAATTTGTGTGTCGTAACTTTGAGTCGATCACTTGAGTGTCTTAATCTTTTAAAAATTATTCACTCAAGTGTCAAAATTTGACTTGGTATGGCCTTTGCAGTGAACTTTTTTAAAATTTATGATATTCAAATGAGTGTTGTACATAATACATAAGCTACGGTACTCAAGTGATTGAAAATATTTTTATAATACTTAGGCTTTGTTTATTTTGTAGAAAATATCACATATCTAAAAAATGTTTTCCTGAAAGTCATTATTAGGAAAATAACAAATTTTTTTGGTGTTCGGCCAAAATTTAAAAATAAAATAGAAAATATTTTTCATCATTCGATTTCCGATTGATTTTCAAGGAAAAGTTACCAAAAAAATCAATTTTTAAAATATTTTTTATTTAAAATGGAGTTCTTATTTTATTTTTTTCTTTTTCTTTTCCTTCCTCATTCTTCCTCCTCCTTCCTCTACTAGCCTCTTACCTTAGCAATGGTCGACAGCCCGACGACCAGCCAAGATGCGGGTTGGCGAGCTCGAGGCTCGATTGATCCACCTAAGCTTGAGCTCCGTTGAGGCTGCAAGTTTGCGGCTCGCTAAATCTAAACGAGCTCGAAGGAAAGAAAAAGAGAGAAAAAAAATTAAGAACTCAATTTAAAAAAAAAAAAAGAAAGCTTAAAATAAAATAAATATGTGTTTGGTGAAAGTTGATGAAGTGAAAGAAGGTAAGGAAAACTTTTCCGCTTTTTGAAAAGCGAAAAATATTTCTCTCATTTTTTAATATATTTTTTTCATTAGCAGAATATATTTTTCGTGATTAAATGCATATTAAAAAATCCGAAAAATGCTTTTGTTTTTCTCTCAAGCAATGAAATAAGTGTGGTATAAAATTTAAGTTATACGAGGTGTCCTTTTTGGCCCACCTTGACAACCAACTCAGCCGCCGCCGCCATCATCACCGAGTTTGTCCTGTAACGAACGAACGAAAGAAACGAGGCCTCGAATTTGTGCAGTTCCATCTTGTGGTGCGAAAGAGATGGATAAGCACGGATGACGTGTCAGTTGCTGAGTGGACCAACCTGGAACACTTCCGTCGCTGAAAGTCAGCTACATTGCAAGCACGTCATGTAACACATCTTTCAAATGCGACGGCACATTCTTCACTTCGTTCGCTAGACAAGATTGCTTACCTAATTCAAAGTGAAGTTCCTCGTTTCGACCTCATTTCCACGAGCGGAGAAGGGAATGCGGATTATGATTATCGAGGCAAACACGGTAACGGCAAAGTCACATTTGATGATCATACGAATTTTTATACATTACTCATCAAGGGAAAAAAAGGATAATGATGACTATAATGCTAAACTTTTTTGGTAATTTATCAATGTAATTCTTATAGCCGAAATTGATTGAAAATTGTTGAAGTAATTGATAGTCATTCTAAATAACACGATGAACATTGATGTGAATGATATTTATAAAATATTATAAGATTTTTTTTTTGATGATGATATGTACAAAATATTATAAGAATTTTTTTCTAATGTTCTCCCTGAAAGGGTTGATGAGGTGTCGGCGATCCCCGTTGGTCCTTCTGAGAAGATGGACAATGAAAAAAAAAAAGAGAAGAAAAAATTCAAAAAGAATTTGTAAAAAAATTTGCAAAAATTATCTACATTAGCACCAGTGATATCATGTAAAATAGCTGACGACCACTTTAGCAATTTTTGGTTAAATGAAAAGTTTAAAACTGAATTGATCACCTTACAATAAATTTTAAGATTTTTAAATAATAATCTTTGTAGATAGTTGATCATCTTATAACAAGTTTTAAGATTGCTAAATAATAATGTCCGTAGACACAAAAGGTTAATCCATGATACGTGGACCGAAAGATCCACTCAACTTTGGGTTTGCGGGTGAGCATATGAGCTGGCGGGAAGAAGACCCTTATCCTTGGATCTCCTGTTCGTTCCACTGACGCTAAGCCATTGCAAAGCTCGGATGATGGGGAACACTTTCATGACCCCGTTGATGATCCTGTTGTAAGATGGATCGCAAAGTAAACTTTCCTTTCTTTTCTCCTCTTTCTCCTCCCCTTATCTTTGACATGACACCCTACCATTTGCTTGCATTATGAATAATTAAAGACATCACCAGTCTCATTTGTTCTTATAAAATGGAATTTTGTAGTAATGTCAACGGCTTTATCCTTTGGTCATGTACAGCCATCCACATTGTATTGCGTGGTTTCGTACAAGTGATGTAACAACCCCTCGTGAGATTGTGGCTGTAATGCACCCGAGCCCAAAACCTGGAATTTGCATTACCCAACGGCTAATCATCACAAACAACCATAAAAAGAATATACGATGGCCCTTGATTCCTGAAATAATATGACAAAACCCATTCTTGTATTAGAACAATCCTTCAAACCCTAATTCTGCATCCTAAATAATATGCATCGTTATTCGTAAAGAAAAGTCGCTTTCGCTGCCTATCTAAGGTACTCAAAACCCGTAAAATTAGAAGTGGTTTAGCCCGCCCATTGAATAAGTGGATCGTTGATTGGAAGAGAAATTCAACGAAATCCCAACCAGCGGATCTAATGTGATATTAACTACTTTTATAACAAATTTCGGTGGCTACGGTTCACATCATAATGCGTAAGGATCGATGGATTAGGATTGTAGTATAAACACACCATACATATATTATTTGACAAAGCAACTGCCACCCAATCAAAACATTATGTCATTCACATACCCAACCCCATGAGGGCCAGAATTAATCACTAAGGTTAGAGGGTTCGGATAAGATGTAGCTCCCAACAAGCTTAGGACCTTAGAAAGAGCAAGACTTGACAAAGTCTCTTACTTGACAAAGTCTCTTTACTTAAAGAGCATCTCAAAGTTAATGGAGAAATAACAAATTGAGGGAATTTAGGATTTTCAATGCATTGGTTGCCCTTAGGCACAACGAATATCTTGAAAGGAATGTCAGCCACTATCTTGGGCGATGATGATTTGCGCATAGGGTAACGATTAGATTCCAATGGAATTATCTTTAGCCACAACAAGCATATTTGGAATTTCTATTGCCATCCACCGAGCCCCACTCTAAAAATCAAGATTGTCGAGAACTTTATTTTTATTTTATTTTTATTTTAATATGAGTAGATTTGCTTAGAACTTGCATCGCTCACAAGGTAATTCCAAAATTGCATTTCTGATTTGACAACTTGGCGTAGAGCACTAATCTTGTCCTTCTTAGTTAAAGAAAGAAATTTAAGGGCTTCTTTTAATATGTATAGCTCACACACTTTGACTTTGACAAAAATCAAAACACCCCAAACTTCCACAAAATGCAAAACATGACACGTAAATCTATGCATAATTATTTTTATTTCTTCGAAATTCTGTTAATATTTGTAACTTTATCTTTGGCTCTTGCCTAAACTTGTTAGAGTCACTTTAACACGATAAAAGAAAAGATGAAAAAGTCTAATGACAATTAAGGTAGCAAAAAAAAGGGGTTAACACCACTATTAACAGATCGATCCCATTATCAAACTACAACTTATTTCAACCTAATAAAATGAGCTACAAAACAAAGCATCTTACCCGATAAAACAAACTAGCACAAAAACATGTAAAAAAAAAAAAAAAAGAAGAAAGCCCCGAAGAAAAAGAAGGGAAGGGAAGAAGAAAGGAACGGGCTGAAAAGCTCCTTTTAAGGGTCGGCGGTCAAAAAGGGCAGGCAAGCAAAGGAGAGCCAAAGAGACAAAATGCAAAGGAAACGAAAGAAAGGAGAGGGAAGAAAGAAAGGGAGAGGGAAAGCAAAAGGCAAAGCAGCGCAGGAGCACCGGAGAGAGAGAAAAGAGCCTTTGAGGTTCTTTGACCCTTTCGATGGGGGATGGAATCAACGCGCGCGCACATGGACGATGCTCCATGGAAGTGCATTTGCCTTTGCGGATTGGCCCCCACTCTCACGATCCCTTCCCTCCCGGACATCGGTCAAAACCGACCCGCATACGCCATGCCTTATGTCACCTTCGATTTTTTCACGGTCCATCGAGGAGGAGAGTAGACACTAGAGACACTTACTTTCTTTACTTTCTCTCTCTTGCTTTGGACGGATTCGCGGCGGTGATAGGCCGTGGGGGGCCGGGGGCTGGTGAGGGCCAGGCCTCTAGTATTCGGTACGACTATATTAGGTATTTGCATAAAAGCGCCCTTTAGTCTAATCTTCTCGGGCCCGCCATTGATGGCGGGAAGTTTGCAACGCAAGACTTGCGTGGCTAATGACATTATCTCCTGCTGCGGTATTATTGACTGATCTAAACATTCTTGATTATTTTGATTCAAGTGCGACATGTATGTGCTCGAAATTAGTTATATTGATTTAAATGATGCAGTGACATCATATCGTTACATTGCACTTCATAAACTTTGCATGATAAATTAGATATGATGCCTTGTGTGACTCTCATATACCAAATGCAGGACATATGGTGAACCCCATCTCCGCTTCATCTCTACCCAAAGACAGTTTTGGGGCCCATGCCAACCACCGTCTAATTAAAACTCTCTCTCAGTCTCTTCCGCCTCAAATGGCCTAGTCAAGCGGCCGACTTTGGAAATTCAACATTTCACACGGCAACATCAACTGCCATAAATGGCGATCGAAGCTCCAGCGCATTGAAATCTTGGAGCGGTTTCGTTGCAGCTGTAGCGACAGATGAGGACAACGCGTGGCCAAGTCCACATCACTCACGACCGACGGGAGCCGGAAGTGGTTCTCGCGTTCACTTTACCTTTCTTCCCTAGCCAAGGGCATGCTCGGGTCATTCGAACGGAACGAAGACAGACGGGTCGTTTCGAAGATTAGTAGGATTAGCGCGCGAGGTCGATAGACATGGAACGATGAAGCATGCGGAGCCCGACACGTTGATTTCAAAAGGGACGCGTTGAAACGTAACTGTCCCCCAGGATTGGATGCTTGATTTGGTGCTATAAATCGGAATAGTTATCATCATCCATCTGCCCAAGCCACCTAACCCAAGCGACGCGTTGTTTGGACTTTAGAGAAAGGCAAAGAAATGCGTCAAAGTGGAGAATCCGAAACGGAGGAAAGGGAGGAAAGGGAGGAAAAAGTTGACACGGCCGGCGAAGATTGCTGCACGTGTTTCGACAAATCCAAAGTCTCCCCCCGCCATCACCTTTTGCGAATGTTTACGTAGGACCTTGGAACTGCATTGGAATCGATCCGTTTGTGGTGTTTCTTTTCCTAACATATCTCCACGGTTCTCATAAAAAATAAGCAACCTGGGTCGGTTTCTTCTTTTGCAAGAAAACTAGGAGGTCAGAAATCATCTTGTTGGCATCAAGAGAAAAAAAGAGTGCATCCAGAAAGATGAGGTAAAGCAATGTAACTGCATATCAAGAATGTCCAAACTTGTCATGGAGCATGGGCAATAAACAGCATTTCACAACTCACACGTTATCCTCCAATTTGGATTTTATTATATGCAAAGGTCTATACATGCCAGCTAGAAGCATGATCGATACTCTCCCATCTTGAGAATAAAAATCGAGAACAAATGTTCGAGACCAGTAAATACATGTTGACCGGGATGATGTAAATTAGAGTTCCTCTACAATCATCTTTCTGGTTACGACGACCCAACCAATTACCGGAAAAGTCAGATATACCTCCCAATTTTGATGAAACCTGAAAAGCTAAAATCCTAAATTCCAAGTACCTCAAGGAATGTCATATTGAGCCAAGGAATTTTGAAGCTTTCTTGAGACTTTGCGCTGCGAGAAAGCCCGATCATCAGCATTCAATGATCAGCAACATGATCCGGTGTTCTTAACGTCCTCTCGCTAGCTTTCATGACTAAAAGTACTTGCAAAGTCTCTCCAGTACAATGAGCGGAAACTTTCAAACTAGCGCCGTCCATTTGCCCAATGCCTGTTCTGGTTCCCAGGTCTCATGTGTAGATTTCTGTGGCCATGTGACTGTTTCGGGAGATCATGCAAATCCATTACCTGTATAGTCCGCTGCTTCTTGGCTGTTCAGGAAAGAAAGGGGCATGATTAAATCCAGATAAGGCCAAACAAGAGAAAATGTATTTTAAATACTAAGATCGAAATTTAACGACACGCCTCCAATCATTGCCGCTTCGATTTCATGCCCCGATGAAAGCTTCCCTCTCTTGAATTTATAAGTTCGAGGCAGGATTTAACCAAAAACCACAAAATGACAACATAAATCAAGGACACATACCATTCTCAGCTTGTTGATAACTTTCCTGGAGCTTCCTCTTCGTAGCTTCAAGTTTCATTTGGACGGAAACTTCTAGTGAATACTTGGCGTCCTAAGAGACAAGGAAACAACAGCGACATCAGATAATGCTTGTTATAAGCAACAGACTTCAAAAACCTGAGATGCGTCCTTACATCTTTCTGATTACCGACCATTCTCCTCTGAGCAGAAGTCTTCTCCAATTTTCTCAGCTGGAGCTTGGACTCTTTGTTGACCCTTTGCTCTGCAGTGAGATTTGTATGTCCACACTGCCCAGCATTAGTGTTTGAGGGTCTATTTGGCTTCACAATGTCTTCTCGCTTCTTCAAATGTTGACTACTGTTATCTTTGAGACTGTCTTTCACTCCATCTGGCTTTCTCTCTCTTCGCTGCTCGCTCACATTTTGCTTCTCTTGGGATGGTCTTCTTCCATTTTCACGGTTCTTAGCAGATTCTCCACCAGTACGAGGATCTGGAAAATTTAGCATTTGTACAGAAATTAATCTAAAGAAAGGACCAACAAAAAAACCATGTAGCAATAGAGTGAATAAAGTTATACTCACTTCCGTCATCATCCATGCCATCAAAGAACTTCACAAAAGAACAAGCCCCGGACATGCAAAGAAGCAGAGCCAATAAGTTCAGAGGCAATGAACTTCCTCTAATAAAAATGCCTCTAATATGCGAGAAGAAATTTTTACCCGAGATAGCTCCATTGTAGATGTGTGAGGAGGCAAAAATGCTCCCTCGTCCAAAGGCGGAGATGGAAGTCCTTCTTCTTCTTCCTCTTCCTCTCCCTCTTCCTCTTCCTCATTATCGCTTGACGGGTTCACAGAATCAGGGGTACTCCCTGCTCTCGCATAATAAATGAGCACTTAGAACCCGTGCAAGGGATGCTAAAAACTAGCCTGTCTTTTCTTAGCAATCAGAAAGTAGGAAGCAAATCCGTACCAGCAGGCGGCGCAGCCTGGATCCAATCTTCCACCATAGTCTTCCACGCCCTGCAACAAAAAAATAAACAATCAATAAATTGATCTTGCAAATGAGAATTGATACCACTTTGATACAATCCAATAGGAATACAGAAAAGAAATGATATTGATGCCAATAAAACTGAAGGCCGTCATTTCAGAAAACTATTGGTCCGCAGATAGTCACCACTTACCAGCCATACATGCTCGGTTCTTACATTACCGAGTCACTAGAATTTGGATTTCATAAGACTACAAAAGTTGTTCTTCTTTGGACCAAATAAAGATGACAGTATACTGACTGAAGTTCAGTGACATCTGCAAGAGCTATGGCTAGTAACGGCTATCTGTCGCCTAACTAATGTCTCAAAAGACATGATCAAATAAAACGAACAAAGCTACTGCTAAAACCAAACTTCTCTAAACAGGAGCCACTGATATTTAGCACTAAAAGACAAAGCAATTGTTAGCACTCGTACAAATTCTGAAAACATGACTCAGTTACCAGACTCGTCAAGAGCTAAATCAAAACGCAATGAATGCATTGCAAGTTATGCAAAACAAATTTCAGTTCTGTCAAAAGATGTCAATTCATGCTGTTTTTCTACAAGGATCTTACATGATAAGAGTCTGAGAAAGGCGTCTGATCAGCTTTGATCCGTGCTTCCTCAGAGGATTAACAGCTTTCCCAATCCCAGTTGCCTGCATAGAACCAACAACGTTAACACCACGTAAACTTGCCCAGGAGAGCTGGAAAAGAAGTGACTAAGCATAACAAGCCCTAGAACTGCATAGAATTCAGGACAAAAGCCAATGAACCGAACCTTCAATATCCCCATGGTTAAAGCCATCAATTGGAGCCGCCTCAATGATTCGTAAAGCGCTGATTCAGACTGTAATGTCGTCAAAGCAAGTGTGTCAGATTAAGATGACAAAAAGGAATCGTGCAGTTCCCAGAATGCTAATCTTTGCAAAGATAAACAGGAGAGAAGTTTTACCTCCTCGTCACTGTTGAGCAAAATCTCTTTGATCCTCAGGACCTCTTCAATAATTTGAGACTCCTCTTCAATCTCATCCGTAAGTGCCTCGGCCTCTCCATAGCTGAAATTGCTCTCCTGGTTCATGAACAGCTCACCATGATCATCCCTACTGCTATTCACTTTGCTCTCTTTGCTCCCACCAGCCTCGAAATCACATCCCTCCCCAGGAATTCCAGTCTTCAACCCATCATCCTCATCCCCGCTCGGCACCGCCAACTCAACCCGGTCGCAGCCCAAACACCGGGTCAACCGGCACGTGAACAGCCTCTCCGCGATGCGATCCCTCCTCAGCCTGAACTCTTTTGGGCAATCTGAGGCCGCCACCATGATCGCGCGGTCGATGATATCGAATATATCGCAATTCGCGGTCCTAAAGTAATGCCTCCAATAATCCAGAGAGTCGGACTTCATGGCCATGGCTCAAAATCAAGCCAAGAGTCGATTCTTGCGAGGCCAAGAATCGAAGGAACGGTTTCAGGTCAGTAATCCGGAAGCTCAGACGTCCTCAGGGGTCATCAAGAACCGACTTTCATGTGATTCCGCAGCAGCCCAGAAACGACTTTGGGAGAGCAGCTTTGAATTTTTTGTTCTTTCTTTCTCCCCAGCTCCACCAAACAATCGGGTAAAAGAACACTAACGTAGTATAGAAGCAGACGCTGGACCCAGGAAATCCCAAAGAGCTGTTCCCTTCCGACGATTAGACGAATACCCAACAATCCCAAATCCAGGCAATCGATCGGGAAGGGGAAAAAGATCAACGCCCCGCGATTGGCTAAATTATTCCACGTCCAGTCCAAAAAATTGACTTCTTCCCAATGCAGAGGTGATTGCCGATGAGAAAAGAATGGATACGTCAGATGGGTAATCGATAAAGCGGCCGGCGACGATCGGAAATCCAAGAACTTCAACAATCAATATCCGACGAGACCCAAAAAAAGTGTGGGCAACCCAAAAAAAAAAAAAAAAAAAAGGGCAGATGCGAGTTCTTGGATTTCGACAAGATTAAAACCCAGAAAGCAAATGCAACTTTTTCTTTCCCCCGGGAATCTTCCTCCGGGCAAGAGGCTCAGCGACGGCGAGTGAAAGCCGAACACTGGGAAGAGGAGAGAGAAGGGATCGACGAGAGAGAGAGAAAGAGGGAGACGACAACGACGATCGGAGGTTTTCCGGTTTTCCGGTCTCTCTATCTCCTTCCCCCGTTCCCCGTTCGGTCCGACGCAAGCAAAAGGCCAAAAGGGCAAAATTGAAAATCGGAAATGAAAAATTGCCCAGGTTGCTGCTAAAAGTGAAGGCCAATAAGGTTTTCAGTTTCCGCCTCCGGCCCTTTTTGCCTTCCCTCGCCTCAAAGATCACCGGTGCCGTGAAAGAGGAGAGAAATTTCTCGTGGGGTTTTTCTATGGATATAAAAATTGATTTTTTCTTTTCTCCATCTGTCGTTTAGTGGCGCGGCTCGACCGGTCGCCATGTTTGCAAATTTTCAACCGAGCTAAAAAAATCCAAATACACATATACACATATATGTGTATAGAGAACAAGAAGAAAATGGCATAGAGCAGCACCAGAACAAATACCTGTCGAGCAACGGTTAATTCAATGATCACAATAACAAGAGTTAATAGGTAACATATGTAACGTCTTTACCTCAAAAGATCTATGAAAGTAGATAAAGTAAGTCAAATCTCGATTGCCCTGAAATGGCGCACAACGATCGGGAATAAATGTAATTATCACCGGATCGGCATGGATTATATATTTGTCATTTTTCTTTTAATAGTACATGAGGTCAAGGTAAATAGATAATTGAGCGCAGTGAGTGACTTGACTATTTCCATAGATTCGAAATAAGGATTTCCAAAACGCCTGAACAAGAAATGTCATCTATTTTGTTTGATATGCAATCAATATTTCCTTATTAAGTGTGATTAGCAAGAGCTCCATATGTCCTAATTACCAAAAATAATCACAGTAATTAAATGACTTCGTTAATTTTGCGTATGTCGGCGAGATAAATAACTTTATTTGGACAAATGTTCACGTTTGACGCCGTTTGGGACAGATGTAATTAATGAGACAATCTCATGGAATTTGAGATATCTGGTCATAATTGGGTGGAAGGGGGGACAGAATTGAGTGGTGCGTGTTAGGTACATGGGGCTGAGTCGAGTAGGAGGGAGATTTTGGTAATAAAAACTCCCTCTTTATACCTGGCCTTTTAATTTTATTTTTTATTTTTTAAAATATCATTTTTTTTCCCTTACCGTCATTGCATTTGACAATGACGAAAAACCCAAAAAAAAAAGGAAAATGAAAATTAAATTTGAAAAAAAAAAAAAGGAATTCGGAGAATTTATGGAATGAACCAAAGAGTGGGGTCCCCCTCGTGTCTGTAACGGACGAGGACCTCCGCGTCTCGGGTCTTGACGGGGTGATGGGGAGAGAGAGATAAAGGGACGGGGCGGTGAGGCAGTGGGACGGGGAGGGACCACACGTGCGCAGTTGCGTGTGGCGCTTGAGGCGTCGGATGTGCTCCACGTGGTGAGGAGCAGCGTACTCCATGCTGGTCGGCTGGGTTGTGTGGGGACCACATATTCCCTTCCCCAATTCGTGATTCCTCCCGAGTAGCCATTTCCCTGTCCCTACCCTGGGATTTTTTTTTGTTTTTTTGGGCGGGGTGGGGGGGGCACAAATTCGATGGAGGAGAATATATAAAAGTGGATTTGGCAAGATTTTCCTTTGCTATGTATATTTTGGCAGGACTTTGATCGAGCCCTATCCACGCCTCGAAAAGGCCCGCTTCGATGTCGAAGAGCTAAAGTTAGGGAGAATCAATGCCATCAACCGTACACTGATTACGTCTTTGAATGTGATATAAATTCAAATCAATATTGATATAAAGTGCTGAGGTCGTAGAGACAAAGATAGAAGTAAATGATATGTTGTTTGGCATATCTGATTATTTACTGATTGATATAGCATGTCGGGCTTTCATAAGTAAAGGAGTATACAGTATGATGACTAGCATATGCGATTTATCTTTGATATATGATCAAACACCAACATTGATATAGAATTGAGCTGACAAGGTAGGGATAGTTTCTGACTATCAAAAAATGATGAAATTGGTATTAGTCCAAGTCAAAAATTGTCATTAACTCAGGAGGTTTAGTCAAAATCGGATTGATTGTGAGGTTAAAATAGCAGGAACAGATAAGTGATTTTATCTTCTTAGGTGGAAATAGTTATTAAAGATGTTGATTGATGGGTATAGTGTCAAGGTTGAGCTCGTTAGATAAGAGAAATCATCGCCATCAAACACATGAAACCAAAATCTGATTTCCATGAGCGGAAATCGTTTGATCATACAAGGAGAGCATCTTAAAGAGGAAAAGACACAAACACGTAAAAAGAGCAAGGTTTACTTTTGTCAAAACACTTTTACTTCCTTCCAATTCATTTCCAACCATTTTTCAGCAATATATTTCCATCCATTGCAGTTGTTAAATTTCCTTTTGTGGATCACGCTCTTGCTCTTATTCTATCGGAAAGCTTTGCGTTATCGTCCGTGGATTCGTTTCATCGGTCTTAGAATCCAATCATTAAGGTTCTACATCCTTTGTCAATGCTCAATTTTATGTCAATTTGAAATGCAAGAACTCTGAAGTTTGACCGCATTCACCGACCTGTCCAAGTGCGATAATTTCTATTGTCGAGTCGATGATTCAACAGCGTGATTTTCAAGCGAAAAAATTCTCAGTTAAAACAAACTTTCTAAGCTTCTATTTTTTCACCTGATTAATCCTAATTAATGTAAATGGGATAACAAGTTATAGGAGGCATCGACGGTCGGTCCGGTTCGATTCTCGATGACCCTTTGCCTCTATATTTTGATTCGACAAATTGGTTGATGCGTAGCTCGGCGAGTGTATGGACACCGGCCGTGCGACTAGATTCTGTTTTCAACACTTTGATCACGAAGCTGATTAGTGCCATACGATTCTAGGAGATGCAGAAGCATCTCTTCCGTATTAAAACGAGGGTGCGAAGATATGGCCATTTTATCTTTACGATCAAGCAGTAATTACGTTCGATCGAGCACTGATTCGGTCCACGATCATGCAGTCAGTGTTTTGATTTCGTGCTCTAAAAAGGAGCACTAGAATGAGTAGAGATGAGGATGAACGAATTCTGTCACTTTCCATCCCCAAGTGGAGAGTAATATAGCAAAAGTGATCTACAATTTACGGTGGGGTAAGATTTAAAAGGTGGTTGAAGCAATTTAATATCAAATCACACATTCATTTAAAGGAAAATGAACCAAATGTTTTATGAACTTTAATCTAATGTGTAATTTGATCATTGAACTTTTAATTTGTTTAATGTAATTCATAAACTTTAGTCCAATATGTAATGCCACCTTGAACTTTCAATTCGTTCAATGTCAAATATTTAATATTTTCATATAGTCGAGGGACTGATTTTAATAAGT
Source organism: Eucalyptus leucophloia subsp. euroa (assembly GCA_017140325.1). Lineage (NCBI taxonomy): Eukaryota > Viridiplantae > Streptophyta > Magnoliopsida > Myrtales > Myrtaceae > Eucalyptus > Eucalyptus leucophloia. The sequence continues at coordinate 32,722,912 of CM029469.1, read as the reverse complement.
ATAAAAAATCTAGGAAATCACATTAAATAAATTGAAAATTCAACAACAATATTACACATTGGGTTAAGGTTTCACGAGCCGCATTGAATAAATTAAAAGTGCAAATATCACGTTACACATCGAGCCAACGTTTAGGGACTATTTGTGTAATCATCCTTTATTTAATAATTTAAATTTTCAGATTAATTGATGGCGCTTCCATGGGATTTTCATGCCCCCTCTCGCCTAGCTCTTTTAGGACGTTTATATATACACGTACATGCACATACGTAAACGAGGAATAAAAGCATATAAAACCGAGAACCTTTGTTTTTCTTTTTTTGGTCGGTAACCGAGAACTTTCAAATGCATCGAAATACATGCACGTATATTGCATGGGTAAAAAGTGAAAATATATACACACGAAAAAAAAAACCGGAGCAATGATCTGCCCGGCTATGTGTTTTACAAGGGAAAAGAGGGTTGGAGAAAATTAATGTATGCTTTCTCGTGCAAGGCTAGTTGGTGAGACTAGGTTAAACTACCTCATTCAATTTGGGGGGGCGTCCAAATTTGAGAAGGCAAAATCAAAATTCTCCAACGAATCCGATGTATTTGTAAATTGTAATGAAATTGACCGACGTGGTAAACAAACTATCGACTCGAAGGGTGGCGTGTGCAAGTACGTCATAGACATTTTTGTGAGGAAATTGTCTTGGACTATTTTTCGAGCCTGTTGTTTATATTTTTTTACTCAAGAGATTGCGTAATTTCTTTCTCACTCATAAATTTAAGTCAACTTTTTTTCAGTTATTTAAGTCATTTCAGTTAATGCGTTTGGTATTATTAAAAAATAAACAAATCTAGTCTCGTTAAGTGGTGAATTAGTGACTTTTTTGTGTGTGGTCTTCTCACGTGGGACCAACATGGATCGGACACCACCATAAATTCTGCGGCCGGAGCTTAACAGATTTAATAGGGCAGGATCATAAAGAGAGAGCTAAAGTCCAGGTCAAAGTCAATCAATATTTGTAATTGAATCATTTTTACTTAAAAGCATAAGTCAATGCCATATCAATTTTTTAATGTGGAGTTTCACCTAACATCCTTTACAAGCGCACAATGGAGAACTTGCTAGCAGATGGCAATTACGCGAGGTACATGAAATAACGATGGCTATATAATCAAAAAAAGGAAAATAAGCATGGCATGTTGAATATTCAAATCAAAAACCTAAATTGGATAATGGAAGGAGTAAAGGTTTTACAACACTATATAGTCAGTCATTCAAAGCAAAACGATTGGAATGGACTACACATGATGGCAATGCATACCAATAATCTCTATAGTAAATTAAATTGGAGTAAGCACATCTAGTAACGCATTGGAACTAAAATGCAAGATGTTTAGCTAATAGAGAGTGATGGAAATAACAAGTGGGACAAAATCGAGAGAGAGTGTTATGATCGAATTATTTTTTTTATTTTTTATTTTTTTAGAGAGTGGGAGTAAACCCTGGGGGGAGGGGGAATAATGAGTGGGACAAAATCAAGAGTGTTATGATCAGAATTATTGACCTAGATAATAAATAAATAAATAAAAAAAGTTAAAATTTTAAAACGGTAACAAACGAGTCGACGAAATATTTGTAGCAGAATACTACATAAATCCATTGAAATGGGAGAAGTCATGTGTAGGAGATGCATGTGACAAGACAAAGGATTTCCTATTCTGAAGAACTACCTAGAAGAAGGTGACAGAAAAGAGAACAGATTCCCCAATTTAGTATTATTCTCGGTAACATAGCAATTATAGTAATTTAAGATAATGATGTTCATACTTGCATGTCTATATGTTGCATGTGCCCTCGTCTAACTTAATCCTCCCCTCATTTACACGTGTTATTCTTTTCTTTTTTTCTCCGGTACCAAGAAACAATTGGGATTCTTGCACCACTTGCCATGCGCGAACGATGGGAAGCGAAGCGGAATATGCCGGAAAAAAAGGCACTTCCATTTGCGAGAAAGAAGTGGACAACAAAATCTCGATCGGACCCCATCCTTGGATTTTGACCGAACGACGAGGGCGTTTTATGCTTTTGGGGAATTGATGATGGCTGGTTCGGTTCCTGTCTCAGAAGACTCGGATGTAAGAGAAGGGTCATGATGGTGGATTGTCTAGTCGTTGTTCTAGTTCTTTTTCAAATGATCGATTAATTACGGTCGTACCATTGACTTTAAAAACAAAAAAAAAGAGGATCGAATTGAGAAAATGCTAAATCTACCTTCCTAATCCAACATTATTTAAAGAAAGTTATCCGAAAAAACTTAATTTATCATATAGCAGTCAATTTAGTCATAAATCTTTCATTTGGATTTATTATAAACCTTTCAATAATTTATCAATTTAGCATAAATCTTTCAATTTTATCTATTTAATTTTAAACATTTTTATAATTTGTTAATCTAGTCCTCAATTTTTTAATGTTTTCCAATTAGTCCTAATTGGCTAGAAATTATTAATGTGAGACTCTAGTCATTGTTAGTTATCCTACATGGTATGTTCGATGTGGCCAATTTTTGCATTTATTTATTTATTTATTTTTCAATTTTCTTTTATTCCCCTCTATCGACCTTAGTCGAGGGCCACCCTCATTGACCTCGGGCAAGGGACGCCCGAGGCTTGCGCTTGGCTTAGTGAGGGCCACCTTTGTCAACCTCAGGTGTGGGCTGAGGCCAACGACCTCCTTGTCAATGGCAATAGAGGAAAAAAAAGGGAAAAATTATCAAATTAAAAAATTGCAAAAACGATCCATGTCAACACCAATTTTATCATGTTGGCAACGATTTTTGACTAAAATTCATCAAAGGAACTAATTAACAAATCATAAAAAAGTTTAGGATAAAATTAGCACATTTTCAAAAGGTTTGTGATCAAATTAATAAGTTATCAAAATGTTTAAATTTAAATTGATATAATTGAAATGTTTTAAATTGAATTAATGGTTGCATGATAGGTTTTCGATATTTTATATGATTTTTCTACATTAATTGTTAACAATGTTTTGTCATCTTTAGGTTACTTAATCCACGAACCATCCAATCATCATCTGGTGAGTTCGTGGCCACAGAGGAATCATCCATCGCGCATGCAAACTCTATCCGCGTTTTTCACGTGGCCGTTCTGACAACCCGTGACTAGGAAACGAAAAAAAAGACGTTCGTGTAATTTCGTACTGAACCTCGGGGATGACGAAACCCGCTTCCGGACGATGAGTCTCGTTCGCGAAACACGTCGTTCCTATCTGACACGTACGTACTCAATTGGACTCGTCATCTCCGCCGAAAAATTAATATCAGCACGAGCTTTTTACGGGACGAGTGAGAGGAAAAAAAAAAAATAAAAAAAACTCCACAAAATTGCAAAGCTAACGTGTTTTTGACTTTTCTTCTCGGACGGGTCGTTTTCGGGGCCCTTCGATTGGGAGATGTTTTCGGGAACGGGACAGGGACACCTCTGCGAAGCCGGAATCGTTCTAAACGTGTATCACAATCGTCATGTCTATGCCACTCGTGAAATGCGTCCGAAAAATGGCGACTAATTAAAGGGCGTGATTTGGACAGCCCGGAATGATTAGCTCGGAGGATTGACGTTCGAAATCATGGGTTAGGTATAGTCTAAATTATTTTATGTTAGGTTAATGATATTCTACATCAGTACTCTTAATTTATAGAGAGAAAAAACACGATAAATAATATCATGCGCTCTCAATAGGCCTATCAAACGAGAAGCGTCTGTCGGGTGATTTGACTTCAGTCTTTTTATATATAATGTAAATTCAATGGTTCATACCTAATCGTACTCGATCCGTGATTCATATTTAGTAGTTTTTAATCCCTGGATGATTGCGTTTCAAGAATGGACAGTTCCATTTTTAATTTGGGTTGAAAGTAGTCCATTGATTAATACACTAATATCCTTCCTTTTCTTTTTGGCTTTATTTTCCAAAACCTATTTATAATCTATATTTTGATATTAAGTGACTCGCATAAGACTCGTCTAAACGAAAGCGAGTTAACATATGCATCTGCGACCAATTTTAACAACTCTGAGGTCCCTAGGGCTCCGGTACACTGATCGAATAACTCTCGCGCAGTGCCAAAGGACCATAGCCGAGTTACGAGGGTTGCAACTTGGCAGTGTGGAACGAAGGTGCTGTGAAGCGCAAGCAATGACGCGAAATACTTTACGCGCGAGATGATTGAAATCTAATATAATATAAAGTTCGATGTGATGGAAACCGCCAACCGTGGTGGGTAGCAATTAAGCTGACCAACCCCTCCTCATTCGATGGGTAGACGTCCCTGTTTATCCCTTGGAAATCAAGGGACAGATTCAGCGCCGCGTAATCCCAATCAGATTTTACCTTAATTACAAGCAACGCTGACAGGTTCGACGTCCTCTTTCGTGTGGCACTGACGGCGGTCTCTATCCCGCCGGAGCGTTCGTGAAATTTCGCGCCTATTTTTATGTCCCGGGAGGACAAGACCTTTTAAACTTTTCCTTAAATGGGGGCGAGAGCATGTGATTTGGTCGCGTCGATTTCGAAGTAGCCGTGCTCGTGTCTCTTCGAGTTCTGGACTTACGGGGTTGAGCACGCAGCCGGCCGCCTGTTTTGAATTCTTGAGCTTTTATCAAATGATTTTTTTTCATGTGGTATTTCATGAATTTTTTATGTAAATAATTATACCCACATGTACATCTCATGTCAGCGAAGATGTATTTTGGCGATGTCCTCGCTAGAAGAAGTCCCTCATCATTAAAAAAATTCGCCGCCCACGAAGTCAAGGAAAGCCAAGTCTTCTCCAAGTTCAATCCAAAAGGAAATTGATAAATTCCCGATCAAATAAATCTAAACCAAGACCCCTCTTTGAAATTTTCAGGACAATCTTTCTTGTTTTGTCTTTGTTCATATTTGTAACCAGTGTTTATAAATTCTAAAGATGTATCGGTACGACGTTACGTTGCGCACGTATGGCTCGCGGCATCCATGACGATCCCGATCGCTACCTGCATGCGATTTTGCTCTAATGTATTGATTGAGCCCAAATGAAGACTTGAAATAGTTAGGGCAAAATTTGTAATATTTTTATTTTCAGGACCAATTTGTGTCTAGAAATAGATTTTATATTTTGTTTTTATTCCCTAAACTAATTTATGAGTAGAAAATTGCATTTGATACGACCCTAAAATTTCTATTTTCAAAATAAAAAAAGAACAAAAAAGCATGTAGTATGACCTTCAAATTTTTTTGTAACAAGGAATTTATTATTTTTTAATAATTTTCTATTTTTTAATTTCTTTTTTTTCCTCCTTTCTTTTTTCTCCTCACGTCGAATGACATTGTTTCAAAAATTATTGAATAATTCTTTTACTTCATAATAGATTTTTTTTTTCTAGTTCTTATTTGCATTCTAAATATATATTTGTTGGCTACTTTTCTATTGTGGGAAATAGAAAAATTAATTGACGTCGTTAAATGGATTTTTTTTTTTTCGGAAAAGAAAGTAATAGAATAATAGACATCAACCGGCCGTGTTCTGACATTTTCTCTTGCCTAAACCAATGTCATCTTTTTAGGAATTTTTCCAAATGCAATGAATCAAACTTATTCATCTTCATCAATTCCGGATTAAAAAAGAAGAAGTCAAAGTCCATCTCTTCAAGATAGAAGAAAAGGAAAGGGTCGACCACCGCGTTTAGCCTTGCTGGGTCGAACATGTGATATCGCCGCCAAACCCCAATCGGGTTTTACCTTAATTGCAAGCAAAACCGAGGGATTCAACGTCCTCTTTCATGTACACTGACGGGGATCTCTATCCCGTCGTCACGCGCCTGTAATTTCACACCATTTTTAAGTCCTTGGAGGACAAGACATTTTTCATTTGTCCACAGATGGGGGAGAGAACACATGATTATTAGATCACATCGATTTCAAAGTAGTCATGCTCATGTGTCTTGTTAAGTTTTGGACTTACTTATGGTTGACCACACAATCGGCCGCCAATTTTGAAATCTTGAGTTTCTAGTAAATGACTTTTATCATGGTATTATTGATGACATGATATTGCCTAAATTTTGTATGTAAATGATTATAATGACATGTGTATCTTTTGTCGACGGACATGTGTTTCCAAAAATCATAATAATGACGTCAAAAACACGTACTTTTTGGCTATGGTACAACTTGGTAGCCTGAACTTTATATATTTCAGCGATCTACTTACAAGAAGAAGTCCCTCGTATTTTAAAAGTCACCGTCCACGAAGTCAAGGAACGCCGAGTCTCCCCAAAGTTCAGTCCAAAAGGGGATTGAAAAATTCCCAGTCAACTAAATCTAACTGAGATTCCTTATTGAAATTTTCACGACAATCTTTCTAGTGTTGTATTGTTCATATTCATAATTAGTGTTTACAAATTCTAAAAATGAATTGGTACGACGTGATGTCGTGCACGTACAGCTCACCGTATTTATGGTGATCCTAATCACTGTTTGTATGTGCTTTTGCTCTGATGTAGTGATTGAGCCCAATTCAAGGATTGAGAGAGTGAGACATTGACCAGCCGATGGCTTCGACACCTTGGGGTGTACGTGAAAAAATTTCTAGAATAGAAATTGATTTCTGATCATAAATTAATTTCTCAATTTCTATTTCAGAAATTAAGAAATTAAAAATTTTAATTTCTAATTTCTTCTTCAAATTAATTTTTAAAATAGAAATTTGTTCCAAAAATAGAAAAATCAAATTGTGTTATCAAATTGATTTTTATTCCAAATCTATTTCGGAAAACAGAGAAACAGGTAAATAGAGAAGTAGAAATTTTATCATGTGCAACTTTGGCTTCCCTGAATCATCGTCATCTTTTTGCAATTTTTTTTTTCCAAATCCATTGAATCGAACTCGTCAATCTTCATCAATTCCGGATTAAAAAAATACTATTCCCTAGACATTTATAGATGGGTCGCTTAATACACCGACAAAGTCAAACTCCATCTCTTTATAGAAAAAAGAAAAAAAAAAAGTCAACCGCCGCGTTTAGCCTAGCTGGGTCAAACATGGGATATCGCCGGTCAATCCTCGAAGTTCAGCTTGACTCTGTTTCGAGAAACCGTGGGCGAAATAAAATACCGAAAAAACGGGTAATTGACACGTGCGCAGGCACGCATCTAATAAAAACGAAGAAATTTGCGAGGAGGGTAATTGGAAAAAATTGTGGTGGGAGGATAGGGATAGGGGTGGGGACCATCGCCAAAAAATTCATTCGTCGATACGAAAAATAATACTGCCAGAAACTTTATAGAATTATAAAACAAGATTTATTCATGAAAATTATTAATTTATTGGGGGCGGTCATGGTCAACCATCCTATGCCAAGGGGAGATAGCATAGCCCATACATCAACGATTTGTCCAAGAGCAATCATTTTGAGTTAAGTAATTTTCACATTCAAATTAGGATAAACATATGGAGTTTTCAAAGATTAATCGCTAATTACAGATAATGCGAAAGGGATCGGTTTTTTTAGAAGCAATTGCATGCGTTGACGATTCTTTCTGCATCTAGTCAACCATTACAGCCCGTCATACTTAACTTAATGCTTGTAATACTTATATTTACAACAATGAATATTTAATTTATTTTTATTTTAATTATTTTAATATAATTTAATCATGTTGGCAGCGTGCAGGCCAAGGCAAACTCTGCCGACCTATTAACTGCTGAACGAGTGGGCTTCACTTGATGAGATTTAGGACATGGGCCGGGCCGGGCCTTTCTGGAAATTGTTTGCATCCAAGCTGTTTTTTAGTTTCTAATTGCCGAAAGTTCGATTCTATCACAATCTCTAAATTTTTCTTCCGATCCAAGTAATCTCCTTGTTGTCCCGAAAAAGGAGGCCATCTGCCCCCAGTAGACCTGGCTTGCCATGGTGCACCCGCTTCCACCGGCATCCACTTACACCGGCGACCGGCATCGACTTACACCGGCGAAACAACGGCGGCAGGCCCAAGGAAAATAGTCACGTTCAACTCGCGTGGCTCATTTTTTAAGGCAATTTGCGTGATGTACAAAAAACACAGATCGTTCTAAACCCTGTTGGCTAAAAATCATGGGGTTGCCTTTTGAGAGTTAGTGCGATCAAGCTCATGAATGGATAATGCCCGACATGTCGCTTTTGCTTTGGACGAAATATAATGTATATTATAGCCGATTAAGTGGGTTTCACGAGCTATAAGCTTGCTGGATTACAGATTTTTCAAAGGGCCCACTTTCGAAATCATTGCTGCTGAGGCGAAATTTTCGTGTACATAGTCCCCACAAGTCGAGTTCTTTGACTTGGCTGCTAGATTTATCCGAGGGTTCGCTTTCCATGTCAAGCGAAAAATTCAAATAAAAGCCCATATTGGGATGGTTTTCTCAAGAAATGAACCAGAATAGATTCTGTAAAATAAGCACCCCAAATGATCAAGTTAGTCTCAGATAAGGATCTGAATTCATCGGTTGGCCTATTTCTATTAGGGTACACATGTGGATTATGTTAGAGAAGTATTACATTGGAGAATTAATGTGCCACAAAGCATTTAATATATCATAGTTGGTCAATAATTCATTGTCTTAAGTTTTCGAGTGAATATTTCTTTAATTGGACATATTGACGGGCTCGAACTTGGATTTTCTCTTGGCCTTCTCCGAGGTAAATGGATAAAGGTATTGGACTTTTACTGTGCATTCTTAATAATTCTGGCGGGTTAGAGTAGGGGCAATCTTGCTCAGAATTTTCTCATTAACCTAAATCAAAACAAAATTTTGTGTTGGCCAATTGAAATGTAGCCAAAACAATAGAAACCAAAATACCCCGAATGGAATTAATCGAAGCTGTGTGGGTGCACACTGAGTTGTGGGATTTCTTGGTGTGTTCATCATTTTGGTTAAGAAAATTATATGTGCATGACAGAGAGAGAGAGAAAGCCGTCACTCCCACTAGCAAAGAATGTGCTCGATTCTTTGATAGTGGCGACAGTCGGCAATGAACCTATCGCCGTCTTTCAATCCTAGGCCCAACGGAAGATAAACGTGTTGGTAGGTTGGAAAAGTTTTGCTGGCAGGGATGGCAAAGTTACCCTGTCAATGTCTTCTCACTGTAGAAGATGTTGCTTCTTGCGTCTTTCCTTTCTGCAAATGTCTCATGATCTGGCGAGTTCGATCGCCTGGCTACAGCTTTGCAATTGAAAGATGGAATGCAGGATCGAGTGGGTCAAGCTCCATTCGTTTTCTTGCCATTTCTCTTAGTCCAAAGCTGATGGTAGAATTCAAATTTGAGACATGACAATATTCTTTAAGGAATTATTTACTTTACAATATTCCTAATGATTACTTGCAAGAGTCCTTTAAGATATAACAAAATCTCAAAATGAGAATACTAAATAGCAATTTTGGTATTTCTTTAAAAATTCTAAAGAAAATCTTGAATACATAATAGCAAATAAATATGTTTGCACGGCTACAGACTTTCAGAGATTAAGAAGGTATGTTTGAACAAACATAGCCTTTCAAAAGTTATAAGAGTGTCTAATAACCATTAGGCTAATATATTAAAATTCGGAATTAAATAATTAAAAAAATCACGACTCTATTGTGAATAGTACTATTAAAATAGTGCGACTGTTCGTACAGTTATTTTTATTTTTTACTTTCAAATTTTATTATTTTTACCTAAAGGTTATTAGGCGCTTTTATAACCTTTCGAAGGTTGTGTGTTGAAGAAAATTGTGGTGGCCCAAACACTATACATCTCCACAGCTTAAGAACCTGCTATTTTTTTCTTCATCTTCTTCACGTATTGGTATTGTTTCCAATAGTGATCACTACCATGTAATCCTTCCTTTAATAATTAGGATTTTTTAAAATTATTTTCGATGAATGATAATGGTCATTATTTGTTCCTAGATTAAAAAATGATTAGGTTTTTCTTGAATTGTTATTAGAAAATAACTGTGTTACTTTCGTTATTTCTAACTAGTTTATATAGTCGGCCAAAAAAAAAAATTGTTTATTAAGGTAGAACCAAAATGTGTCATACAATGACAAAATAGACAAAATATGTAACTACCATTTATATACGATACATGTTGTCTAATGAAAATAGTGCAAAAATGACACTCATTATTTGGCGGAAATGAACATGGCCTTTCATTAAGGAACATTCAAATAACAAAAAATAAGTTAAGTGATTTTATTTGTTATAAAAAATACAAAAAGAAATTAATCCAGATGGTACCTAAGTAGTCACGATGGTACCTAAGTAGTCACCTTTTTACTTAGGGACTAATTATATAACTGGATTGGCTTCATATTTTATAGAACTATAATTTAGTAGGATTATGTTATTTTTATGGTATTGTAATATTATGTAGTTAATTTCGAGTAGGACATCTTCTCTTGATTTACAAGTTTTGGTTTCGAAACAGTATTGCTTTTACCTAGATTAAGATTTTGGTTTTATTGTTACTAATATGAATCTCGTATTTTGCAGAAGTGATCTTTACCTTTGCAAGGAAGTTAATTGAATTCTAGGTTGATAGCTACAATATCCGCGAGCCAGTTGCACCTTATTGAAAAAAAAAAAAAAATAGATGCTCTCTTTGTTTTCTCTGTCCCTTTCAGTGGAATCGTAGGGTCGGTAAATGATCCAGAAAGTGCTGCATCTCCCCATGTCACCTCTCTCACTCAGACGGAGACTAAAGGCTTGAGAAACATCGATGGCGTGGAGGTCAAAATAGAGCTTTGCACACGGGGAATTTTAATTGACAGAGACGAAAGGTGAGTGATTTATTGGGTTTCGCAAGGTACAGTGTATTTATTGTTTTGTGTTCATCGACCGGCAAAATCACTGATTGTTTATTCAATTTGGCGTGGTTGACAGACTAATCAGGACTTTACGAAACTGGGATAATTCCTGAAGAAACCGAGAACAGAAATGTTAGTGATTATTCACACTAATGTCTCTTGGCTCTCTGTACTTGAGACTTGGTTTGGGATATGCTGCCCAAGCCTTTTCTGGCACACGTTCCTGCGCATCGCACGTCTGATCTGATCAATGCGATACCTAAAAGGCCATGGGAAGGAACTCCGTATAAATGTCCGCTTCCTGAACTACTTTTTTACCGGACTGCAATGCACTCAAGATGGACACGCTAATCGCGTCTAAGATATCACGTGGCTTTGTTACCATACACCACAGTCCACTGTGATCCTAGCCCACACAAAGCCTATGGATGTTATCATCTAATTTCAGGACACATTCACACATCATACCATCGTTTCTTGCCCAATGCATATCAAACTCCGGGTTTCATAATAGTTACTCTGGCAGGGGTGGGGGAACAAGCGGTCGACCTGTGTTAAAGTTGCTACTTAAGCTAGTTACGAGCTTTCCTTCTTATCAGTCATCTCTAAGTGGATTGTTGGTAGTGGCAACAAGTTGGAACGAAAACAGTGAAATTCCTATCTGCCATTAACTACGATTGGTGAAATTTAATGATCATCAAATCAACAAGCAATCGAAAATACCTACTTACTCTTATAACCTATATCTTTCTATCAATGATCTCATTAGAAGGTTCAATGCTTGAAAACATTAATAAGTAGACATTTTTACTGCTTGAGAACTGAAAAACTACTGAAAAAAAAGAGTTGTTGTCCCTCTGTCTTGATTTCTATCCTGAATGAAACTAAATTATTCTGAGAATATGCGCATTGTTACTAATATATATGCTACAGAAAGCACCATAAGAGAAGCAAACATTTGATTTTGGAAGAAGCCAAGAAACGCGGATTGGAAACATGATGAGTTTGATGTTTCCTGCTAATCAAATCAGATGCAATCAAATTTGGAAGGATGGCTTAGTACTAATTATGTTTTTCCATGGCAGACTCGGATAAAAGCCCTTCTGGCAATGGCCTCCCTCCCAGAAATGAGCTGAACAACACTAGCAATCTGCTGGCTGCGAAAATGGCGCTTATGAGATGCCTCTCTGATTGTTGCATATGACAATATATCTCCATACACTTGCGTCCACCCAGCTATTAAAATCAAGGAGAGGACTGATGTTTATGAAGGTTATTTAGCGAGCCGACCAGTCTTTTCTCAAACCAGACTCTGTAAAGCACAGTTGTGTTCAGTCCAAATTGCTTTGCTAAGTTGTTCACAAGAGTCCTCGTTCCGATTAATGGAACAACAGAATTTTGATCCCTGCTGTCGACATTTTTTAATGAAAAATCAAACCAACGTCGTTGTTGTTCCTTATGCAATAGGAAGTGATATACCAATTCTAAAGAATGCCCTATTGTTTGCTTACCTGTAAACTAAAACGTGGATTCCTGACTTCATTAATTCCCCCAAAATCGAAATGGCGGATATCCCCAGATTTTGCATATCATATCTGGGAACCCTGTAGCACACAAGAACTCTGAGGGAATTCAGACAAAGAAGCATGTCATTTAAGGAAGAACACAAATCAAAGAACGAAGGATTAATGACTTGTCAATTGAAAGTTCTGAAGGAACCACTTCATAAATGGACTTTTGGATCATCTAAGTCATTTAAATCGATTAACTTTAGGAGGAACCAATCATATAGTCCCCTTAATGCAACAAGGTTACGGAGAATCTTGTCTGGAAATTGGGAAAAGTGGATATACTTTGACAAGACAACAAGATTAGTGACTATGTCATTTAGCTATGGACTTGTGCCACTAGAAAATGAAGCTTCTAAGGAGTTAAGTCGATCATTACTCGCTGCAAAATGTCTATGTAGAGATTCCAACGAGCCGAACATGCGGAGCCTCCTGCACTTCTTTCCTGTTCAAGTACTTGAGGGTTTCGTCTTCTACACATACATCTGTGTTCTCTGTTTCTTGCTGGAAGCAGCATAATCACAAAAATTTAAAAGGCTGTGAAGGGGGAAAATAAAAAAGTCCATCAGAATGGATGAAGAGGCTCACCAGCTTGTTCAAAACCGAGGACTGAAGAAACTGTCTACAAGCAAACATCAAGAGTGACACCGTACGTGTCAATCAATCTGCTTATTTCCCTTGATGCTTCGCTGGCAACACGAGAGCAGACAGGGGTTAGGGGGCCGCTTTGTGCTTGTCTGCGAATTTGAGAGTAATTACATACTGTGTTGAAACTTTCGTAGGTTGCGTCTGATATCAATCCATGAGCCATAAAAACTCCGCCCATGAGTTGAAATTGGTGCTGAACTCAAGAAGTGGATTCCCTATCTGATGCAAGCATAAGATTCATTCATCTCAGTCGGTAACAATCTAATGAACGGGAGATGCCAATTGAAGTTTGCAGATTTTTCTGTCAAACTCACAGCAATTCCCTTCAAATTGAACAACTTGGTCTGCACGATGAGCATTGCAAGTTGTGGAACATAGCGACCTGGAAAGAGTTAAACTTCTGCAGTCATGGAACTTCTGATTCACTCAACCATGCAAATCGGTGTTCACTATATCTAAATCACTCTCTCATTGTATTCTGGGAATTTTTCCAACCAGCTGCAGAGGAATGGGACATTGTCACTTGCTGAAATGTGGAAGCATTGTTTAGCTGCTGTTAGTACTTAAATTCAACTTTAGGTTACTTCTCCAGATCATCGCTGCACTTTTTATTTTATTAAAAATATATTGCAATTTGCAAGGAAAATAACCTGTCATCTTGTGGTCGATGGAGTTATAATAAGAAGTATCGACAGAGTAGGGGAAACCAACTCCTGCAGGAGATTCCGGGTACAACATGTTTGCTTCTGCAAATAAATTGAAAAATGCAAGCATTAGCCAGGTGTGGAATCTCCCATGTAGCGAATGCAATCAATCTCTCATTCATGCTTGAAAATAATATATCTGACACAAGGTCCCATTCAATTTCCTATCGATTTAAGCTTTTGCAGCGATAGACAACTTGTTCAAATGCGTTCAAGCTGCTAAGAGTATACGCTCAACTTTTTTTTCACCGCCTTTGTTAAGGGAATTTACGCTGACCTTTATTCCAGATATAGTCATTTTTTAGGAGCACATCTCCACTGGGCTTGACTGATCCATGTTCACAGAAGCACCGACTCTAATGGATGAACAACCAGGCCCTGCAAAGTGCCAACCCAACCCAAAAGCAAACTCCAGTGTTTTTCAACATGCTCATTTCATTTCTCACCATCATTCACTCGAATTCAGTTCAGATGGTTTTACCTCCGTTGAGCCAAAGTACGAGAGGCTTCGAAGCCAAATCGGCTTTGGCTTTGGCGAAGTAATAGAAGAGAGCTCTCTGTTGCTTCTCATCCACGGTGATGTACCCTGCATAGTGGCTGAAGCTGACCTCGGGCTGTCCCGGCAAGCTGACGATTTTGTCAGCATCAGAGGTGGTGTTCAGTGTCGAGCTTGAGCATATTCGGGTCAGTGTTACACTGAGTGCTGCATAAGCCATGGCACTAGTTGCGGATGCATAGCGAGCAAGTGAGAGAGATAGAGACAGAGGGAGAGAGTATAGAAAATGCCAGCGGAACAAAGAAGTGTAGATTACTTAGGTGAAAACGTAAAGACACCAGAGAAGATTTTCGATGCTCTTTGTCCACACGCAATGCTCATGAGCTTAGGTTTGATCCAATATCCAGATCCTGCGGAAAGGAAAAAGAATTTCAATTCTTCCTTTCAGGAAGGAGAGATTAGGAAAATCCTATTGATTGCAATTTTCTTCGGATCTAATTTCAAAAAGGCTCGAATGGTATGATCCCTTTGTCACCGTAAAATGAAAGGAAATCTCATAGTTCTTGATTTGTGTCGTGACATTGTTAGCCACTCCATGTTGTTTTTCCATTGAGGTAGAACCTAAACATGTGGCCGAGAGATAATTATTGACACTCCGATAAGGATTGTTGACCAAGTCAATGCCTACAAGTATAATTGTCTGGTTTTTATGTAGAAGAGGAAGTCTTTTATTTATATGACATGACTTGATATATTACCGTAACGTTTTGTGTGAGGGGCAGTTACCTCCTATTTAGATAAGTTTTTTTTTTTTTTTTTTTTTTGTGAAATAGATCGGAAATGATTTATGTGCTTGAGACTTTTTTGTTTTTTCTTTTTTCAGAGTTCAAACATGTGCTGTGGTAAAATTCAAGGAGAAACTTTCCTGGTTTGAAAACTATGAAGAGCTGAGAAAATGCGGGTTACCAAGTTACCAACTCCTAGAAGAATACAAAGGATGTCGCCCTTTTCAACGTTGGAAAATCACCCATGCGCTTTGTCCGCAATCCCACTTGCCTTAGAAGAACGACGATAATCGGCGATGCATCTGGTCCTTTTTGGATAGATAGTATTACATAGGTAATCTTGCCAAGAAGGAAGAGAATGCTTTTGCTACCAGAAGCGGGGTGACGTCGTTTCTGCGATGGTAGAAAAATAGATTTGACAGTACTCGTTCAAACGAAATAATGATAAATACACTAAGGCTCTATTTGTTTTGTAAGAATGATTTGAAAAACATTTTTTTTTAGAATGATAGCTTGTATTGCTTGAAATAAATAGTCAATTAAAAATATTTTCATTATCGATAATAATTTATGTCTAAACAATTTCGTAGATAATGAGAATATTTTTTGTAAGTCATATAAACGATCATTTTTACAAAAATGTTTCCTTAATTGTTCATTTTTCTGTGAAAAAAGTGAAGCCTTGATAAAGAGTCTTTCCCTTTTCTTTTTTTAACATCCAACATAGGCAGGAATTTCATAATAATAGAACTTAAAAATAAGAGATTGGATTAAAACTATAAAAAGTACAATCAGGCAGTAACATGTCCAAACAACATGACGGGAATTGATGTAGATAAGTTAGTAATCAATTTGACTTGGTTAAGAAACCCAACTAGCTATTTTAGAAAGACAGTAAATCTATTTTTTTTTTATACAATTTCCCCATTATCACTTCAAAGTGATATTATTTCACTCGTGAATTGGGGTGGTCTAGGGACCACCACGGCTAGAATCTTCTCAAGAATCAATATATTCCTCATAAATTTGTAGATGGCTATCTTTCAAGTACAAGTTTAGGATTTGCCTCAATGGGAAAAAAAGGAGCATCTAACAATGTCACGTCACGGCACGGATCAAGAATTACGAGATCGCCTTTTATTATGAGATAACGGAGGTATCATATCATTTGACCCTTTTTCTCCATGCTTTTCATGGAGATTTGGAGAAATTGTCATTCGTATGAAAGTACTCATGCCAAACACGTCCATTTGGTGTTGCGTGAAAATTCTCGAATGCGTACGTACACTTGCTTGTTGCATGTGTTTGCGATTAAGAAAATTGTTCAAAAAATCTTAAACCTATTGCACTTTTGCCAATTCAGTCATTAATATTTTCACTTCTTGCTAATTCAGTCCATTCGGCCAATTTTGGCCGGAAAATGTTGACGTGGACGACGGCGGTGCCACGTAGGATTGCCTACGCTAACGTGGATAATTTTTAATAATATTTTAGTATTTTTTTGAATTTTATTATTTTTATTATTTTTTTCTATTTTCTCCATTTTTTTCTTTTCTTTTGGCTTTCTTGGCCTTTTCCGGTGGCCGGCCACCGGCCACGCCCAGCCGGCTAGCCTCGCCCGCCATAGGCGAGGCCCTACCGGGCAAGGATGAGCCACGACAAGGGAGCCCTCACCGTGCCAGCCCGCCTTGCCGGATCGGGTGAGGGGAGCCCTCGCCCGGCCGAGCGTGCGGCGAGGCGGCCCTCGCCCGGCCGAGTGACGGTGATGACTTGCGATGACACCGATCATGAATGACGAGGAGAAGAAGAAGACGACAAGGAAAAGGAGAGCCGGGAACAATCGGAGCAAGTACGGACAGATTCTCGCTCTCCTCGTCGCCGGCCGGGGAGCGAGGGCCGGCCTCACTAGATCTCGGGTCTTGGCGAGGCCGGCCCTCATCCGAGCCGGGCGGCGTTGCCGGTTGACGCCCGCGCCTTGGGCTGAGCAAGGGCTCCCCTCGCGGGGCTTGTCCTTGCCCGACCGAGCCTCGCCTGTGGTGGGCAAGGCCGGCTGGCGTGGCCGATGGCCGGCTGTCGCTGTGGCCGGTAGCCGGCCACGGGAAAAGGGCAAGAAAGCCAAAAAAAAAAGAAAGAAAAAAAAAAAAAAGAGGAAAAAATAGAAAAAATAATAAAAATGATAAAATTCAAAAAAATGTTAAAATAATATTAAAAATTGTTCATGTCGGCGTCGGCGGTCCTACGTGGCATTGTCGGCATCCACATTAGCATTTTTTGACCAAAATTGGCCGGATGGACTGAATCGGCAAAAAGTAAAAATGTTTAGGACTCAATTGGTAAAGTTAAAATGTTTAGGACTGAATTGACAAAAGTATTATAGGTTTAGGACTCTTTGAACAATTTTTCCTTTGCGATTTGGGGTTGTCTGCGAAAGGACTAGTACACGAATCGTTGATGCACTAAGATCCTTTTGCATTACTATTCAAAGTACTATAGGATCTACGCACTTAATGCTGGAAGCCTCTGCTTTTGCCAAATTCTTAATGATAGGGTTGCTCTGTCCTACAAATGGAGGATTGATGTGGTGGGGAACTATTTGTGTTCTTTCCATTTTTGGTATGTTTGATGTGGGCTTCTTGCATCATAATCAATTCCCTATTTTAAGAAATTATACTGGACATAGTTTTCCACTTTGGGAGTCAATTTCTATAATTATTATCTCAACTCCTAAAAGCAGGGAAAGGGGCGCGGCTTGTCTTCTCTAGCCATGCGACGTGATCCCCTTCGTTTCCAATCGGCAAAAGTTTGAGAAAATCACCAATTGATGCTAAGCTTATTGTATGAATGCCAATTTAATTTTAAATATTTGAATTTTATCAGTGTAATCTTAGGCTTCAAGGTGAAATTCCAACGTAATCCTTCATGCTAGGTGACGTCGAAAATTGCTGATAAGACGTTCTTTCGAGTAGGATTGTGGTTGGCGATGATTAGATGTCATGTTAGTAATTTTCGACTATAATTAGTAGGAAAGATTATATTAGAATTTCGCGTAAAGATGTAAGATTATATTGTCATAAAAATTGGAAGACAAATGCAATGTATAAAGAGTAGATAACTAGTTAAACACGAATTAGAATTCTAACTAACAATTCGACATGTGGTTCGAATTGACTACATTACACAAGTCACTCAAAGTTAGGGGTGAGCATGGTCCAAGTGGGTGGTTCTCATCTTAGAATTAGGAACGGCCTACTAAGAACCAGTTTTGAGAAATTGGAAACAGGATCCACCCGTTGGTTCCATGGATTCACTTAGGAATTGTATTGCATCGGCGATCCGATTCTCAAGTGGATCCATGAAACCGGTCCCCAATCCTTATAAAATTGCATTCATAAACTAATATCATGGTAAACCGAATTTCTATTTAGAGCATCAAAGCTTATTTGGCCTTATATTTGGGTTAAATTGCGAGCTATTGATTTTGATTAAGGATTGAAAACTATCGGGTGAAGCTAATAGATAATATTTGTTAACTAAAAACTTAATTTCTTGAAAGTCACAGTGTTGCCCTCTTAAGGTTTCCCAACACCAAAAACATATGGAGAATTAGATTCCACATTAGAAGTCCTAACTTTCATAGAAGTTAAACCATTAATTGGTTGATCAATCTTTATTTAATGTCCACCTAATTTAATCATGGAAATGACTAAGGAAAAACCAAATTATACCCTTAAAACAAGTCGTTAAGTCTTAATTTCAAATCATGACGAAAAACGCCGCAACATTTATGGACATTTCCAATCAGTTCTCTCCTTCTCCTATATTTATTTATTTTGTTTTGGTTGAGAAAACAAGTAAATGGATAATCATAATGAAAAAAAAAGAAAACAAGTAGGGGGTTAATCCTATTACACACCCAAGAGATAAATTTAGTCAATAATGTCTAATAACCACAAATATATATATATATATATATTTTTTTTTTACATATATATTTGATTGAAAAATTACAAAATGACTAAGTAATTGAGATGGAATTTGTTTTTTAATATATATATATATATATATATATATATATATATATATATATATATGTGCGCTTGGTTCGGGTGGTTGGTGTGTTGGTGATTTTATGCCTAGCATTAGAAATCGGATTGTACTCACTGGTTCTACTAAATTGGAATCGGTAATCAGATTAGTCCCCATTGGAACTTCCGATTCCGGTCTGGCCAGGTCTCATTTCGGGTGGTCCGGGTGGTTCTCAGTTCTTTTGTACACCTTTGCTTGAAGCTACCAAGACGAAGTAGCTGCATCGCAATTAATGATGTGTAGGCCATCGCCATCGATGTATGGTTCTATCTTGATTTCCAAATGATCAGAAAAGTAAAGTGCAATGATACACGATTTTGAAGTAAACTAAAGGAGAGTGACGGAAGTAAAAGGAAATTTAAGCTAAGGATCACGTAATTGAAGGGCAAATAATTAAATTGCCAAAAACTCGAAAGGAAATGATTTGAAAGTAAACATCACTGGACTTGAAGTGACATGAAAGTTGTAAACATATTACGCTTGAAATGAAACACTGAACTAAACGATATACTGTTAATTAAGAACGTACATTACCAGTCACAAGCTTGGCCCTCAAATTGAAACATAAAATAGAAGGACATTGCTTTAAAGGGAAAATAGTTCAGAGATAAATTTGATGGAGTTTTCGAATAGCTTGATAGGCCGTTGTTCGTTGTGTGTTTATGCAGTTTTTTTTTTACTCATGGGATCTTTCTCGACGGATTCCCTATATGTCCAAAACGTTATCAACTTTTAGGACAATCGTGTATCTTGTAACAACAGTCTATTCATGTCCAAACCAATTTCACTCTTGTAACCATCTCTGCTCTTAATTCAAATAGATCGGCACGCCATTTCCTTACTTTGATCGAAGAATTCATCAATATGCTTTGGTTAGATTACACAAAGCTACAGGGTCGAAGTTGGAATGGAGGAGCTTCGGGCCGGAGTCGAACTTAACATGACGCAGCTTCCTTAAATACTTCCTCCTCCTACTTTGGCTTTATACTGGTGATCGGACCCTGTCGTTACATGTCGGGCTGTGACTTCCGGCGATTGGCGTTTCACGCGGAATCTGTCAAAATATGAAGGGAAAGGTAAATTGAGAGGAAGAAGTGTAGGAATTTCTGTGTGTTTCTCTGCTTTCATTCAATGTACAGAGTTACATTATATTACAAAGTATGTGTAGAAGAAAAAGGAAAAGATACAATGTACATATTGATCTGATTTTAATTGATTCAATAAAATCCCTATGATTTGATCTAATCAAATCTTTCCTAACTTCTGCGTATCTTCCAACACTCCCCCTCAAGCTGGTGGCTTGTAGATGTCCAAGATGCTTAGCTTGCTCAAGAGATACGCATGCTGTTTTGACATAGAGGTTTGGTGAAGACATCCGCTGGTTGTTCTTGTGTTCCAATCCCTTGTGTCTCAATCATCCCTTTCTGGATTTTCTCCCGGGTGAAATGACAATCTATTTCAATGTGCTTTGTTCTCTCATGCACGATAGGATTGAATGCAAGTTTGAGAGTTGCATCATTGTCGCAGAACAATCTTGTCGGTCCCTTGACCTACACTCCAAGATCCTGAAGTAACCCTCTCAACCACACTATTTCACATGTGGTTTTAGCCATGGCTCGATATTTTGCCTCTGCCGAAGACAACAAGACAGTTGGTTGTTTCTTTGTTCTCTAGGAAAGTAAAGAATCCCCCAATTTGATACAAAAACCGGTTATCGATCTTCTGCTCATAGGATAGGTTGCATAGTCTGCGTCACAGTATGCGGTCATTTTCATGTCACACTTCCTAGAGAGAAGAATCCCAAGACCAGGACATTTCTTCAAGTACCTCACGACCTTTAGTGCAGCATTCATATGAGATTGTTTTGGCTTATGCATGAACTGACTAAGTATCTGCACAGCGTAACTTATGTTTGGTCTGGTCATAGTCAAATATATGAGCTTCCCGACAAGCTTCTGATAGCCTAAGGGATCCTTGAGAGTAGGGTCTGCCTCCTGAGGTACTTCAACATCATAATCAGCGGTTGTTAGTTTGACATTTTGCTCAATCGGCACTACAGCTGGCTTACACCTAGATAATCCTGCTTATGAAATGATCTCCAATGCAATTTTTCTCTGACTGAGATAGATTCCTTGGCTAGATCGAGCAATTTCAATCCCAAGAAAATACTTTGGCGGTCCCAGATCTTTAATATGGAAAGTAGAATGCAAGTATCCTTTAAGGCCTTTGATAGCTATTTCATCATTCCCCATAATGAGTATATCATCTACATATATCATCAAGTAGATAGATGACGTACCTTGAGTCCATGTGAAGGCAACATAATCAAATCTGGATTGTTGAAAACCAGCAGCTATTAGTGATTCAGCAAATTTCGCATACCACTGTCTGGATGCTTGCTTGAGTCCGTACAAGGATTTGCGGAGACGACATACTTTATTCTCCACCTGTCTTCGTAAACCTTGAGGTATTTCCATATATATCTCCTCGTCTAAATCACCATGGAGAAAGGCATTATGAACATCCATCTAATGTAACGACCAGTCGTGAGAAGCTGCTATAGATAGAAAAGAGCGAACTGTGATATCTTTGGCTACGGGGGAAAAAGTCTTGTGATAATCGAAACCTTCCTTCTGTGTGAAGCCTTTAGCCACCAGTCGCACCTTGTATCGTTCAATCGACCCATCTACTCGATATTTGATCTTGTAGATTACATCCAATTGCTTTACGATGTGGAGGTAAGAGAACAAGATCCCATGTATGGTTATCCATGAGGGCTTTCAATTCTGCCTCAATTGCTGTTTGCCATCGTGGATCAGTGCTTGCCTCATGGAAGTTGGATGGTTCTTGTTCTTCAGAAATACGAGCAATGCAACATCGATGCATTGGGGATAAACGATCGAAGGAAACGTAAGATGAGATTGGAAAAGGAATACCTGGTGAATTCTTGACTCCACATATATAGTCTTTAGTCTAGGTAGGAGGTTGAGTAGCACGTCCAGAACGTCTGGGTGGATCATCTTCTGAAGATGTAGTATTGTCTAGAATTTCCACTGGAAGTGAGTCTGAAGTAGGTAGATCTGAAGGAATCTCATCATCATTCAGTCTTTCATCCTGGACTTCCTCTAAAGGTGTTGTGCTGATAGTGGAGTTGGAAACACCTTGTGTATCTGTCAATGGAGGAATAAATATATATCTGGAACCTGCAAATCTATCTTCAGCAGAATAAGTTGGAGAATGCCCCGGTTCAGTGTCACTTTTGTTCTAGTGGGCAAAAGGAAAAATAGTTTCTTGGAATATAATATCTCTGCTGACAGAAAATTCTCCAGTACTCGGATCAAAAATTCGATATCCCTTTTGTAAGGTAGAATATCCCATGAATATGCATTGGTGAGCACGTGGACCCATCTTATCTTTAGGCCCGACAATAGCAGCATAGCATAGACATCCAAAAACTCTCAAGTGGCTCAAGTCAGGCTTCTTTCCAAAAAGTATCTGGAAAGGAGATTGTCCATCCAGAACTTTGGTCGGCATTCGATTTATTAAATAAGCAGTAGTCAATATGCAATCCCCCCAAAAAGTATCTGGAATAGAAGCTTGAAACTTCAAAGCTTTGGCAACCTCCAAGAGATGACGATGCTTCCTTTCCACCACTCCATTTTGTTGTGGTGTATAAATACAGGAGCTCTCATGTAAAATCCCTTGTGATGAAAGGAGATCCGCACATTCATGATTAAAAAATTCCTTCCCATTGTTTGTCCTTATTTTTTGCACAGGTTTCCCAAACTGGGTTTTGGATAAGGAAAGAAAGGTTTTCAAGTGGGACACAACTTGACTTTTACACTGCATGAGAAAAATCCAGGTGGCTCTAGAGTGATCATCCACAATGGTAAGGAAAAACCGAGATCCATCATGATTTACTATATGGTAGGGTCCCCAGACATCAATATGCAGTAAGGAAAGGATATTTCTCGAACGACTTTGACTTAAAGGGAAAGGATTACGTGATTGCTTTGCAAGCGGGCAAATTCGACAATGAGGGTAAGAAAAATGAGAGCTATGACCCAATCTGGAGTGCAAAAGGAAATTTCTATCATTGGAAGTCGAGTTACACAATGATTTCTTATTACAAAGAAAGTTAAAATTTGCAAGCAAGCTTTTCCAGAAAAACAATCCTTCAGAGAGACTACCTCAGCCCATCAGTGTCCCAGTCGAAAGAGCCTAAAACAAACAGGTATCAGTGTTGAAAAGAACTCGACAAGAGTTTTCCTTACAGGCTCTAGACATTGAAACGAGATTAAATTGGAAGTCCGGAATATAAAGGACATTGGTAAGGACAATATGGGAATTAAGTTCGATTGTTCTTGTTGTAGTGACATAGGCAACATTTCCATTTGGTAATTGCACAATGACAGGATTTTCTAACTCTTCATTAACAGCAGAAAATAATCTTCTATCACATGCTATATGATCACTAGCTCCCGAATCTATAATCCAGGTACTTTTAGAAATAGTACTTGCTAGGCAATATGAAATACTTGTAAAGTTGCTCCCCTTTTTTTGGACATCCAATTTTTGCAAAGCCTGCAAAAGTTGCTGATATTCCCCATGTGTAATAGGCTGATTAGCAGAATTCATCGATCCTGAAATTTGATAGGCTGCTGCAGATATTTCTTTTCCCCTTTTTTCCTTTTCTCCAGGCCTGCCATGTAATTTCCAGCAGGTGTCTATTGTATGATGGGGCCGCTTGCAAAAATCGCAAAATAATTTGCCTTTATTTCGCAAATTTGGCCCATATCCTTTCGGATTTTGAGGACCGTTGGATCCTTTAAAAACGGACGCATCTCCACCGTCCAGATCAACCGAAGCTCGCGTGCCTCTGGAGCTGTCGGATCGTGGCATCCGATCTGAGCCGTCCGAGCTGCCCCATTTATAGGGCTTTTGATCCGCGAACCCTAGCTGCCCTCGGTTCTCCGCGAACCCTAGCTGCTCTCTGTTCTCTCCTCCTTTTCGTTCTAGGGTTTTCTCCTTCTCCACTCTTGCCGCCAGCGCTAGGGTTTCGGAGATCTTGCTGTTCGACGAAGCAAGCCTTTGATTCTCCTCTTGCACCGCAAGCTGGAAGATACTGACCGAGGGTTGGCACTTGGTTCCATCGCCGGGATTTGCGATCGAAAGGTGAGATACAAATCGTTCAAAATGAGTAAGAACCGAGTCGCTTTCTCCCTGTCTTTCATAGCCTTATACCGCTTCTTTGGAGGGTTGATTCGGACCCTTCCAGTTTTTCTTCAGCAGCTTCCAACTCGTTCCAGAGTGCTAAAAGCCTGTTGAAGCATGTCGTCACTGATGTGTTTCCTTGCTTCAGTTCGCTGAGCGCTTGATGGAACGAAAATTTTTTTGCCCTATCCAATTTGCCATACATTTCTCGGATGCTAGCCCAAATTATTTTTGAATCTTCTGTGGGTGGTAACCTAGCCGTGATTTCTAGGTTGATGCAGTTGCCGATCCACGTTCTGACCAATTGATTGCATTTTCTCCACTGTTTTCCCATTTTCTCGTCGATCGGGATCGGAATGGTCCCGTCGATGAATCCTTCTTTGTCTTTGGTGATTAGGGCTCGCCGAAATTCCCGTGCCTAGGTTGAGTAATTCTCTGGACCCGTGAGAGGGTGGCTGATGAGCCGCAACTCCGGTCCGTCGGAAGTGGAAACATAGAGCACGTCGCCGAGCTCTGGTCGACCCATGGCGGCCGCAAAAGGAAAAGGAGGAAACCAGGTGGTATTCCCTGGGATTGTCCCTGAAATCCCGCAGAAATTTACTCTCCTTCCCTGGTTCTAAGTCTAGGCCCATTCATGGTATCAGAGCCATGGTTTCGTTTTTGATTTTATTCATTCCATGCGCTTGATAGGTGAATCCAGTGCTGAGAAGATCTTTCTACACCATGACAGACCCAGAAATTCTTGAAGCACCCATTTCTCTTGCTCCTTCTCCTTCTTCTTCTTCTTCATCCTCAGCTCTCTCAGAATTCCGTGTTTCTAATGCTTCTAAGATAGACTATCTTTACGAAATCTCTCTTAGCGATGAAACCAAGATCTCAGAAACTCAGCTTCCACTTATGAACCCCTATTCAGCTTTTGCTAAACCCACCTCATCATTCTCACCTATCCGCTCCATTCGTCAACTCATTCACCAAACTCCAAAGCAAGTAAAGGAGTACGTCCAGTCCTCCAAATTCGACCAGCATCCAATTCCTGCTACTGAAAAAGAGTATTTTGTTACTCTCCAGATCCCTCCAGAATTTCCCAGACAATGGGTACAGCAGGGATATTCTCATGTCCACTATGGAGCTGTTCGTCTTGCTCTCACCTTCCATGGTCGTAAAGATTTGCCGGTAGTGGCAAGAATTGCCTTGTTAGACACCAGGTTTTTACAATACCAGCATGCTTGTATCGGTCTTGTTCAAACCACCTTGAATCTTGGAACAGTCTTTGTGACTTTGTATCCAAACTTCAACATCGCTCTATCGGACCCGCAACTACTTTCTTTTCGAAAGTTCAAGTTCAGCTCACTTTGGAGCCCCTCAAGCTGCTGAATACGCAGCGCAGCTACTCTACATTACCAGATGGTTTATCGAGTGCAGAATCATGCTCTCGACCTCAACTTCAACAATGGGAATGAAGATGCGTTGTTCATTTCCATGCAGAATGACCAAGCATCATGTATTCATGTCCCCAGACAGATCCCGAAGGATACGTTGGCCAAGCTCCTTCCAGAGACTTGGATTACCAACTATGAAAAGCTACACCAGCATAACAAGCCTTTCCAGTCCACGGACTCAGAGTTTGTAAGGAAAAAAGATGGAACTGTTTCCATCAAATTCGGCAAAGAAAAGGAAGAAGCTCCTTCTATTTTTCAAACCATCTTCACAATTGAGCCATGTGTTCCAGACTCCATTTCTGAACCAGACCCAAAAAAGCATGTTCGACACTTCGATGGTAATGGACATTCTGTGCATTACTATAAAGACAAGTATGGTCACTGTTTTTGGGATCCTTTTTGCCAATGTTCCTACTGTCTAAACTCCCCCGACGAAGTAGATCCATTTGCAAGATCTCCTCCTCGACGGAAAAAGCCCAAGGATAAGGTATACCAAAGGTACTTAGACGGAGATTCCTCCGTAAGTACTCTTGGTGAGTGTGACAAATACCAATTCATGGTGTCTTATGCACCACCTCCACCACCAGATTCCAGTACCAAGTCCCAAACCCTACCAGATCCACCAAAATCACCACCACCTTCTCTTCCTCAGAAAAAGCAAGCCCTCTCACCATTCTATAAGCCGATCCTCAAATGGGCTAAGAAACATTCTTACCCGCTTGAAATCCCAGCAGAAGCACCATCCACTTCTTCTATTGCCATGTTCTAGGATACCGACTTTCCCCCTCTTGTCAAGGAAAGTTCTAAACTCTCATTTTCCTGCTTCTGAGAGGAGTTTATTGATCCGCATGGCAGATACCGCCATCTTCCTAAAATTCCTACCCCCACAGATGTGGATGAACATGGAAGACAGAAGAAAACCTCTGCTGCTGAAGCCGTCCTAAATTGGCAAACGGAGACTCTGTTAGCACAAAACAATGCTTTCAAGGCTATTGATTCCAAGATCGGAACCGTGCAACAAGATCTCCGAAGATATGATGAAAGTACCAAGAAGATACTTTCCGAATTCCGAGAAAAGGCTTCATGCCTTGGAATCGAGGACAACATCTTGGGTACCACTTTCTTGAAAGTCCAAAGCGAGAAATAGACAAACTCAAGAAGCAGATTCAACTTCTTGAAGAAGGAAGGTTCAGACCTTTTGATCCACTCGCACCTTCTGTTCGAACCGGGTATGTACCCCCAGCTCCACAAACATCTGTTTTTGCCAATATCCCAGAAGATACTTCCAGAAAAGAATCGGATATACGAGATCGTCTAAAGCTTTGAAAAAAGAAAAAGGCAAAGAGAAAACACCTCCAGAATCAAGCTCAATTGTTATAAGAGAAAGACCGGACCAGATGATGTTATCGAATCCATTAGAATCCTTTTTGAAGGATCGGGTAAGCAAGAAATTGATCCTATTGCCCAACGGCTGAGCGATCCTGTTGTCCCGGAAAAGCCGACCACGCTCGAACAAACCTCCTCTACTACATCGACTCAAGCATCCCTTTCCTCTTTCTCATCCTTCTCAGACCTTACACTTGATTCTACCCCTATCGTTCCACCAACTTCACAAATATTCATGGCTGATACTCCTCCAGACTATGACTATGAGATGGAATCAAACTATGCTGATCCAGAATTTGGACAGACAAGTAATCCTTCCAGAAATGATTCCACCAGACATGTGTCTATGGCATCAAAACAATTCTTCTCCATTGACGATATTCCCTATCCAAAATGGCCAGAAAGACTTGAAGAGTTTCATACTTGGTTGTGTACACAATCCATTACCAACCATGATATGAATGATGTCCTTTACAATTTTGTTACAAGGTTCACAGGGAGCCTTAAATTTTGGTGGCAAGGACTTACAGAACAAGACCAGCTTACGTTTCTGTTGTCACCCAATTTCAGCCATGCCCTTACTTACCTATATCATACTTTTGTGGGAACCCCTGGAGATCTCAAAGAACTAAAAAGAAGAGAATTCTTTGAAAGAAGATCTGCTCCCTCCGGAAAAGGCATCTTGATAAGCATTATCGATGATGCTTCAGCTCTTTTATCAAATTGGCGCGAGATCCAAATCTAAAGCATGTCTTTCTCACTTCCATTCCGAAAGAGCTATCATAAATGGTTGAAAGATCTTTCTTTGGAAAGCAAAGAATGATACAAGACGTTCCCTTGGGAGAAATTTAGCAAGAAGTCCATCCATGCCTTGAAGAATTATGCTTAAAGCGCCAAATGGTTCGAACGTACATCACAGATGACAAGCGTCTTGAATCAGCTTGTTCTCACCAAAAGTTAAAGATCAAATGCTCCAAGCGAGATTGTGATGGTACTTGTGGCCAGTATTCCCGGAAGAAGAAGCACTACAAGAAATATTCCATAAAGAAATCTAGACATGGCTCCAAGTATTTCCGGAAAAAGAAGAAATGGCGATACCTACGCAAAAGGAAATATCACACAAGCCATAAGAAGCCAAGCCGTTGCTACATTTGCAACAAGAAGGGACATTTTGCCAAAAATTGTCCTCAGGCGAAAAAAGGTCAGAATCATCTCATAGAAAATGAAACAGGATTTTCTCTTGAAAACGATGATATTGAATCATTATTCTCTGCTGATGATGAACCAACTGAACAAACCCTTTGTGTCATTCCCTTTTACCAAACTTCCAGTGAAACTGAGTCTGACTCAGAATCTGAAGATATTTTTCACATATCACCCACATCTTCAGAACTAAATCCTGATATATTCTCAAGTCAAACTCACTGTCCTCATTTTCCTGTAAAAATCCTCACTTCAAAGTTTGCCAAGCCTATCAATTTCATTGCTCTTATTGACACAGGAGCAAGTTGCTCTATTTTAGACACAAAAGTTCTACCCGAAGAATTCTGGACCCCTTACATCCAATACTTCAATTGCGCTTCGGGAGATACTTTCTCCACGAATGTCGAACCACACCGATCCTTTGTCCAATTTTTTCCTCGTGTTCCATAACGACAAAGATTTTCAGATCAAGCCTTCCCAATAAAGATTTGATAATTGGGTGGGAT
Organism: Eucalyptus leucophloia subsp. euroa; assembly: GCA_017140325.1. NCBI lineage: Eukaryota > Viridiplantae > Streptophyta > Magnoliopsida > Myrtales > Myrtaceae > Eucalyptus > Eucalyptus leucophloia. Next base: position 32,693,991 of record CM029469.1, on the reverse strand, counting down.
CTTATGACTCAAATCTCTCAACTTCGAATCATTCCGGAAAAGGTCTTAAATTTAAGGATCAATTTCTACGAGTTCGTCAACATTCGGTGACTCTTTTCCATTGAGATGAGTCTACTAGATCCAATCATGCAAAAGTTGCTTGAATCATGTTCAGAATCTCATTCAGAATTTGCCTAGAAATGTTCTCATCCTTTATGGGAAAACCCTGAGTTTTTTGTTCGCCTTCCTTTCAAAAAGAACGAAGATATCAATCCCACCAAGGCGAGTCATATGGGAATGAACCCAGAACACTTGGCTCTAGCCCAAAGGAAATGCTCGAGAATTATTACAGCAAGGCCTTATTGAAATTTCAAATTCTCAATGGGCTTGTGAAGCTTTTTATGTCAATAAACGTGCTGAGCAAAACAGAGGAAAAATGAGCTGGTAATCAATTATCAACCTCTCAACCTCTTTCTCCAAGATGATAAATTCCCTTTGCCATCCAGAGATTCTCTCTTTGCTGGTTTAACCAAAGCCCACATTTATTCCAAATTCGACCTCAAAGCCGGATTTTGGCAATTGGGGATTCATCCTGAAGACAGATCCAAGACAGGATTCTGTATCCCAAACCAGCACTTCCAGTGGAAAGTTCTTCCTTTTGGATTAAAGGTAGCACCATCCCTTTTCCAAAAGGCCATGTGTCGTATTTTCCAACCAATATTGTCAAGTGCAGCTGTATATATCGACGCCATTCTGCTCTACAGTCCTGATGAAAAATCACACTGTCAACTCCTTGAGCAGTTCGCAGAAATAGTGAGAAAGCATGGCATTATGCTCTCTCAACGAAAGATGAATATCGCCCCAGACGTAAATTGAATTTCTTGGTATGCACCTCAATAAGGGTACATACTATCCAGGGCCACATATTGCTCAAGAGCTATTGAAGTTTCCTGAAGATAACTTCACAACAAAACAAGTTCAGCAATTTCTGGGGATAATCAACTATCTCAGAGATTTTGTCCCCAATATTGCAAAGCTTCGAGTCCTTTGCAATCCATGCTAAAGAAGAACTCCCCACCTTGGGGAAAAACTCAAACCAAAGCGATTCTTTGAGCTTAAGGAGATTATGCGAATCTCCCACCACTACAAATACCATCAACAGGTAAAAGAATTCTTCAAACTGATGCCAGTGATGAATACTGGGCAGCCGTCCTATTCGAAGAAATTGATGGTAAGAAACATCTCTGTGCCTACAAAAGTGGGAAGTTTTCTCAATCCGAAATGCATTACCATTCCACTTTTAAAGAAATCTTGGCAGTTAAAAATGGAATCAAGAAGTTTGAATTTCATCTCATCGGCCATCACTTCCTGGTAGAATTAGACATGGCATCTTTTCCTCAGATAACCAAGTTTAAACAAAAGCAGATTCCAAACCCCCAACTGCTCCGATGGGCTGAATGGTTCTCAAAATACTCATTTGAAACCAAGCATATTCCTGGAAAAAGAATGTACTTGCGACTTTTTGTCAAGACCCAAAGCACCCGTTGAAATCAACATGTACATCAAGAGACTGCGTTCCATATGCTCAATCATGGTGTAAAGTACAAGATTGAGAAGATCAAAGATTTGCCAAGCTGGAAATTTCCGAGGAGATTATTCGGCAAATCCGAAACTTGAGTCTTGCGAGAACCCGGAAAACCTCATGTGGCAATCCCCACGGACCTATTCGAGATTCAATGGAGGTTCGATTCTTTATCCTTTTGGGTTAAATTTAAACTATCCTTTCATTCATCCTCTTATCTGGAAAGAAGATGATTTCCCTGATTAGCTCAAAACGCTGTTATAGTACTTAACCAATAAGTACTTAATAGCCATTGAAATCCCCACCAGAAGATTCATTGCTAACCTCACCAGGATATTCATGCTCGGAAGAAACATCGAAAAAGAATGTGATAGAAATCTTTTAGATTTTCTAAACTGGTTCTATCATCCTACATGTTGGCGACAAGACCTGGAAAGAGAACTAAGAACCATGACACCAAATCCTGAGGTTCACACCATCCTGTTTTTCAGACGTCCATGGAATTTTTTCAGAAATAATGGATGTATTATTGATGCACCACTTGAAATAGGAACCACATCCTATAAACCCCACTTGAACAAATTTGAGAAGCTCGAATTCACAAATCTTATCCAAGATCGGTTAGATTACGTGGAAAACGAGTACCGAGAACTCCCAGAGAATCCTATGCCAAGAAAACAAGACCATTCCCGAAGATGTCCGGAATAATGTACCCACTACGTGGGATCATTATGACCTAGCACCGAGGCTAAGGAAGCACTTGATCAGTACAGACAAGCTGCATCGTCCCAAGAGCATGAGATGACAAGCGAAGATGACATTGTCCAGTCTACTCAAGATCCCTATGCACGCTTTGGAGGTCCTCTGTCCCAGGATCCCTACGAACAGGGACCTTCGTCCTCATTCCAGAATATGAACACGTCATACTATGCTCAGACTTCAAACTGGCCTCAGCCAAGCTTTCCTGACAACACTACTGACGAAAACACAGATTGGGCAACAGAAGAAGCATCCCATTGGGCTCATGAAGCATCCTCATCGGGGAAGGCCTGAACCAGATCCTTTCACCTCAAGATCTTGAAGCCCTCCGAGCGGAAATACGAGGCACATCTCCTAGAAGACGGTTCGGATGACGACTCGGTATGTAGCTACAATGCACGCGACGGACGAGACCGTTGAGTCCGTACAATTTCACCGTAGCAAAGTCTTGTTCACTTTACCGTAGCACTAGGCTAGGGAAAGTACTTGTTCACGGTACGATTCGTTCATAGTGTGCGAATAATTCCCTCTCGAAAATTTCCGGAGCCCCTGTTTGTACCCGGACCCATGAGCTTGGTCCTTGTTTGTTGCCTTATTACCTCATTTTGCCTATTTAAGGCCATGAGGGTGTATTGTGTTGGGCAAAGTCCCTTGAAGTAAAGTGTGTGCCTTGTGAAAATCTCTCCATGGCTTTCTAAAATCCTCTTCTTCTCTAGCCTGGTATGATCCTTCGAGAAATGCAGCTTGGATAGATTAGAAACGTTTCCATCCTGGCATCCTCTGAGTGTTTCTAGGCCCTGAACTAAAGGGTGAGTGGTTTTTTCGCTAAAAGGTTTTGTCCCGAAGGGCTTGAACGGGAGTTGTTCGCTTAATGTGGGATGCATACCTGCAGGAAATTTACTCTTCAAGTCTTTCTGGCTATTTTGGATAGGGAATATCGTCAATGGAGAAGAATTGTTTGAGATCCTGTTCCAGAATAATTTGATCCGCCCGTCTGCTCCAGGCCAATGGTCGCGTCTGCCCCAATATTGGTTGGTAGACCTCCGTCGCTTGGCATACTACTCGGCGATGATGTGACTGGATTCATCATTGGGATCCATGGATATGGCATCCACTGGTAGTGATACGCCGAAAATGGCTGACCCAGATTAAATTGAGCTGGAGCATTCTGCCAATACGCATGTGGATTTTGGATCTGGCCGAGTTGTTGTTCGGTCACAGAAATAGCACTGGAAGTCCGAGGGGTCGTTGACATTGGTTCATCTGGATTGGAGGTGAGATTCTCTGGTTGGTTCATATTTGACAAAATTTCCCTTCAAAAGAATTTGATTCCTCTCGGCAACCCTTTTGCAGGATAGGGTTCCTCTAGGCAATCAACAGAGATGGAGCGGAAGCAATGTCAGAGTCTTTGGAGCTCTGATACCATGTCAAAATATGAAGGGAAAGGTAAATCGAGAGGAAGAAGTGTAGGAATTTCTGTGTGTTTCTCTACTTTCATTCAATGTACAGAATTACATTATATTACAAAATATGTGTAGAAGAAAAAGGAAAAGATACAACGTACAGATTAGATCTGATTTTAATTGGTTCAATAAAATCCCTATATCAAATCTTTCCTAATTTCTGTGTATCTTCCAACAGAATCGAAAGCCAGCGTCGCAAGAAATCTCTTTCGCTCGTACCATCTGATATGAAAGCTCCTTTTGCGGTTTTGGCGCCATTACTCTTTTTTTTTTTGAACAGAGCGCCATTTTTTAACAGAGCGCCATTACTCTTTTTTTTTGAACAGAGCGCCATTACTCTTTCGCGTGCCCGTGCTTTTTGTGTCATGAATCTTCAGGAGAGATATCGGGGCCCGGAGTCCAATAATAGCGCCCGGCCTCTCGTCAATTTGAATGCTTTGATGACCTCTCGATCCATGTACGTGTCTCGCGTGGTCGATCGAAATCAATGGTCCACCAAGTATTCCCGATCGACAAGGGAATTATTCATATCTTGATGAGATAATGGATGACGAGAGACGATTACGTACATACATCCACCTGCTTAGCTAAGCTTCCTCTCTCATCGTGCACTTCACATGGACATCCTGAAGACACGCGTGCGAAGGTTGAACTGTCCGATCGAAACAAATGCCCGAAGAGAAATGACATAGCTCGAATATTCGTGTTCATTAAAACACGGCCTGTAGCGATGTCTTGTCCGTTCTGCTGTTCCTGTAGCTTGAATCGTGGCGTAGCATAATTCTAACAGCATTCCCCTTATATGTAGATTGGACTTTCGCCTAAAATAGAATTGCGGAAATAGGAGGAACGATAAGGGGCTTAAGAAAGATTTGAATTATTCAGATATGATATAAAATAGATAAATGCGTAATTTAATATTTAAACATTCTAATGATAATTTCTTACCCAAAGGCATTACAAACATGCCAAGTATGAACAGAATATCCAGTCGATTCATCTCGAAATTTAGGTACCAAAGAAAACCTCAATTCTTTTTTTTTTTAATATCACGAAAAATTATAAACCAGTACATTTGTGAAAAATTTATCAAAAATTAATCTTTTAACCACAAAAAATCTTAAATTAGTACATTTATGACAAATTTATCTTCCATAAGTTTTCGTGAAACTTTACCAGCAAATTATTGAGTTGGATGACACTTGACACTTGACAGGTGTATTAGTTTAGGTTTTTACATTTCTTTTGTCATATGTATACTAGTTTGCAGTTTTTCATGATATTAATCTAATTTAACGGAATTTAGCGAAAGGTAAATTTATCATAAATATATTAATTCGAGATTTTTTGTAGTTAAAAAAATTAATTTGAGATAAATTTGTTATAAATATATTAGTTTGAGATTTTTAGTGGTTAAAAGATTAATTGTAACAAATTTATTATAATTATACTAATTTGGAAGTTCTTCGTGACATTAATCTCTCGTTTTTTTTTTTTTTCGTTAAGTCAATTCAAATTGGGTTAGACTTCCAAGTAATTGACAAATAAGGGAGCAGTCCTTCATATAGGTGATGGCTACCATATTTCGTAGCTTGTCTACGGTGCCACATGACAATTACAATTGTAGGCTACATGAAAGACGGGGTGTTAGGGTTTAGGGGTGATCGGTTCCCGGTTCGGTCCGGTTCCAAGGTGGAACCTGGAACCGGACCGGGAGAATCGGTTCCCAATTTTGGGAACCGTGGACCGGACCGTTGGTCTTAGGACCGAGAACCGGACCGGACCATCGGTTCCGGTCCGGTCCGGTCCGGTCCAAAAGAATTGGCACTTTATTTTTTCACTAAAGAATGACCATTCACTAAAGAATAATCATGCTCCGGACCGATCAATCAAATTCGGTTTCCAAGCAATCTAATAAAACTACTCACACATGTTTCCACGTGTAAAATATTCAAACTTCACTTGTGTGAATATCAATCATAGTTTATGTGTTTCATGCTTAATTTTAAGCATAAAACCCATGAACAACGTGATTAAAGGTTGTGCTTGGCTTAGGTTTTATAGATAATCTCTCTTCTATACTTTGAATGTTTAGTTGATATGAGACTTTTTAAGGCTTGAAGTGCCTTGCTGTTTGCAAGTGAGGAGAGCAAGAGAGAGAGTGTGAGCATGAGGAGAGTTTTTTCTATAAATAAAGAATAACAACAAGAGTTTTGGTGGTCTCACCTAAATTGCAATTCCAATTGCAATAAGTTTCATATATAATATTAATATATTATATGTGTTTATATATTATATGAATATAAATTATATATAAAAAAATTTGGCCTGGTCCGGTCGGTCCGGTCGGTCCGGTTCCCACCTTGAAACCGGGAACCGGACCAACCGGCCGCCGGTTCCAAGATTAGGAACCGGGAACCGGACCGTCGACCATGGGAACCGCCCAAAACTGGCCGGTCCGGTCCGGTTGGTCCGGTTCCGGTTCGGGCGGTTTCCGTTGCACACCCCTATTAGGGTTCCTTTGGTTAGGTTCCCTTGGTTAGGGTTCCTTTGGTCCTTCCTCTTTTTCGTCTCTATAAATAGCAACTTACCCCCAGGATCCTGGAGGAAAGCAAGAAACTAGCATCTCACTCGCTCTCAAGCAATCATGTCTCAGCCATGGCTTATCCTTATAGTAATCACCTGCTCAATCCTCATGCAGGCATGCAAGCCAGTGACATCCCTCTCCAGTAGAATCCTGAGCTTGCCTGGTCAACCGAGCGTCGGTTTCAGCCACTATTCAGGTTATATCACAGTGGATGACCACCCACCAAGAGCTCTCTTTTACTACTTTGTGGAGGCAGAGACAAGCCCTGCCTCTAAGCCTCTTGTTCTCTGGCTAAATGGAGGTAACTAAACTGCGGATCCCCCTGTCACTTACGAAAACTTCAATGCTGTCTCCTCCGTAAAGTTCTCTTGTCCTTCATTCTCTGACTGAAGGATCAAAGCACAGTTCATGAAACAAATGCAATACTGCCATGTACTTCCTCCTTCAATTATAGCAGCAGAATGAACATCAAATCTTAATCATTATGCATTTTGATCTGTTAAGCAGGTATAGACAATATATTCAATTATTTTGATACTTTCTCTTGCCTCTCCTTTTTCTTTTCTCCTAATGTAGGGCCTGGCTGTTCTTCTTTGGGGTATGGAGCTTTCATTGAACATGGCCCTTTCAAAGTGAAGGGAGGGGGTCTGGTGAAAAGTGATTACAGCTGGAACAAAGGTATATGTTACCTTTTGAATTCAAATCAATGAGCTGATATGACAAACTTTTTTCTTGTCTATGTTCATATGGGGTAGCAACCAGATATTCGATAAACAAGCAAAACGTGCTATGATTGATTAAGAGCCACTTCATTTATTGTAAATAGAACAAAGATATCATGACTTTTTTTTTGATATGACACTGATTAAGTGCTTGTCAGTGAGGAGACAGAAGCTAATGCTTCCTTATACGCAACCTTTCGTTTGCATTCCCTGGAAATTTGACAACTGAATTGGCTAAATGTTGCAGTGGCCAATCTCCTATACCTGGAGTCTCCGGCAGGAGTCGGCTTTTCTTACTCGACTAATCAGTCATTTTACAAGGGTATTACTGACAATATAACAGGTATATGATCAGCTTTGCTATTTGATGGAAAAGAGAAATGAAGCTTTGGCTATATATGGTTGTAATCGCTACAGATACCTTACACCGTGGACACTGTAAATGCTACTGATAAATGGTTTCACTTCTACTATATAGCACAAGACAATCTAGTGTTCCTGCAGCACTGGTTCACCAAATACCCGCAGTACAAAGGGAGAGACTTCTTCATCACCGGGGAAAGCTATGCAGGTACATTCTCAGTTGTTCACGTAGATATTAATCTGATTGGATCGAGTGAATTAATTTCGAATTATGGAGTCTGTCTAGTTAAATTCCACTACTTAGGCGAACTTACCTCCATATTATTTAGACATGTACCTATTTCAGGACTTCTAGAGCAGATCTAAAGAAGCCAACCAGAAAATTGATGACTAGATCGTTTTCTGTACCCAGGTCACTATGTGCCTGAACTTGCAATGCTCATTGTCAAATCCAAGGTGGAGATCAATTTAAAGGGCATAGCGGTGAGTGTACTTTATTTCATTAACAGTTCCATAATTCAAAGTGTCATTTCCCATTTGATCCCTTTGAATTGCATATTCGAAATTATGATCAGATCTATTCAATAAAAAGAATCGATTCCAGGAGACTCCTAAAGCCCTTATTGACTATTATTCCACTTTTTGCCCTCCGATTTGACTACTCATTTGCCCACAATTTGCAGATTGGTAATCCTTTATTGGATTATGAAGTCGACACGAACACCCAGACCACATTTTTCTGGTCCCACGGGATCATATCGGACCAATCCAAGCTGCTCTTTCAAAATGTCTGTAACCTCAGTCGGCTTTCGGGGGAAATGAGATCGAAGGCTCTGACTTCCGAGTGTAAATATGTTAAACTAAAGGTAGCGAAAGAACTTAATGATACCAATGCAATCGACCAGTATGATATCCTTGCGGACCTCTGCCTAACATCGGGGCAATCAAAGTTGAACATTTTCTATAAGATGCTTACCTCAGGGCATTCATTGCCATCCTCCCTTCCATCAGGAGACTTGATCAACTATCAGGTGAGAGCGAGACCGAGACCCAATTTCGAATTAGTAACTGCTAGATAGAACTCCTATATCAATGTTCCCGAAGCTCATTCAACTTTTCTCCCACATTTTATTTTGCATACAGAGCCTTTTGGATACTCAAGATCCCTGCGAAGAGCAGGATGTCATTAAGTACTTTAACCGTAAAGACGTACAGATTGCACTCCACGCCAAGCTTGTCCGAGTCGGACACTGGAACACGTGCAGCGTGTACTTACGCTGCTTTCCTTTTGCCTCTCCCTGAAAATAGTGGCATAGCATTGCAACTTGTTATAGTAGAAGTAAAATTAGAAGCAGCAATTCTTTCGAGCTCACTCAATTCTTCTTCAGAGGAAACTTTCTTGCTAAAGAATTAAGGACTAAATGGACTAGGAAAATGATAAACTCAGATTTGATTGAAAATAGAAGATCAATCATTGAACAGCATGAGCTTCTTCAATCATATGTTGTTCTAATCATGATATCAAGAGCATAGGTAGAACCAAGGAGATTTTATGAGGTAGAACCAAGGAGATTTTATGCGAATGTCTACAACTATCGCTATCACATAATACATTGTCTTATTGGCTAGGCAAGTGTCGAGAAGATTAGCATATGCTGACTGATTAATCTGTTTTGTTCTTCTGCAGTGATGTCTATGAAAAATTCAGATTTGAGGATCTGTATATCAGTATGATCCCAATCTTGGGACAACTTGTCAAGTCTGACCTCCGAGTCCTAGTTTATAGGTGCATCATCAGATATTCCTCTAATATTGATTAGCATTTACAATAAGTCCACATTTAACTGAAAGATAACATTGTGATCAATCATTTTTCTTTCTTATGGCAGCGGCGATCTAGATTCGATCATCCCCTTCCTCGGAACTCGGACTCTGGTCGACACCTTAGCCTCCAAGGTGCTGAAACAGAAGACAACTTTGTCCTACAGAGCTTGGTTCACTAGCAAGCAGGTCAATCTATGTCTTTCTCGCTCAAGGAGAATCCGGGTTGTGTTCTTATGTTGCTTTCATCTAGACAAATGGATGTCAAGATTGTTCAGTGTGATGCCTGATCACAGACGTAAGCCATTAATTTTTTTGTGCATTTGATAATCGGCGATTGATGATCTTAGGTTGCTGGATACACGCAAGAGTACGGCAAGTTGGCGTTCGCGACCATTAGAGGAGCTTCGCACGCTGCGCCGACCACGCAACCGGAGAGGTCGTTGCAGCTCTTCACCTCATTCTTGATGGGGAAATCACTGCCTACCAAGCCATGATGTCCTCAGAGGCATCTTCGATAAAGAGCCTGAGAATGGATTATCTAATATAATAAATGCATACTGGGTCCCGACGTGCCCTTTGTCCTCTAGTTACCTTTTTTTTTTGGTCGAATCCTCTAGTTACCTTGTGCACTCAAATAAAAGGTGGATGTGTAGTGTCCGTCCCTTCTAAGTATTTATATCTTGGTCTGTTCCTTTTTCTACTTTGAGCCCATCTCCTTGTGCCTCTTGTTTTCTCTATATATCTTATTGTTGTTGAATGCACATACTTATATAGATAGACAAAACCGTAATTTGCGTTCGCAGATATTATCATTTCTTAATACGAGTTCAAGATAGTGGTCGATAGTTTCACGAAACTTCATCCTCCTAGTTTTATAATGACCTTTTTCTAACTATAAAACAATTTAGAATTACATTTCCAAAGTGAAACTAATTTACAATTATTGCGGTACACATGCGACAAATTTACTCTCTATTAGTTTTCATTAAATTTTTTTTTTTCACAATTTTTGTAATTTTTTTGTAGCATTAATCCTTTTCAATAATTTCTGGCATTCTTATCTGCACGCAATGCAATGCTAATGACCTTAGGTTTAAATTTTTCTTTTTGAGTCGAGACATCTCTAACATTAAATCATTTTTATTAGGGTGAAGTATATATGAACCGAATTAAATTACATAATTGTTTGGTGATAATGGAGGAATTGAAAGCAAAAATTGGGAATATTGTTGTCTTGGAATAAGTTGGGTTTCTTAACCAAGCCAAGTTAATTAGTAGCTTGTCTGCATCATTACCCACATAATATTATATAACCACAAAACGACATGGCCATCCCCGATTATTTTTTTATTTATTTATTTTTTTTGGTGATTTGGAAATCCGCCGTACGGCGGTGTAAGCCCAGGGTGAATCGAGCCCACCCACCTGACCCGGCCGTGGGTGAGTCGCACAAGCAACCGTGGGGATTTGAACCTGCTTCCTTTGCGGGGGAAGCAAAGCACAAACCACGCGACCACCAATGGGGTGGGTGGCATCGCCGATTATTCATCTTTAAGAAGTGCCACATCCTTGTATTCTTCCAAGAATCGGCAACCAGCATCTTCTCATCCCTTGAAAGTTCAAACCCAGGATTTTGTCGTTGATTTTTACTATAGCATGCGTGTGTATGAACCCCGGAAAAAAGAAAAGCATGGAAAGGTTCCGGCAAATGAATCATTTCCATCTATTTCACCAAAATAAGAAAGTCATTTCCTTGTCCGAACAAGAGGTAGCTTCCTCTCGCATGAGATGCTACCATAATACGTCACGCGAATAACCGTCGCATAGAAAACTTCGCCCTTCCACGCAAGAACCAAACCACTTATCCTTGTAAGCACTGACTCGGGTCGATAAGGAAAAAAAAAAAAGCAAAGGTGTCTTCCCGAAAACAAAGTTACAAAGCAAAAGAGTAATAAAGAATATAAATGTGAAACTGAAGGATTGCACAAAGTACTAAAACTTGACGTTTCCAGCAAAATTCTCTCTCAGTTTCTCTCACTCCCTCTTGTGCTCACGATGCATCCGCAACTAGTGCCATGGCTCATCGCAGCAACACTCAGTGTAACACTGACCCGAATGTGCTCAAGCTCGACACCAAACGCCATCTCAGATGCTGACAAAATCGTCAGTTTGCCGGGACAGCCCGAGGTCAGCTTTGGCCAGTATGCAGGGTACGTCACCATGGATGAGAAGCAACAGAGAGCACTCTTCCATTACTTTGCCGAAGCCAAAGCCGAAGCCGACCCGGCTTCAAAGCCTCTCGTGCTTTGACTTGATGGAGGTAAAACCATCTGGACTAAATTCGAGTAAATGAAGGTGAGAAATGAAATGAGCAAGTTGAATAGACACTGGAGTTTGCTCGTGTGTTGGGTTATGCACTTGCAGGGCCTGGTTGTTCATCCATAGGAGTTAGTCCTTTCTGTGAGCATGGCCATCCCAGTGGAGATGTGCTCCTGATAAATTACTATAGCTGGAATAAAGATGAGCGTAAATTCCCTAAACAAAGGCGGGGAAAAAAGTCAAGCGTATACTTTTAGCAGCTTAAACGCATTTGAACATGTCGTCTCTGTTTGCAAAAGCTTAAATCGTTAGGAAACTGAATCGGACCTTGTGTCAAGTATATTATTTTCTAGCTTGAATGTGAGGTCAATGGCATTTACTATGCCGGAGATTCTGTGATTGGCTAATTCTTGCATTTTTCAATTTATCTGCAGAAGCAAACATGCTGTACCTGGAATCTGCTGCAGGAGTTGGTTTCTCCTACTCTGTCAATATTTCTTATTATAACTCCATCGATGACAAGATGACAGATTCTTTTCCTTGCAAATTGCAATATATTCTTAACACATTAAAGAGTAGCAATGATCTACAGATGTAACCTAAAGTTGAATTTAAGTACCACTACCAGCTAAATGATGCTTCCATATTTCAGCAATCGACAATGTCGCATTCCTCTGCAACTGGTTCGAAAAATTCCCGGAATACGAGGAAAGAGATTTATTCATCACAGGAGAGAGCTATGCAGGTGAACTAGGGATCAAGATTTTGTGAACACTGATTCGTGTGGTTGAATGAAACAGAAGTTCCATGAATGCAGAATTTTTACTTAATCTAATTTCACTCTTACCAGGTCACTATGTTCCACAACTTGCAAAGCTCATCGTGCAGTCCAAGCTGTTCAATTTGAAGGGAATTGCTGTGAGTTTGACTGAAAGATCTGCAAACTTCAATCAGCATCTCACGTTCATTAGATTGATACTGACAGAGATGAACAAATCTTATGCTTGCTGCAGATAGGGAATCCCCTTCTAGAGTACAACAACGACTTCAACTCATGGGCAGAGTTTTTTTGGTCTCACGGATTGATATCAGATGCAACCTACGAAAGTTTCGACACATTATGCAATGAATCCCAAATTATCAGACAATTACAGAGTGGCACCCTCACCCCGGTCTGCTCTCGTGTCAGAAGCGAAGCATTAAGAGAAATAAGCAAATTCATTGACACGTTTGACGTCACTCTTGATGTTTGTTTGTCGACAGTTTCTTCACAGGCTGCGGTTCTGAATAAGCTGGTGAGCCTCTTCATCCATTCTGATTAACCTTTTTAATTTTTTCCATTCGCAACCTTTTGAATTTTTGTGATTATGCTGCTTCCAGCGAGAAACAGAGAAGATAGATGTATGTATAGAAGACGAAACCCTCAAATACTTGAACAGGAAAGAAGTGCAGGAGGCTCTACATTGCTCGGCTGGTTGGAGTCTACATGGGCAGTTTGCAGGAAGTAGAAATCGACTTAACTCCTTGGACCTTCATTTTCCAGAGGCACAAGTCTGCGGCTAAATGGCATTATGAGTAACTTTGATGAGTCTTGTCAAAGTATATCCACATTTCCCAATCTTCGGACAAGATTCTCCATAACCTTGTTGCGTTAATAGGACTACATGATTGGTCCTTAATCCTTCGTTATTTTATTTGGGTTCTTCGCCTTGCGTCATACTTCTTCATCTGAATTCCCTCATAATTCCCTCATTATCAGGGTTGTCAGATATGGATTCCGAATTATGAGGTACCCACCCTTACAATTTTGGGGGAGTTAGTGAAGTCAGGAATCCCCGTCTTAGTTTACAGGGAAACGCAGAAATGACATTCTTCAGAAGGTGAATGTCACTGAAGAGGCTATATGTATACGGAACAACGATGACATCGGTTTGATTTTTCATTTGCAATTCGACAGTGGGGATCAAGATTCTGCTATTCCATTACTTGGAACAAGGACTGTAGTGAACAAATTAGCAAAGCAATTGGGACTGAACACAACCGCGCCTTATAGAGTCTGGTTCAAGCAAAAACAGGTCGGCTCAGTAAATAACCTTCACAAACATCAATCCTCGTATTGGTTTTATTAGGTGATTGACAAAACTGATGGCCTTTTCTTCATTTCTCATAGGTTGCTGGGTGGACACAAGTGTATGGAGATATATTATCTTATGCGACGGTCAGAGGGGCGTATCAGGAAGTGCCGTTTTCACAGCCGGAGAGATCGCTGGTGTTGTTTAGCTCATTTTTGGGAGGGAGGCCATTGCCAAAAGGGCCCTTGTCCGAGTCTGCCGTGGAAAAACATAACTAGTACTGAATCGTCCTACCAAGTGGAACTACATCTGATTTGATTAGCAGGAAACATCAAACGCATCATATTTCTGATCCACGTTTCTTGGTTTCTTACAAAATCAAATGTTTGCTTCCCTTTGCTGCTTTCTGTAGCACATATAAAAGTAATAATTTGTGTATATGGTAACAAAGTCATGTGATCTCTTAAATGCGAGTAGCGCATCCTACTAGGATTATCTCATCTAAGTTGTTCTTGTTGGGCTTTGCAGCTCACAATGGCAAAAATATTGACCTTTGGCTTTGTTGATACAATCGTGAGCCACTTCTTTTGCTTCTGCTTCCTATTGCAAATTTGATAAGGTGATTTGCCTCGATTTGAGGCATTGGGATTCGATTAGGGTTCTTGAAGAAGGAAGTTGAATTTTGCGCCAATTTCTTTAAGCTAGGTTAGGGTTGTTCAATCAGATGTTTAAATGATATCGTTTGTTTTCTCAATTGCTAACTTTATTTTACTGGTGAGTTACGTCGAATAATATATTCTTAATTAAAATCACATCGGATTTTTGGTGAGGTAAATTTCCGAAGGCACACAATTAATCGATTTTTAAAATTTTTGATACTTAAGTGAACGAAAAGAAAGTTACGACACTTATAGTTTTTTTATAATGTGAAATGATTGTGACTTGGCTCAAAAGCCGAGCCTATGGCAATTATTGAGAATATATCTTGATTTTGACTATTTTTATTAATTTATTTATTTCGGTTACTTTTCAAACAACCTAAAAGAATACACGAACTTATACTTGAAGGACAAAAAATACCCACCTGCAAGTTCTCCGTCTCTGTAAGCCAACGAATTCATACAAACTATTTCAATTCGAAGATGCTCATTTTCTCCCCATGTTTTCTCGCCGGAACATATGGGATTTTGATTCAAAAACGCATAAACAACATCGTTTTTGATTTGCAAGAAACAACATCGTCTCGCTTTGCTGTCGTGTCTATCGTGCAGACGAACACCGTTAGCCAAGTCGAATACCTCATCTAACTTGTATGAACAGAATAAATAAACGGCGGGCCTCTTTTGTCGTTCATAGTTTTTAGAGATAATTCGAATGATTCTCAGTATCTTTCAAGTCCCTTTAATTATGCATACCTCAATTGATAGGTTATATTAGAAAATCATCTAGCCTATTAATAGGCTCATGTATTTTTCTTCAAGTTATATTGAAATATACAGAAATTTAGCACCGCACTATTTCTTATCTTGGTATCGGAATTAGACGATTTTGAGGTGCATTAGGTCCACATTGCACATGACACACACCGAGTGAAATTTTCGTATTTAGGCTTCGTTCGTTTTATGAAAAAAGTGGCATTTTTAGGAAAATATAATTATTTTTCGATATTCGGCTAAAACTTGAAAATGAAGTGGAAAATATTTTCCATTGTTCAGTAAGAAAAATCTTTTCTCCTTGCAATCTTTGTTCATTAATTTTATTATTATTTTATTTTTAAAATTGATTATTTATTTTTTTGTTTTTTAAATTGATTTTTAAATTACTTTTTATTTTCTTCTTCTTTGGCTAGTCGCTAGCCATGGTGACGGACGGCGATCAGTGCCAAGTGAGCTTGAGCCTCGACCCCTGTGCAGCTCGTTGGAATTTGGCAAGCTCACCTAACAGTGGTCGCTCGCCATCACCACAGCCGAGGTATCGACATGTGGCATGGCAAACTAAGCAACGCGTGGCCCTTTTTCCTCTACTTACCGTGTGCACTCAAATAAAGGCGGATGTGTAATGACCGTCCCTTCTAGGTATTTATGTCTTGGTCTGTTCCTTTTTCTACTTTGATCCCGTCTCCTTGTGCCTCACTTTAATTTTGTTTTCTCTATATTTCTTGTTGTTGTTGGATGCACATACTTATAGATAGATAAAAACGTAATTCGCAGTGGTGGATATTATTATCATTTCTTAACATGAGTTCAAGATGGTTGTCAATAATTTCATGAAAGCTCATCCTTTCGGTTTTATAACAACCTTTTTTCCGACTATAAAGCAAAGATTAATACTATGAAAAACTTCAGACTAGTATATCTATGACTAATTTAGTCCAAATTAATTTTTTGACTGCCAAAAACCTTAAAATTGTATGACAAATTTATCCAAAAGTAACTTTTTTACCCCTAAAAACTCCAAACCGATATATTTGTGACAAATTTACTCTCCATTCATTTTTATTAAATTGGATTAATATCACGAAAAATTACAGATTTAAAAACCCATGATAAACAGAGGGTAGAATTCCAAATTGATACACCTGTTAACTACCTCATGTTATTGAACTCAACAATGTGATGGTGAAATTTAATGTAAATTAATGGAAGGTAAATTTGTCATAGGTGTACTAATTATGGGTTTTTAGTGGTAAAAAAAATTAATTTTGAGTAGTTTCATGATATTAACCCATAAAACAATTTAGAACTACATTTCCAAAGTGGAACTAATATACAATATTATTATTATTATTATTATTATTATTATTATTATTATTATTTATTAATTTATTAATTTATTTTTTTTTGCAAATTTCAATATTTTCCAGTATTCTTATCCGCATGCAATGCGGATGACCATAGGTTTAATTTTTTTTCTAATACAAATATCTCTAACATTAAATTATTTTTTGAGGTCAACTATATACGGACCGAATTAAATTACATCACTATTTAGTGTTATTGGAGAAATTGATACCAAAACTTGGTGTCACAATTTTAGGTGGAAAAGGAACACGAAGAGAAGAAATTGGGGAGAGAAATTGTGTACTGTGCACTTCTCATTCATTGTATTATATTCGTACCAGAAGACCAATATATAATACAAAGAATGATTAATAAAAAGAAAGAGTATATTTTCTAATCTAGGTTTACTAAATCTAATACTAGATTGATTTAATCAATCATCATCCACGATTAAGTGTGTCGATTACAATCCGGACAAATCTCCAGAATCTTGAGCATATCTTCCAACACTTCGGGATATTTTTGTCTTGAAATAGACAAATGAGTTTCTTGACCGGGCCAAATTAATTAGTAACTTGTCTACATTCATTCACACTTGTGTCATTTGGCCAGGTATGGCCGGCGGATGACCTTATTATATAACCACAAAACAACCATGGGCATCACCGGCTATCGTCGTTTCTCCAAGACTAGATCTATTATTTAGACAAAGGTGTGTGGGCAAATCGCTTACACTTCGTGATTTTCCAACGTTGAGAAGAGCGACATCCTCGTGTTTTTCCAAGAATCGGCAACCAGCATATTTTCGTCCCTTAAAACGTTAAACCCAGCATGCGCTTGAACTACGAAAAAAGAAAAGAATAAAAGCCTCGAGAACATAAATCATGTCCATCTATTTCACCAAAATAAGGAGGTCATTTCCTTATCTGAACAAGAGGTAGCTTTCTCTCGCATGAGAAGCTACCATAATGTCACGCCTATAACCGTCGAATAGAAAACTCCGCCCTTCCACGCAAAAACCAAACCACTTATCCTCGTAAGCGCTGACTTTGGGTCGATAAGTAGAAAAACAAACGTGTCTTCCCGAAAACAAAGGTACAAAGCAAAAGAGTAATAAAACATATAATTGGGAAACTGGAGGATTGACGCAAAGTACTCAAAACTTTACGTTTCCAGCAAAATCCTCTCTCAGTTTCTCTCTCTCTCTCTCTCTCTCTCTCTCTCTCCCCCCCCCCCTCTCGTGCTCACGATGCGTCCGCAACTAGTGCCATGGCTTATCGCAGCGACACTCAGCGTAACACTGACCCGAATGTGCTCAAGCTCGACACTGAACGCCATCTCAGATGCGGACAAAATCGTCAGCTTGCCAGGACAACCGAAGGTCAGCTTCGGCCAGTATGCAGGGTACATCACCGTGGATGACAAGCAACAGAGAGCTCTCTTCTATTACTTCGCCGAAGCCGAAGCTGACCCGGCTTCAAAGCCTCTCGTGCTTTGGCTCAATGGAGGTAAAACCATCTGTACTGAATTCGAGTGAATGATAGTGAGAAATGAAATGAGCGTGTCAAATAAACACTGGAGTTTGCTTGTGTGTTGGTTTGGCACTTTGCAGGGCCTGGTTGTTCATCCGTTGGAGTTGGCGCGTTCATAGAGCATGGACCATTCAAACCCAGTGGAGATGTTCTCCTGAAAAATGACTATAGCTGGAATAAAGGTCAGCGTAAATTCCCTAAACAAAGGCGAGGAAAAAAAGTCGAGCGTATGCTCTTAGCAGCTTAAACACACTTGAACATGTTGTCCCTCGTTGCTCATAGGAAACTGAATTGGACCTTGTATCATATATATTATTTTCAAGCGTGAATGTGAGGTT
Source organism: Eucalyptus leucophloia subsp. euroa (assembly GCA_017140325.1). NCBI lineage: Eukaryota > Viridiplantae > Streptophyta > Magnoliopsida > Myrtales > Myrtaceae > Eucalyptus > Eucalyptus leucophloia. Next base: position 32,675,671 of record CM029469.1, on the reverse strand, counting down.
GATTGCATTCGCTTCATTGGAGACTCCGTCTAATGCTTGCATTTTTCAATTTATTTGCAGAAGCAAACATGTTGTACCTGGAATCTCCCGCAGGAGTTGGTTTCTCCTACTCTGTCAATACTTCTTATTATAGCTCCGTCGACGACAAGATGACAGGTTATTTTCCTTGCAAATTGCAATATATTTTTAACAAATTAAAGTGCAGCGGTTATTTACAGAGGTAATGTGAAGCTGAAATTAAGTATTAATACCCGCTATACAATGCTTCCACATTTCAGCAAGAGACAATCTCGCATTCCTCCGTAACTGGTTCAAAAAATTCCCAGAATACAAGGAGAGAGATTTATTCATCACAGGAGAGAGCTATGCAGGTGAACTAGAGATTAAGATTTTGTGAAACCCCGATTTGTGTGGTTGAATGAATTGGAAGTTCCATGAAAGCAGAATTTTAACTTCTATCTAATTTCACTATTACCAGGTCATTATGTTCCACAACTTGCAATGCTCATCGTGCAGTCCAAGTTGTTCAATTTGAAGGGGATTGCTGTGAGTTTGACTGAAAAGTCTGCAAACTTGAATTAGCATCTCACATACGTTGTATTGATGCCTACTGAGATCAACAAATCTCATGCTCGCTGCAGATAGGAAATCCACTTCTCGAGTTCAACACCGATTTCAACTCACCGGCAGAATTCTTTTGGTCTCATGGATTGATATCAGACGCAACCTACGAAAGTTTGAACACAATATGCAATTACTCCCAAATTCGCAGACAGGCACAGAGCGGCACCCTCACCTCTGTCTGCTCTTGTGTTGACGGCGAAGCAAACAGAGAAATAAGCAAATTCACCGACCCATACGATGTCACTCTTGATGTTTGTTTGTCGACAGTTTCTTCACAGTCGGCAGTTTTGAATAAGCTGGTGAGCATCTTCGTCCATTCTGATGAACTTTTTTATTTTTCCTTTCGCACCTTTTTGAATTTTTGTGATTATGCTGCTTCCAGCGAGAAACAGAGAAGATAGATGTATGTATAGAAGACGAAATCCTCAAATACTTGAACAGGAAAGAAGTGCAGGAGGCTCTACATGCTCGGCTGGTTGGAGTTTCTACATGGACAGTTTGCAGCCAGTAAGGATTGACTTAACTCCTTGGACCTTCATTTTCTAGAGGCACGAGTCTGCGGCTAAATGGCATTATGAGTAACTTTGATGAGTCTTGTCAAAAATATATCCACATCTCCCATTTTTCGGACAAGATCCTCCATAACCTTGTTGCGTTAATAGGACTATATGATTAGTTCTTCTTAACAATATATGGATTTAAATGACCTAAGATTTTCTAAAAGTCCATTTATGACGCAGTTTCTCCAAACTTTCAATTGACTAATCCTTAACCTTCGTTTTTTGACTGGGGTTCATCGCCTCATGTCATGCTTCCTCGTCTGAATTCCCTCACGATTCTTGTGTGCTACAGGACTCTCGGGTATGATATGCAAAATTTGGAGATACCTACCATTACTATTTTGGGGGAGCTAGTGAAGTCAGGAATCCATGTTTTAGTTTATAGGTAAACAAAGAAATGACATTCTTCAGAATGTGTATGTCACTGAAAAGGCTATGTATGAGGAACAACGATGACACTGGTTTGACTTTTCATTTGCAATTCGACAGTGGGGATCAAGATTCTGTTATTCCATTGATTGGAACAAGGACTCTAGTGAACAACTTAGCAAGGCAATTGGAACTGAACACAACCGTGCCTTATGGAGCCTGGTTCCAGCAAAAACAGGTCAGCTCAGTAAATAACCTTCACAAACATCAGTCCTCGTACTGGTTTTGTTAGGTGATTGACGAAACTGAGGCCTTTTCCTTCATTTCTCATAGGTTGCTGGGTGGACACAAGCGTATGGAGATATGTTGTCATATGCGACAGTCAGAGGGGCGGCTCATGAAGTGCCATTTTCGCAGCCAGAGAGATCGCTGGTGTTGTTTAGCTCATTTTTGGAAGGAAGGCCATTGCCAGAAGGGCCCTTGTCCAAGTCTGCCGAGGAAAAACATAATTAGTACTAAATCGTCATACCAAATGAAACTATATCTGATTTGATTAGCAGTAAACTTCAAACTCATCATGTTTCTGATTCACATTTCTTGGTTTCTTCCAAGATAAAATGTTTGCTTCCCTTTGCTGCTTTCTGAAGTAATTCGTGTATACGGTAACAAAGCAATGTGATCTTTTAAATGCGAGTAGTGCATCCTGCCAAGATTATCGCGTCCAAGTTATTCTTGTTAGACTTTGTTGCCCACAATAGCAAGAATATTGACCTTCGGCTTTGTTGATACAACAATGAGCCGCTTCTTTTGCTTCTGCTCCCCATTGCAAATTTGATCAGGTGATTTGCCCCAATTTGAAGTACTGGGATTCGCTTAGGGTACTTGAAGAAGGAAGTTGAATTTTGCTCCAATTTCTTTAAGCTAGGCTAGGGTTCTTCAATCATACGTTTAAATGACGTTGTTTGTCTTTCCAATTACTAATTATCTTAGTGGCAAGTCACGTCGAATGATATATTCTTAATTACTATCACATCAGATTTTTTGATAAGGCAAATCGCTGATAGCACATAATTAATCAATTTTTAAATTTTTTGGGACATAAGTGATTGAGAAAAAAATTATGACACTTATAATGTTTCAATTCACATGATTGTGACTTGGCTTAGAAGTCGAGCCTATGTGCAAATTGTTGAGAATATGTCTTGAGTTTGACTCTTTTATATATATATATGTATATTACTTTTCAAATAGCCTAAAAGAATACACGAACTCATATTTGAAGGACAAAAAATACCCACCTGCAAGTTCTACGCTCATGTAAGCCAACGAATTCATTCAGACTAACTCTTTCAATTCGGAGATGCCCATTCTCTCCGCATGTTTTCTCGCTGAAACGTATGGGATTTTAATTCAAAAGACTCATGAACAACACTATCATTGATTTGCAAGAAACAAGATCATCTCGCTTTGCTGTTGTGTCTATCGCACGCGCACAAGCGCACCGCTAGCCAAGTCAAATACCTCATCTAACGTGTCTGAACGGAATAGCTTAAACGGTGGGCATCTTTGGTCGTTCAAATCTTTAGAGATAATTAGGATATTTCTAATGATTCTCCGTATTTTTCAAGTCCCTTTGATTGCACTTAACTGATAGGTTATAATAGATAGCCATTTAGTCTATAAATGGACTTATGCATTTTTCTTCAAGTCATATCTAGATATACAGAAATTTCACATTTTTCTGTTCCACGTTATTTCTTATCTTGATGTCAAAGCTAGACAATCTTGACGTTTACTAAATCCACATTGCACACAATGCACACCGAGTGAAATTTTCATATTTACTGTCGTCTTGTTTTCAATAACTACTAATTTTCTTCTCTCAACATTAATCTTCATCACTATTTGTCTCGTCCGACAGCTAATGTCGACGTGTTTTGTTATTGTCTAGTCTGCAGAGCCTGTTATCCGAGAAAGTGCCCATCGAGTCCTTGTCTTAATAATCCAGCCATATCGGCGACGTCTTTCCATGGCCTTCGTAACAATGCCCGCCATGACCGTCAGACCTTCTGCGACACTAGCCTCCTACACGACGACCGCCTCATTCCATATAGCCTGCATGGCAGCCATGTCAATGTTAATCGTTCATTGAACTGCTTCACTTACATCGACAAGCGTCTTTAAGATATTATCCAAACTCAAATTAACTATTTGAGTTTGAAAAGACGTGATTAAGATATTTCTTGTGATTCTCTATATCTTTCGAGTCCTTTTGATTGTGCATATCTTGATTGATAGGATACCTCACATTTTTCTTCAGAACATTAAAATACAAAGAAATTTCACTTTTCTCTTTTCCGCATTTTTCCTTTTATCTCAAGCAAAAGAACCTGCATTTTTTCTTTATCATTCTAAAAGTGAGGATACTTTTATCTTACAGGTACAGGTTCAAGCAAGTTTTTGTTTCGCATTTGGCCTAATTTGTCAAAGGGCCAGAGACCTCCGGATCAATCAATAGGAATTGCTGACGTTTTGCTTACGTGCGACTGGCGTCTGCAACCCTCGGAGCATCAAATCTTAATAAGAATCTTCCTTCTAGTCTCATGAGACAGATCAGCAGGGAGGAACGAAAGGAATTTCAGCTAAAGAGCGGAACACTCGTCCACACGACGATCGCGCAGAATGAATATACGGAGTCGAGAAGCACCGCATGAAGTGGATATCGCAATCATGGACGGGCCGATCGAGTCAAAAGGCTTTATGAATTATATGCGGTCGGCTGAGTGGTCCAAAAGGAACTGCTCAAAGTGGTGCATCCATAATGGTTGTAATGACATGGCTATTCAATCCCAGTGCTCAAAGTGGTCACCATTATTTTCATCTCATTTGTCAAATGTGGAAAGTGAACCCTAGCTCCGGATGGGAAGTGAAACCAGACGAGGTAATGTGCTTAGGATGAGTTTGAACCTTAGTCTTCAATAAATGTGGTATTTTTTGAGTTTTTCGACTATGGTACTTGTATATATACCAAATTAATCTTGAACTAAAATCTCCCGACACCTCATTTGTGCAAGGAATGCGAAATACAATGGGACCAAATTTATCTTGGCACACGCGGATTGCTGGCAACCGAGGTCGAGGCCACGCTTTGTTAGTTTAAGTTTATATAGCACCCTGAAGCCAAAGAACCCATCCAATTAGTGCAAAAATTTTGTTAGTTTCGTCCAGTTAGATCGTGGGAAATTCCAACATAATATTTTTTCAGTATTTCACAGGATACAGAAAATGCCAACATGACATTTGTTTGAAGATAAATTCTTAGAAAAATTATTTTATAATGCTGACTCGTGATTTGTCAATAGTTTTCACACCTAACGTTTTCATCAAGCATTGCATGAAAAATCTTGAATAAATATGTAGGCGTGCCTGTCGCATGCGCTTGTGATTGGGGGTTGTCCATGAAAGGACTCGTGCACGAACTTTTGATGCACTCAGACTGTATTTGGTGATTAGGATAACATTCAAGATATGATAACATTTATCCTATCTTATCATGCATTTGGTGTTTGTTCAAGATAGGATAAAATTGGATTTAGTGGGGACATAGGCCAGATAAAATTATACCATGGGGGAAGTAGAATAAATGTGGATATGATTTCTAATAACTAAAATAGAAAAGTTATTTTGTTCAAATAACAAACTTCTTAAATTAACAAATTTAAAATTATTTTTCGATATAAATAATATTTGAAGTCTAATATAAGAAATTCGAAATAACAATTTAGTTTTTATATTTATATTTATTTATATTTATATATATTTGAATTTAATTTTAGCTTATAATATAAATTCATTGTATAAATATATATTTATTACATATTTTAGGTGCTTTAGTATTTTAGGTCTATTAGTATAGTTTTCTATTTAATAAAATTTTATTATAAAATGATGGACGGGAAAGAGAGAAATAAAAAGAAATTAAGAAAGGAAAATAAAATAAAAATAAAGTAGACAAAAAGTGTCGCGAGAGATTTTTAGTATTTCCATTTGTAAAATTTTTGATTCATTTATATTTATATACCATTTATAACAAACAATATATACGATATGATATGATATGAATATATTCGGTTATATTACTTCAATCATTAAATACTTGATAGCATGTAGAAAATCCTCTGAATTTCATATTCTATCCTATTTAGTCCTGTTTTGATTAGAAATCCAGATGACCAAACATAGCCTTAGATACTTTGCATTCATAATTCCATATTTAAGAATTATAGTACCCACGTCTTTAATGCTAGAAGTCTTACTTGGTAAGTAGTGCGTCACGGCACCTACTTTGGCCTAATTCTTAATGATTGAGTCGCTGCAAATATTATCCTAGGAATGGAAGAGTACAACTATTTGCGTTCTTTTCATTTTGCTAAGTTTGCGGTGGACATCTATATCGCCCGATCGTATCATAATCAATTCCTATATCAGAAAATCAAACTGGACGTAGTTGTCCACTTTGGGAGTCAATTTCTATAATTATTATCTCAACTCCTAAGAGCAACAAAAGGGGCGTAGCTTCCCTTCATCTTCAATGTTTTGGAAATTACCAATTTGGTCCTATACATATCGTATGAGTACTATATGAAATTTCAATGTGATCATTTCAACCAATTATCACCGGAAATAGTTGATGTGGCTACCCACGCAGGACATCATTAGAGTAAACTTATCCGCGTCAATATGCGACGTAGAATGGTCGGTAATAACTAGACGCCACATCAATAATTTAATGTGGTAATTGGCGGAAAGACTATATTGGGATTGCGTGTAAATTGAAAAGTTTAGGACTTGATTGGTATCCATTCAATAAGTTTCGAACGTATAATTATATCAAGAAAGTTCCTTGTTTTAATTTATCGATGGGGACCTCTAGTGAAATGGAGGAAAATAGGGTGAGCAATGGTCCCAATCCAACTTAGGAATTAGACGAGTTGGTTCTGGGCAGTTCTTGTGGGAATTGGTTCGATTCCTAGTTTTCAAAATTTGCAACTGGTAAAGATTGATCTGTGCGGAATTCAAGTGGACATGTATGCATTGGTTTTCTTTTTATTTTTGTTCTTCTAGAACAAAAAGGTGCATTATGGGCAAATTCAATATGCTTTGTGAAATTTCTAGTCAGATTCATGGCCAAACTCAAAAATCGCGATCAAAACTCAAAAAAACTAAACTTTGTTCTTTGTTTACGAAGGGATAAGGAATTCATGCTATGTTTTCACATTAAGGAAATTTATTTATAGTTAGCAAAAAGTAAGAATGAGATTATCAAACTCAAAAATAAGAAATTTGATTATCTACAAAAAGAATTAATATACTCTTAATAAAAAATTATAGTTTCTAAACAAAAGAAAGAGACACCGTCGGTAACTAGATGGACAGGGTTGGCTTCCAATTTCACAAATTAGGAAGTGATCTTGCTCAGTCCGGTTTCCAATTTTAGAATGAGAAACGATTCACTCTGTAGCCGATTGCTTCAAAGTAAACCCAACGCATAGAGAATAAAGCACTAGTGGACTAATTGATCGACACGTGGGGGAAAGGGACCCACCCTATGTCTAGAGTTTTAATGATAGACGGAGTGGGATCATATTAATGCGGTACGGTCGAGCTCTGAGACATGGTGGGGGGAAGGGACCCACCCAATGTCCAAAGTTTTAATGGCAGAGTGAGTGGGATCATATTAATGCAGTATAGTCGGATTTACGATAGAAAATGATCCAATTTAATTTGACCAATTTTCATATAATGTAAATTTAGTAATTTATACTTGATTCAATTCGCACCTAATCCATTCTTCACTCAATTCATATTGTTAAAATAATTGCATATATATTCAAATTAGAAAAATTCATACCCAAACTGAAATATGAGTGGAGAGTGAGTGAACTCGAGATTGAGTAAGGACAAGAGATAGTCCTAGAGGGTTGGTATAAAGTCACTTATGAAATCATTTAATACTTATCTCATTGGCTTCACCATTCTAAATGCATTTATAATCTATTTACTATATATAATTAATTTATATAACAATTCAATCAATCAAATATGATTAAGAAATAGGTGTATGACCTATTTTGATAGATTTAGATACGGTATTTTCTGATTGTTTCAAAGAGGAAAAGAAGAATGGTCCATCATTCATAATGTTTTATATTTGGTCGTTGGCAATATTGAAAGACAAATCTCCAAACATGCAATTGAAAATATAATATATATATTATCCTTTGGCTCTAGCTTGATTTCAAACCAACCAACTTTTAGCAAAATAATTTCAAATATGAATGGGGTGTGTGTATGAAAAAGGCGTGCAAGCTCCTGACAAGGAAAGAAAATTGCATTTTGTTTTACTTTGAGGGTCAAGTTTGTGATTGAGAATGATCGTTCTCAATCACAAACTTGACCCGTTCTCAGTCACAAACTTGACCCTCAAAGTAAAACAAAATATAGAGAGAGATGGCTTCAATGGATTCCCCCACATTTTCTTTCCTTGTCAGTAGCTGGCATGCCTTTTTCATACACACACCCCATTCATATTTATTCTCTAGCTCTAACTTGATTTCAAACCGACCAATATTTCGCAAAATAATTTCAAATATGAATGGGGTGTGTGTATGAAAAGGGCGTGCCAGCCCCTGACAAGGAAATAAAATTACATTTTGTTTTAGTTTGAGGGTCAAGTTTGTGATTGAGAATGATCATTCTCAATCACAAACTTGACCCTCAAACTAAAACAAAATATAGAGAGAGATGGCTTCAGTGGATTCCCCCATTTCCACCACATAAGTTTGTGGAAATGGGGGATCATTCTCAATCACAAACTTGACCCTCAAAGTAAAACAAAATAGAGAGAGAGATGGCTTCAATGGATTCCCCCATTTCCACCACATAAGTTTGTGGAAATGGGGGATCATTCTCAATCACAAACTTGACCCTCAAAGTAAAACAAAATATAGAGAGAGATGGCTTCAATGGATTCCCCCATTTCCACCTCATTAGTAACTTCCATGGCAATCGTGCATCTTGTCACAACAGTCCATTCACACCCAAACTAATTTCATTCTCGTAATTGTTCCTGCTCTTAATCCAAACAGTTCGACATGCTTTTTCCTTACTTGTATACTTCATCTTGCTGTCTTAGCTTGTGCAGGTGATTGGATCTCGCCTCTATATTTCGGCCGCGAATTCGCATCACCAGAACTAGCGAATGGTGCTTCGCGGGGAATCGAAAGTCAGCGTCTCATGCTGTCCATCACTCTTATTGTCTGATGCGAAAGCCACTTCGCTGTTGCTGGTGCCACTACTCTATGCGTGCACGTGCTTATGTACCATGAATCTTCGCGAGAGACGTGGGGCCCGGAGTCCAATGATGGCCCCCCATGCATATGCTTCAACGTCGATTTGAATACTTGGAAGACCTCTCGATCCTTGGACGTGTCTCACGTGGTCGATTGAATCAGTGTCCTCCATGTATTCCCGATCGACCGGGGAATCAAATCTTGATGAGTTAATGAATCGCGTGAGACGATTGCGTGTACCCACCTACTTTGCGAAGCTCGCTCTCTCTTCCTGCTCTTCGCATGGACATCTTGATAGACATAAGCGTAAAGGTTGAACTGTCCGATCCAAACAAATGTTCGAAGAGAAATGATTAGAAGAAGAAAAGGCTCAGCAATACATTTTGTGACATCCACGGAATAATTTACTCGAGCTATTGTCCGCTTTAATCCGTTTCATATCAAACCTCTCAATTTTGTCATTTGGCATATATGTGGGCAATCTCCCAGGAGGTCACTTATCTTGGGAGTACTCCCATTGGAGCACATTTAACTTTGGAATTCTAAAGTTAAGCATTATCATTACGTCAAAAGACGCATTTATAAGGTAATTTCAATTTTCATATACGCACATCAAAATTTCTCTCCCCCTATTCCATGCAAAATTCAGTTCATTCTTATCCCATTTGTTATCCTAAAAGCCTATTAGGAATCACTCATTGTCCAAGCCCTCTAATCCTAAAGAACACCCCCTACTCTCGTCAAATTAGGTCATTACAAGCCCACTAGCTTTCATATGGTTTATCCCCAAAACATACACCTATTGGAGGGTCCCACTCTGATATTATATTATCACATCCCTAGAATAACTTGCTCGAGGTATTGTCATCTCCTACCATTGTCAAACTGGGTCGTTAAAGGCCCACCAACTTTCGTGTGGTTTGTCCCCAAACCATACACCTCTAAAGAAGGTCCCGCTTTGATACCATATTATGATATTCCTAGAATAAGTTACTTGAGGTGTTGTCTGCTTTGGCTCGTACTAATAAAAAACAATTGGTCCGGTTCCCCCATTGGAATCGAGAATTGGAGCGCCCGGACACCAGATCCTATTTTAGAAACTAAGAACCAGACCGGCCATCCATGAAACAAGACCAAATTGGCCGGCTTAGTCGGTCTGGGTCATTTCCAATTTGGTTGGTTCGTTTCACTCACCCCTACATATATGAAGTACAGCCAAAGTGAACAATATCATGCTGACAATGGACCAAGATGGGAATGTTAGTTCTTATCCCACTTTGCGGAACTATGGACTGTCAGGATGGTCGGCAATCTTCGTCTTCAACAATTAAAATAAATCATCGAGCACTGTTATCGCTCCAAAGTTTGGAGAGAGTATAATAGTTTCGGACTCTTAGCTGAGGGCGTGCTTTTACTTGATAAAAAGGGATGAAAAACTGAAGGTTTCTTCGTCGATCATAAGTTTAAGTCCAAGAAGAACATCGAGGTCGAGCTGCTCCCTTCACATTAGCGAACGATTTAGTACTGATACCAACTGGTGTTACGAAGTGTGATCTGTTCGATGACTCGGCCTATGATTGATCTTTGGAAGGTCCTCTGCAAGTCAAATGATTCTTTCATGAAACTAGCGGTGTGAATTGGCCTCTGTCTCGCCATGTGATCTGGAGTCCTCCCAACTCCCAAGCATGCTTGAAACACACTGGGTCTTGGTGAAGTAGGGTTTTTACTGCGTTTTCCTCCTCTCGCTGGTAATGCGTTGGGACTCCTGTTCAGCGTGCCGAGTTGAGTTGAATTGTCCGACTAGGAAATCTGATGATCCGTAGTATATTCAGGCCAGGCTAATCTCGGCACTTTTCCAGATTCTAGTTTGACTTTCAATGAGTCAATAAAGGAACAAATTTTACTTTAATCTCCAACTAATGTGTCAAAAGTTTCGTCTATCCCGAAACGAGCTGACGCTGTTCAATCTGAACGAGTGAGTTGCTGCTCGAGCTCGAGCTCGACTTGTTTGTCACTAGAATCCAAAAAAGGAACCAACCAACCTTGAATAGATCACAGATGATTTGGCATGTGTTGCACCATTAGCTAGGACGCATGAGTATGCATGATTCTTAGGATATTTTGTTTTTTCTTTAATGCGTCTTTTAACGTGAACAAAAAGTCAATATACCCTTGGTCCTTCCTCTTTTTCGTCTCTATAAATAGCAACCGACCTCCAGGCTCCAGGAGCAAAGTAAGAAACCAGCAACTCACTCACTCACTCTCAAGCAATTATGTCTCAGCCATCACTCATCCTAACAGTAATCACCTGCTCAATCCTCATGCAGGCATGCAAGCCTGTGACATCTCTATCCGATAAAATCCTGAGCTTGCCCGGTCAACCGAGTGTCGGTTTCAGCCACTACTCAGGTTATATCACAGTGGGTGACCACCCACCAAGAGCTCTCTTTTACTACTTTGTGGAGGCAGAGACAAGCCCTGCCTCTAAGCCTCTTGTTCTATGGCTAAATGGAGGTAACTAAACTGCGGATTCCCCTGTCACTTACGAAAACTTCAATGCTGTCTCCTCCGTAAAGTTCTCTTGTCCTTCATTCTCTGACTGAAGGATCAAAGCACAGTTCATGAAACAAATGCAATACTACTATGTACTTCCTCCTTCATTTATAGCAGCAGAATGAACATCAAATCTTAATCATTATGCATTTTGATCTGTTAAGCAGGTATAGACAATATATTCAATTATTTTGATACTTTGTCTTGCCTCTCCTTTTTCTTTTCTCCTAATGTAGGGCCTGGCTGTTCTTCTTTTGGGTATGGAGCTTTCATTGAGCATGGCCCTTTCAAAGTGAAGGGAGGGGGTCTGGTGAAAAGTGATTACAGCTGGAACAAAGGTATATGTTACTTTTTGAATTCAAATCAATTAGCTGATATGACAAACTTTTTTCTTGTCTATGTTCATATGGGGTAACAACCAGATATTCAATAAACAAGCAAAACGTGCTATCATTGATTAAGAGCCACTTCATTATTGTAAATAGAACACAGATATCATGACTTTTTTTTTGATATGACACTGATTAAGTGCTTGTCAGTGAGGAGACAGAAGCTAATGCTTCCTCATCAGCAACCTTTCGTTTGCATTCCCTGGAAATTTGACAACTGAATTGGCTAAATGTTGCAGTGGCCAATCTCCTATACCTGGAGTCTCCGGCAGGAGTCGGCTTTTCTTACTCGACTAGTCAGTCATTTTACAAGGGTATGACTGACAATATAACAGGTATATGATCAGCTTTGCTATTTGATGGAAAAGAGAAATGAAGCTTTGGTTATATATGATTGTAATCACTACAGATACCTTACACCGTGGACACTGTAAATGCTACTGATAAATGGTTTCACTTCTACTATAGCACAAGACAATCTAGTGTTCCTGCAGCACTGGTTCACCAAATACCCGCAGTACAAAGGGAGAGACTTCTTCATCACTGGGGAAAGTTATGCAGGTACATTCTCAGTTGTTCACGTAGATATTAATCTGATCGGATTGAGTGAATTAATTTCGAATTATGGAGTCTGTCTAGTTAAATTCCACTATTTAGGCGAACTTGCCTCCATATTATTTAGACATGTACCTATTTCAGGACTTCAAGAGCAGATCTAAAGAAGCCAACCAGAAAATTGATGACTTGATCGTTTTCTGTACCCAGGTCACTATGTGCCTGAACTTGCACAGCTCATTGTCAAATCCAAGGTGGAGATCAATTTAAAGGGCATAGCGGTGAGTGTACTTTATTTCATTAACAGTTCCTTAATTCAGAGTGTCATTTCCTATTTGATCCCTTTGAATTGCATATTTAGATCTATTTAATAAAAAGAATCGATTCCAGGAGACTCCTAAAGCCCTTATTGACTAGTATTCCGCTTTTTGCCCTCCGATTTGACTACTTATTTGCCCACAATTTGCAGATTGGTAATCCTTTATTGGATTATGAAGTCGACATGAACACCCCGACCACATTTTACTGGTCCCACGGGATCATATCAGACCAATCCGAGCTGCTCTTTCAAAATGTCTGTAACCGCACTCGGCTCTTGGGTGAAATCAGATCGAAGGCTCTGACTTCCGAGTGTGCATATGTTGTGCTAAAGGTAGCAAAAGAACTTAATGATACCAATGCCATCGACCAGTACGATATCCTTGCGGACCTCTGCCTAACATCGGGCCAATCAAAGTTGAACATTTTCTATAAGATGCTTACCTCAGGGCATTCATTGCCATCCTCCCTTCCATCAGAAGACTTGATCAACTATCAGGTGAGAGCGAGACCAAGACCCAATTTCGAATTAGTAACTGCTAGATAGAACTCCTATATCAATGTTCCAGAAGCTCATTCAACTTTTATCCACATTTTGTATTTTGCATACAGAGCCTTTTGGACACTAAAGATCCCTGCGAAGAGCAGGATGTCATTAAGTACTTTAACCGTAAAGACGTACAGATTGCACTCCACGCCAAGCTTGTCGGAGTTGGACACTGGAACACGTGCAGCGAGTACTTACGCTGCTCTCCTTTTGCCTCTCCCTGAAAATAGTGACATAGCATTGCAACTTGTTATAGTAGAAGTAAAATTAGAATCAGGAATTCTTTTGAGCTCACTCAATTCTTCTTCAGAGGAAACTTTCTCGCTAAAGAATCAACTAGGAAAATGATGAACTCGGATTGATTGAAAATATGTTATCAATCATCAAACAGCATGAGCTTCTTCTGTCATATGTCGTTCTAATCATGGTATCAGGCGCATAGGGAGAACCACAAAAGGATTTCATGCAAATGCTATAACTATCACTATTGGCTAGGCAAGTGTCGAGAAGATTAGCATCTACTCGCTGATTAATCTGTTCTGTTCTTCTGCAGTGATATCAATGAAAACTTCAGATTTGAGGACTGGTATATAAGTATGATCCCGATCTTGGGAGAACTGGTCAAGTCCGGTCTCCGAGTCCTTGTTTACAGGTGTATCATCAAATATTCCTCTAAGATTGATTGGCTTTTACAATAAGATCACATTTAACTGACAGATAATATTGTGATCGATCATCTTTCTTTCTTGTGATTTGTGGCAGTGGGGATCTAGATGCAGTCGTCCCCTTCCTTGGAACTCGGACTATGGTCGACGCCTTAGCAACCAAGGTGCTGAAACGGAAGACAACTTTGTCCTACAGAGCTTGGTTCACTAGCAAGCAGGTCAATCTATATATTTCTCACTTAAGGAAAATCAGTTTTGTGTTCTGATGTCCCTTCCATCTAGACAGATAGATGTTGAAATTGTTCAGTGTGACGCCGAATCACAGACATGTGTCATGAATTGTTCACACATTTGATACTCGGCGATCAATGATTACAGGTTGCTGGATACACGCAAGAGTACGGCAAGTTGGCGTTCGCGACCATTAAAGGAGCTTCGCACACTGCCCCGGCCACGCAACCGGAGAGGTCGTTGCAGCTCTTCACCTCATTCTTGAAAGGGAAATCACTGCCTACTAAAGCATGAGGTCCACAGAGGCATCTTCGATAAAGAGCCTGGATTATCTAATATAATAAATGTGACGTGGTGCTAAAGGGTGGAAATATGAGGTCTTGACACGTGGCGCAGCAACTAGGCGACACATGGCCCTTTTTTCTTAACTTACCTTGAGCACTCAATAAATGGCGGATGTATATGTCCCTTCTAGGTATTTATATCTTTGTTTGCTCCTTTCACGTTCGTGGATATTATTATCATTCCTTAATGTGAGTTCAACATAGTTGTTGATAATTTCAAGAGATCTCATCTTTCGGTTATACAATAACCTTTTTGTAATTGTAAATCAATTCAGAACTATATATCCGAAGTGGAACTAACTTACAATTTTCACAAATTTCAATATTTTCCAATATTCTTGTCCACACACAATGTGCAAGACCTTAGGTTAATTTTTTTTTTTAATAGAGACATCTCGAACATTAAATCATGTTTTGAGGTCAATTATTCATGAACTGAATTAAACTATATAACTATTCTATAATAATAGAGTGATTGAAAGCAAAAATTGGGACCATTCTTATTCTGGAATAGACAATTGAATTTCTTGACCAAGCCAAATTAATTAATAATATGTCTACATCAATTCACATTTGTGTTGTTTAAACATATATGGCCAGGAATATGCCTTATTATTATCAAGAAATGTATAATATTATATGACCAAAAAATGACCATGTGCATTACGATCGTCACTTTCGAAGACTCGATCTATTACCGAATCTCTTATTTGGACAAAGGGATGTGGACAAATCGCATAGATTGTGAGATTTTCCAACTTTGAAAAGCGCGACATCTTTGTATTCTTCTAAGAGTTGGCAACAAGCATCTTCTTATCTCTTCAAAGTTGTTGATTTTTATCACAGCATGTGTTTGAACCTTTGAAATCCGAAATAAGAAAAACATTAAAAGTCTCGAGCACATAAATTACTTTCCATCTAGTTGGCAAAAAAAAAAAAATCATTTCCTATCTAAACACGAGGTGGCAGGTCCTTGCACGAGACGCTATCATAACACATCATGTCATGTCTGTTTTACATAAAAATCTTAGCTCTTCAAACGCAAAAAATAAATAAAAAATCATGCGCTTATCCTTGAAAGCACTGACGTGGTCAATAAGAAAAAAAATGGGTCTTCCCGAAAACAATGATGCAAAATAAATATAAAAATGAACATATGTGAAACTGGAGATTTGCGCATGGTAGTCGAACTTCCCAGTTTCCACCCAAAAATTCTCCACTTGTTTGTTCCGTTGGCATTTTCTTTACTCTCTCTCTCTCTCTCTCGCTCGCTCGTGATGCATTCACAACTAGTGCCATGGCTTATGGCAGCAACCCTCAGCGTAATTGTTGCGAAAATGCGAGCGATTGAATAATAATATAGACAGATGAAAAAAATAAATTAGACACCAGATTTATGTGATTCAATTATAAAGATCTACGTCCACGGGGAGAGTAGCGGCAAATTTCACTATAAATCAAGCGATACAAGGAAATTACACACTCGAGTCACTCAAACATTCTTTTGGTATTTCCCAAGCCTCAATTACACCCAATAACGCTTGCAGTGTTTAGCCCCGAAATTCCTCAAAAATAATCTCTCAATCTCATGAAGGATTTACATGCAAATCTTACCACAAGAGTTAATTGACTATAAACACTAATCTTTCTTGGATGTAATTCACGGACAAGAACGACAAAGAAAAATCCCTCACAAGCACTCGATGACTAAATGGCGCTTCAAGACCAATTCTTCACGATCAACTGTTTTCCATCCATGACCACAAGTCTATATATATATATATAAGTGAGATCCTTATTCTTTTGCCAACTTCTCATATGATTCTATTTCATATCTTAAACGATTTTATCCAAAACATATCTCTATATGTTTTAAACAAAATCTAAGTCCTAGTTGAAGTTGGATTTTCCTATTTTAGCAGCTAGACTCTCTAATGCAGATTCAAATTTGGGAAGTTGATCTTCGGATCTTCTTTGCTCGATTTCAAATGTGCGCAACATATCTAATTCGGAGTATTCAAAACTTTCACATCGGGCTTAAACTCGAGATATAACTTAACAATCTCCATCTTGGCTCAACGTTTGAGCCAAGTCAAAATCGCTTTGCAAAAATTCAAACGTTGCCGCTATTTTCCCATAGCCCCCGATGGGCTCAACCGCCACAGATATTATCCAAGTCCAAGCGTCGCTTGAACTTCGCTATAACCGATCTCATCAGAATACCAACTCCACATGCACTTTTAACTGCTCCGCAAGGATTTTCCAACACAACCTTCTTAATCATAGATAAAACAAAGCCATTGTTGTATCCATATCTATCAGGAGATCAAATATGTACCTTGTTAATTTCAGCAGTTACAGCAACCATTAGCTCTATAGGCTCCACCTCACTATGGGCACCATCTGTGTCGATTACTTTGCTAGTACTCATACTCCCTACTTTTAGAGTTTCTGGTTGCAACTTCACCTTAAGCTGAATACCGTCCAGATCTATATTAACACTACCACAAACACTCTTAACCAGAAGTACTGGAGACTCATGAAGGGTAACTTCTCTGTTGTTAACATGTGAATTTATATCTGGGCACCACAATCGATTGCCCCGCTCACCTTGTGCATAGCCATGGAATATGTACATTGCCCTCCAATCACACTTACCATCATTCACTTGAAAATAACACAAGTAACCAAACATTCAAATAATATAATAACCAGCAATGTTACCTAACCACACTTCTTTGGGAGTCCGCCATTCAATAACAGTTGATGGGGATCAAATATTATAATAATAGAATAACCAACAACGTTACCTGACTACACATCTTCAAGAGTCTGCCATTCAATAGCAGTTGATGGGGATCTATTCACTAGGCAGCTTATCGTACTAATCACATTAACTAGGATTCTCCTAGTAATACCAGTACTAGAGATAATTTTTCGGGCCATCTTTAGTAACATTCTACTCATCAATTCTGCAAATTGTTGTGATTTACTAGCACTAGTGCGGTGTTTCACTATGCCATATTTCATGCAAAATTTATTTGCCAGCTCTAAATAGAACTCCATGCTATTGTCAGTCCGCACATGCTTGATCAACTTACCAGTCTTTGTCTCGATCAAAGCTCTCAATTGTGTGATCTTGACATTAGCATCAAACTTGTGCATTGGCACAAACACCCAGGTCTTCCTCGAGCAGTCAAAAGACTCTCGAACAAATGCATCCGACGTCTCCGCAGTGAAATTTGTCACTGTCTTACCTTGAAGTTTATACAGGCCTCTGTGCTTGATTCCTTTCATTATCATCAGGGCACCTTGAACAATCTTCAGAACTCCACTTTTTGAAGAATACCTGTAACCAGCTGAATCTAGGACACCCAAGAAAATTAAGTTCTTTTTCAATTTTGGAACGTGTCTTACTCTAGTGAATATCCTCACAATGCCATCATGCATTCTGATTTTAACATCACCAACACCCGCAATATCGCACTCAGCGTTGTTCCCTAACTAGACTTTACCACTACTCGTGCACTGATAAATGATAAACCGGTTTCTATTTGGTGTGACATAAAAAGAACAACTAGAATCCATAATCCATCTATCAAACGATGAATAATCAGTGACAGACAAGACATAATTAGCACCATTAGAATAATTTTCAGCTACGGCTACAACATTATCTGTAGACTCAGCTCTAATTCCCTTACCCTTTTCATATTTCAGCTTAAAACAGTCTCTTCTAAGATGCCCCATCTTGCCATAGCTCCAACAAACAATATAAACGATCCTAAACTGACTACGTTTGTTCATGTTCCCATTAACACATGTGCTAGTTCTTTCTCTACTTTCACCTACTAAAGTAGCAGATACAGGTTTGCCAGATTCTCTTCTACGAATATCCCCGCTCAGAATCAAATTTCGAATCCCATCAAACGTCAAATTTGTTGACCCAGAGGAATTACTAACATAAGTAATATTAATATTCCAACTATCAGGCAATGAGGATAACAGAATCAAAGCACGTACCTCATCTTCAAAATTAATCTCAACTGAACTCAATTGACTAACAATCACAGTGAATTCATTGATATGATTTGCAACTGACGCACCTTCACTCATCTTCAAATTAAATAGACGTCGCATCAAATAGACCTTATTGATCGCAGAGGGCTTCTCGTATATATCTGATAGGGCTTGCATCAAATCAGTAGTGGTCTTCTCCTTCAAGATGTTAAACGCGATGTTACGAGACAACGTCAATCGAATAACACCAATAGCTCGTCTATCTAGCAAATCACAATCAGCTTGTTTCATCGTCTCTGGTTTCTCCCAAAATAAGGGCAAGTGCAGTTTCATCCGATAAAGATAATCTTCAATTTGCATATTCTAGAAACTAAAATCCTTCCCATTAAATCTGTTGATTCTCACTTTTACTTCTTCTGTCGCCATCGATTCACTTCAACTTAGCCAAACCTGGCTCTGATACCACTTGTTGTGAAAAGGTGAGCGATCGAACAATAATATAGACAGATGAAGAAAATAAATCGAACACCAGATTTACATGGTTCAGTTGTAAAGACCTACGTCCACGGGGAGAGCAATATCGAATTTCACTATAAATCAAGCGATACAAGGAGATTACACACTCGAGTCACTCAAATACTCTCTCGTGTTTCCCAAGCCCCAATTACACTCAATAACACACGCAGTGTTTAGTCTCGAAATTTCTCAAAAATAATCTCTTAATCTCAGAAGGAATTACACACAAATTTTACCACAAGATTTAATTGGCTACAAACACTAATATTTCTTGGATGTAATTCAAGGACAAGAATGACAAAGAAAAATCCCTTACAAGCACTCGACGACTAAACGGCGCTTCAAGACCAATTCTTCACGATCAACTATCTTCCATTCATAGCCACAAGTCTATATATATATATATATATAAGTGAGACCCTTATTCTTTTGCCAACTTCTCATAGGATTCTATTTCCTATCTTAAATGATTTTATCCAAAACATATCTCTGTATGTTTTAAACAAAATCCAAAGTCCTAGTCAAAGTTGGACTTTTCTATTTTAGTAGCCAGACTCTCCAACGCAGATTCAAATTTGGGAAGTTGATCTTCGGATCTTTTTTGCTCGATTTCAAATGTGTGCAACATATCCAATTCGGAATATTCAAAACTTTCATATTGGGCTTAAACTTGAGACATATCTTAATAGTAACACTGACCCGGACATGCGGAATGCTTAAGCTTGACACTGAACACCATCTCAAGCTGACAAAATTAGTCAGCTTGCAAGGGCAACCCAAGGTCAGCTTCAGCCAGTATGCAGGGTACATCCCTGTGGATGAGAAGCAACAAAGAGCTCTCTTCTATTACTTTGCTGAAGTTGAAGTCGAAGTCGACCTAGCTTCAAAGTCTCTCGCGCTTCAGCTCGACGGAGGTAAAACCATTCGTACTGAATTCGAGTGAATGGTGGTGAGAAACGAAATGAGCTTGTTGAAAAACACTGGAGTTTGCTTTTGCATTGGGTTGGCATTTTGTAGGGCGTGGTTGTTCATCCCTTAGAGTTGGTGCTCGGGCCTTGGCTTTGTTGGAAATTAATCAAGAGAAAACAAAACTATTTGTTGTAATCAGAATATCATGTAATGGAGGTAAGGTATGGATATCCAAATCTGCTTAAGGCGATTAGTTCCTGCCAATGGTGCTTTGCAGATTCACGAATTATGCCTCCCAAGATACAACACCTCGAATCTGTTTAGATTAGTACTATGCAAATAGGATTCAGTCGAATTATTCAATTGAACTGGCACATCCAAAAAAATCAAAAGAGGAAAAAAGTATATCAAAGCCTTTTTGGAATCGAGTCGAAAAAACAAAAAAAACTATAATGAAGCTCTATGCTCCTATCTATTCATAGAGCTTTTTAGTTCATGTATAGAAGAGATACATTAATTAAATAGACGCATGTATCCATGAAATAGAGATACGTAAATCCAAGAGATTCATGAATTCAAAGACACGTGAATTCAAGAGATTCGTGAACTCAATAAATATATGAACTAAAAGATACATGAATCTAGGATATTCATGAATTCAATAGATATGTGAACAAAAAAGACGTATCTTAATTTATTAATTTTCATTGATCCATTAACCATAATTATAACAACCCCCCACATTAATGGATCAACAAAACATTTTTGATTCGAAGGAATCTGAGCATGCCTATTGAAATACACCACATCAAGATAGGTAGCTTTCACTTTGAACCTTCTTTAGTGAAAGCCTATTGGACTTACTTAACTAGTTGATGGACTAAGCCTTGAATTGCCAGTTGTTTGTGTAAGCCTAGATAATAAAACTCACACAGAGTATCTCCAATTCAAGATTGGTTCTCAGTTGTGTTCGTTCTTTCGGCCCTGAACCTCTCGTGATTCATGCGTGCTTTAGAAAATCTAGCCTTTAAAGATTTTCATAGAGTCGGCCAACTTCACGCATATAGGTGCATTCCTATTAAAGATATCCTACCATATCTTACTTGGATGTTACATTCCAAGTTATAGGAATCATTAAATGCAGAGCGTACCCTTAATAACGCTTTAGGAAAGCACTGTTGCATCATAGGAATGGGAGACAGTGCTTACACTAGAGTTTCCAGAATTTGCGTTGTCCTATTGAAACTAGACCATGGGATCTCCAATCGCATAGGTTAGGTTTCCACTCTAGAATCTCTTTATTGGGTTAAGGCTCTTAAACCCATTCCCCATGATGCGTAGTTTATCTGCTATCTTGATAAACTTTTTGTCAGTGGATCTTGATTTTACAAAGTCTAAAAAAATGATTCCATTTGAGAGCAACTGCCTAACGGTATTGTGTCAACGACGAATATGTCTAGACTTATCGTTATAAATCACATTATGCGCCCTTGCAATTGCCGCTTGATTGTCACAGTGAATGCAAATTGCAAGCATAGGTTTTGGCCACACTGGAACATCTTCTAAAAAATGTCAAAGCCATTCTGCTTATTCAGTAGCTTTATCCAAAGCAACAAATTCTGATTCCATTGTAGAGCGTGTTATTAGAGTTTGTCTAGAGGATTTCCATGACACTGTGGCACCTCCTAGCGTGAACACATATCCGCTAGTTGATTTCGATTCATTAGAATCTGAAATCTAGTTGGCATCACAATAACCTTCCAAAACAGCTGATTATTTGCCATATTGTAGAACATAGTCATTTGTTATTTTCAAATATCCTAATACTCTCATCAGAGCATTCCAGTGCTCGTGACCTAGGCTACTAGTATATCTACTTAGTTTGCTTACTAAGTACGCAATATCTAGTATAGTGCAATTACTTGAGAGTATTCCAGCTGTCTGATACTACTTCCAGTGTTCTTTCTTAAAGTTAGGTGTGGAAGAAAATGATTGTTTGCATCTTTAATGCCGAATCCTTTAAATCTCTCAATTACTTTTTCAATGTAATGAGATTGTGTTAAACCTAAGCCATCAGAATTCCTTAGAATTTCATCCGCTACACCTAAATATTTCATCTCAAAGTTCTTCTTGAGAATGTTCTTAGTGATTCTGATGACCTCAATGTTATCTCCAAGAATTAGTAAGTCATCGACATATAGACAAATAAGTACATATCCAATTGTTGTGGAATTATTGTATACACATTTATCACACTCATTGATTCTATACCCATTTTGAATCATTACCCACTCATGCCATTGCTTAGGAGCTTGTTTAAGTCTATACAATGATTTGACAAGTTTACACATTTTGTGTTCTTGTCCTTTGACCTTGAACCCTTCAGGTTGTTCCATATAAATTTTCTCGTCAAGATCACCATTTAAGAATGTAGTTTTCACATCCATTTGATATATCTGCAAATTGTATGGCGAAGCTATAGCAATCAACATCCTTACTGGTGTTATTCTTGTGACAGGTGAATAAGTATCAAAGTAGTCATGGTCCTATTTTTATCTAAACCTTTTGGCTACAAGCCGAGCTTTGTACTTATTAATGGAACCATTGGCTTTTAGTTTTTTCTTGAATATCTATTTACATCTAATTGGTTTATTTCCAGGTGGAAGATCAACCAATTCCCAAGTATGGTTACTTAGGATAGAATGGATTTCATTGTCAACAGCTTCTTTCCAAAAAGGAGCATCTGGAGATGACATTGCCTCTTTAAATGTTTGGGGCTCACATTCTAACATGTATGTTAGAAAATTAGGTCTGAAAGATTTTTCAATTCGAGACCTTTTACTTCTTCGAAGTTCGGCTTCTTTGGTCACAACTTCATCATTTTTAGATTTTGATTCTCTAAGCATTTTATGAAAAAGTTCTCATTGATTTCTTTTCGCAGGATATATATCCTCGAAAAATTCAGCATCCCTTAATTCTAGAATTGTATTGACATGGATTTCCACATTTTTAGAATTGTGAACCAAAAATCTATATGCGCTACTATTTTGAGCATAACTGATGAATATGTAATCCATTGTTTTAGGTCCAAACCGAGTTTGTTTAGGAGGAGGAATTGCCACCTTGGCCAAGCACCCCCACACTTTTAGAAAATTGTAAGATGGCAACTTTCCATTCCATAACTCGTATGGAGTTTTACTTGTCTTTTTTGTGGGGTATTTTATTAATAATATAATTTGTAGTTAAAACTGCATCTCCCTACAAGTTCTGAGGTAAACTTGAACTCAAAAGAATGGCGTTAGCCATCTCTTTTAGTGTCCTATTCAATCATTCAAAAACTCCGTTTTGTTGTGGAGTATAAGGTGCAGTCGTTTGGAGAATTATTCCAAAACTAGCACAAAACTCTTTGAAATTGATTGAACTATATTCTCCTCTTCTATCAGATCTAAGCACTTTGATTCGTTTATCAAGTTGGTTTTCAACTTCATTTTTATACTTGACAAACATGTTCATAGTCTTATCTTTGCTAGTTAGTAAATAAATATAGCAAAATCTAGTACAGTCATCCACAAATGTAACGAAGTACTTCTTTCCAGCTCTACTTTCTACAAACTTTAAATCACATAGATCACTATGGATTAATTGTAGAGGTTCACTTGTCCTTTCAACGGATTTGAAAGATTTCCTAGCAAACTTGGCCTCAACACAAGTCTCGTACTTGTAACGAGCATCTAACTCAAATCTTGGAATTAACCCCAAGTTTGCTATTCTCTTCATTGTACCATAGTTTACATGTCCTAATCTACCATGTCATAGATAAGGAGACACAACATTATAAACTGAAGATTTTTCTTTATTAATAGTCTTTGGGTACACATAATTTGAGTCTACATTAATGATAGCCACATTGGCTTTAAACAGGTCATTACACAAGTACCATTTCCTCACATGCATCCCTCTTTTCGAAAGTATAAACTTGTCAGATTCAAATACAACTTTGAAACCCTTCTTGACAAGTATGTAGGCCAAAAATTAGATTTTTCCGAATCTCTGGTACATGCAGCACATTCAGCATGGCAACCTCATTACCAGATGTAAACTTCAGGATCACCTTTTCTCTTCTGGCAATCTTTGCTAATGTAGAGTTAGCCATATAAAGCTTTTCATCTTCTTCAGCATTCTCATAAGATGAGAACAAGTGTTTATTTGCAAAGATGTGATTTGTGGCACCTGTGTCTAGCCACTAGCCATTAGTGTTTGACACCAGAGATGCTTCGAACATTACCACAACAGACAGTCTCTTAATATAATCATGTTTTGTCAAATTCAATTGCTGGGCTGCACCATTGTTCTTGCTTTTTTTCGAGCGCTTCTTGCAATCCTTAGCACGATGGCCAGGCTTGTTGCATATAAAACATGTCTCTTGATTGGAATTTCTGGAATTGTTCCTTCTGCTTGCATTTTCCTTGAAAAGGCATCTTCCTTTTTCTATCTTGCTTGGATTTGGAAGATTCCACAACGTTGGCATTTGGTTCAGAAGAAGGGTTTGCACTCCTTCTATTGTCCTCCTTGATTTTGAGGCGCAAAATGAGATTTTCAAGGCTCATCTCATTTCGTTTGTGCTTCAAATAATTTTTGAAGTCTAACCAGCTCAAAGGTAGTTTCTCAATTATGGCTGCCACTTGGAATGATTCACTAAGTATTATTCCCTCAGCAGAGATGTCACTCAAAATTAATTGCAATTCTTGAACCTGACTCATGATAGATTTAGAATCCACCATCTTGTAGTCCAATAATTTGGCAACCACAAATTTCTTGGTGCCAACTTCCTCAGTCTTGTATTTATTCTCTAAGGACTCCCACAACTGTTTAGCAGATTCAATATTACAATAAACATTATCTAGAGAATTCACTAAACAGTTAAGAATATAATTTCAGCATAAGAAGTCCCCATGCTTCCAAGCCTCCAATGCACTGAGTGTCATGACATCATGCTCATCTAGACTAATTACCAGGCGCACTTCCAATAGATACTTCGTCAGATTTAACATGGTCGGAAAGAAGAACATCTTCTGCTGCCACTGTTTAATGCCCACTATGGTGAATTTCTCCGGTTTCTTATTAGCTGTAACTAGAGGTGTTGCCATCACAGTAGCAAGGTTTGTTGAATTAGCCCTCCAAAAACAGAGCCAAAAGCCATTTGGCCTGTACTGTTTTGAAAAACTGTCCCGAGCATACCGGTAGTATGACTTGTACTCGCACCACCAAAATTGGTGTTGGCCCAAGGGCCCGTAGCATTGGCCGCTACAAATTCAAACCCTGAGGGTTGAACATCTTCCATAGCAATGGTCGAATTGACCATAGGAACGTCTCCTGAAACATTCTGGACATTGAAGGGCACTTGATTATTTTCAGCCATCTCAATAATCCGATAAGAACAACAAACAATAAGTGATCTAATTGCCTTAAGATTATTGGAAATTAATCTAGAGAAAACAAAACTGTTTGTAGTAATCAGAATATTAATGTAATGGAGGTGATGTACAGATATCCAAATCTCCTTAAGGCAATTAGTTCCTGTCAATAGTGCTCTGCAGATTCACGAACTATGCCTCTCAAGATACAACACTTCGAACCTGTTTGGGTTAGCACTATGCAAACATGACTCAGTCAAACCGTTCAATTGAACCAACGCACCTAGAAAAATCAGAAAAGTAGAAAAGTATATCAAAGCTTTTTTGGAATCAAGTCGAAAAAACAAAAACTAATGAAGCTCTATGCTCCTATCTATTTATAGAGCTTTTTAGTTCATGTATAGAAGAGATACACAAATTAAATAGACGCATGTATCCACGAAATTCATGAATCAAGAGATATGTGAATCCAAGAGATTCATGAATCCAAAGACACGTGAATTTAAGAGATTCATGAACTCAATAAATACATGAACTAAAAGATACATGAATTTAGGAAATTCACAAATTCAATAGATATGTGAATAGAAAAGACGTATATTAATTTATTAGTTTTCGTTGATCCATTAACCATAATTATAACAGGCTTCAGTTCTAGAGATGGGTTCTGTGGTGAACTCGAGTTGAGCATGGACCATTTAAGGGAGATGTGCTCCTAAAAAATGACTATAGCTAGAATAAAGGTTAAGTAGTACCAACACTGACACGCGACACGACACAGCATGACACGACACATCGACATGTCGTTTCTCAAAAAAAGAAAATTCCGACATGTTGGGACATCTTTTATGTTAAATGTATATTTTTATATATACATAAAAATTAATCATTTTATGATTATTTCAATCAAATTAATTTGATTTAAATAGAATGAATTTATACAAAAAACATTAATCCACTATTTATTAATATCATTCATTGTTTTAATTTGATAAATTCAACTATATTCCACTAATTCATAAAATCTGGGAGAAGAAAAAAAAACAATTCACATTCTAAACTTGCGTGTCAGACATATCGGATGAGAAAATAAAAAATTGGGGGTGAATTGTGTATCATGGGAAGTAAGAGTCAAAAAAAAAAAAAAAAAAGAGAATACTAGTTTTTTATTTTATTTCCCCATTTATTATCTTTATTATTTATTCATTTTTTCACATATATATTTTGACCAATCATTTATTGAAAATTTTTAAACTTGACCTCAAGTGTCAAAAATTCGTGTGTCAAAATTCCGACTCGAGTGTCGAAGAGTGTTAGGAAAATTAACTAAGTATTGGATTTTTCAACATGTGTTGACCGAGTGTCCAAGAGTGTCTAACACATATCAGAATGTCTGACACGACACAAAAGCTTCCGAACAGTGTCGGTGCTTCATAGAATAAATATGGGCATAATTTCATAAAAAAAATAAAGAGGGCGCAAAAAGCTAATCCAGTACTTTTAGCAGCTTAAATACAAGTTCACATGTTGTCTCTCTTCGCAAAAACTTAAATCGATAGGAAACTGAATCAGATCTTGTATTAGATATATCATTTTCAAGGGTGAATGTGAGATTGATCCCATTCGCTGTGATGTGATTCCAATTTCAAAGATTTTGTAATTGGCTAATTCTTGCATTCTTCGATTTATTTCCAACATAGTCCCTGAATCGAGGGTACTGAAAGAGCCAGTCAGTTTAGGGATTGTGCCATTAGGTGTGCTCGTCCAGTAGTGGGCTTTTCACCCACTCTCACTCACCTTAGGCACAAGAGGTTACTATACCCATCTACCCGATGGTAGCTAGGACCGAAGTCTTGATGTGGTATTTATCTTCACCACCGTGAGGCTTGCAAATTCTTTGTTTATCTTTTTCTTCCCGACAAAGAGGGAATATAGGGGTGATATTGCAGGGTCTCTCACCCCAGGGAGGATTTCCCGCATGTTTCTTCCCCTTGAGTTTTTTAAGGACTTGCCCAGGTCCGAAATCCTGTACTTTTAGTAGCTTAAATACAAGTTCACATGTTGTCTCTCTTCGCAAAAACTTAAATCGATAGGAAACTGAATTGGATCTTGTATCGAATATATCATTTTCAAGGTGAATGTGAGATTGATCCCATTTGCTGTGATGTGATTCCAACTTCAAGATTCTGCAATTGGCTAATTCTTGCATTTTTCGATTTATTTCCAGAAGCAAACATGTTGTACTTGGAATCTCCTGCAGGAGTCGGTTTCTCCTCCGTCAATAATACTTATTATAACTCTATTGACAACAAGATGACAGGTTCTTTTCCTGGCGAATTGCAATATATTTTTAACAAATTAAGCTCCAGCTATGATTTACAGAGGTAATGTAAAGCTGAAATTAGGCATTAATACCAGCTAAATAATGCTTCCATATTTCAGCAAGAGACAATCTTGCATTCCTCCATAAGTGGTTTGAAAAATTCCCAGAATACAAGGAGAGGGATTTATTCATCAGGAGAGAACTACGCGGGTGAACTAGTGTTTAAGATTTTGTGAATGCCGTTTTGCGTGGTTTAATGAATGGGAAGCTCCATGAAAGCAGAATTTAAATTTCTATCTAATTTCACTCTTACCAGGTCATTATGTTCCACAACTTGCAATGCTCATCGTGCAGTCCAAGCTGTTCAATATCAAGGGAATTGCTGCGAGTTTGATTGAGAAGTCTGCAAACTTGAATTAGCGTCTCACATACATTGTATTGATACCTACTGTGTTAAAATATGTCTCGAGTTTGAGCTCAATGCGAAATTCCGAATTGGATATGTTGCGGATGTTCGAAATCGAGCAAAGAAGATCCGAAGATCAACTTCCAAAATTTGAATATGTGTTGGAGAATTTGGCCGCTAAAATAGGAAAGTCCAACTTTGACTAGGACTTGGATTTTGTTTAAAATATATATAGATATGTTTTGGTTCAAGATATGAAACAGAATCCTATAAGAAGTCGGCAAAAGAATAAGGGTCTCACTTATATATAAATAGACTTATGGCTGTGGATGTAACATGGTTGATAATGAAGAGTTGGTCTTAAAGTGCCGTCTTGTCATCGAGTGCTTGGGAGGGATTTTTCTTTATCGTTTTTGTTCGTGAATTACATCCAAGAAGATTTAGTGTTCAAGTCAATCAAATCTGGTGGTAAGATTTGCATGTAATTTCTTCGTAAGATTGAGAGATTATTTCTTGAGGAATTTCGGGGCTAAACACTGCGTGTGTTATTGGGTGTAATTGGGGCTTGGGAAACACCGAGAGAGTATTTGAGTAACTCGAGTGTGTAATCTCCTTGTATCACTTGATCTATAGTGAAATTCATTGCTGCTCTCTCTGTGGACGTAGGTCTTTACGACCGAACCACGTAAATCCGATACCCGATTTATTTTCTTTTTCTGTCTATATTATTATTCGATCGCTCGCCCTCCACGACATACTGAGATCAACAAATCTCATGTTCGCTGCATATAGGAAATTTGCTTCTCTAGTTCAACACCAATTTCAATTGACGGGCGGAATTTTTTTGGTTTCACAAATTGATATCAGACGCAACCTACGAAACTTTCAACATAAAATGCAATTACTCCCAAATTCGCAGACAAGCACAGAGCAGCGCCATCACCCCTGTCTACTCTTGCATCGCCAGTGAAGCAAAAAGAGAAATAAGTAGATATATTAACACCTACGATGTCATTCTTGATGTTTGTTTGTCGATAGTTTCTTCACAGTCCGCGGTTTTGAATACTCTGGTGAGCATCTTCATCCAATCTGATGAAATTATTGGTTTTTCCCCTTCATAACCTGTTGATTTTGTTTTTATTATTATTATGTGGCTTCCAGCAAGAAACAGAGAAGACAGATGTATGTATAGAAGACGAAACCGTCAAGTACTAGAAAGAAGTGCAGGAGGCTCTACATGCTCGACTGGTTGGAATCTCTACATGGACAGTTTGCAGCGAGTAAGAATCGATTTAAATATGAGAGGCCAAATCGGTTTATCTCCAGGACAACCTTAAATATGAGAGGCCACGAGACCTGCTCGAGTGGGCAGCGCAGCGTGGTTCGGGCTGGGCTAGGCTTGAGATAGGCGTAACTTTTAGTGGCGATTGCTGCAAAAGATAGGCAGCTAAACAATAAGAAAGAACAAGCAAATGAATTGGATATCAGATCTATGGGATTCAATTGGTGTTACTTAGGATTTAGCAATAGATCCAATGATATAAAAGTGATTAAAATCACGTTCAAGTCACTTAAAAACACCATGACACTCACGAAACAATCACTCAATCTCACAAAAGAATTCACAATCACAAATGTTACCACAAGATTTATTGGCTTCAAAACACTTGCAATTTTTTTTTTTTAATGTAATTCACGAGCACGCTGCACAATTGATAATTACAGCTAAAAGGTCCTATGCTGTAGTGTCCTAAAACTAAAATCCACTTCCTTATATATATATATATATATATTGGGATAAACCAAAAGTCCTAAAACTTCTATTAAAGGTACAGTTAAATCCTAAAATTTTTAAAAAGTGTAGTCGAGTCCTAAAATTTATCAAATTAATTAAATCAAATCCATTTATCAACTCTATTTAATTTAACTATGGGAAAATATTAATTTGATTTTTTTATTAATTTTTTTAAGACACATTGGGCCAATGTAGTGTTCACTAGGCGCCATGTAAGAAAAAACTTGCAAATTTTACAAAAGATAAAAATAGATTAAAAAAATTTATAATGATATTTTACTATTCGTTTTCTCCTTTCACAAAATGACAAAAGTAAACACTCATTTAAAATAAGTAGAAAAAATTCTTGAAATAAAATCAAATTTATCGACAAAAAAAAAATTCAATCGAAATCTATGAAAATAATTGAGTCAGGTCATGAGTCAATATTCTTATATAATGTAAAGAATCTAATACTTTGAGCAGTCATTAGGTGATAACGAATTGTGTATAACTTTTGGTATTTCCCATTTTTGAGACTTGATTATGTGTACTCTAACCATAACCAGTCAACCACACCTTTTTCCCAGTCTAGACTTATTATTTTTTGGTCGGATCGCCATCTTGACTTAACAAACTCCTTTTCGATATTGTACCCTTGATGATTGCAACAAAATATTGCACCATGGTTTTCCTCGTTGCCTATCTAATGCCAAATCCCATTTGTATAGCATAATTGTTATAAAATGCAAAAGTCTTATCATATGAATTAAACTTAATATCTACGCAAAATTTCACGATCTTTGGTGTTGTGACTCTTTCATCACTAGCGTCTTCAATTGAATTGCTCATCTTGTCTTCATCATTACCATGAATTTCAGCAGTGAAGTTGCTTTCGATACCAACTGCATTCATTTGAACAAGATTAGAAGAAAAAATTAAGAATTCTATGTCTAAAATATACATACAGATATATATATATATATATATATATATATATATATATATATGTGTATAGAAATTTAAAATATAGTTGAGACTACCCAAAAACCTTTGTAATTGAGTTTTGTCTTTAATCTCATATGAGAATTTATCAGTAAAAGAGATTGATCTTTCTATGGGAGTGATGGTGCTCAAATGAATGTAATGACCTAAGAATCTAATTTTGGTTTTAAAAAGTGCAATTTTAGTAGGAGAGACTATAAGACCGTTTTGCATGATTATTTTTATAAAAGTAGATAAATGTTTGAAATGTTGTTCTATATTGGAGGAAAAAACAAAAACATCATTTATATAAACTATGATGTATTCTTTGTATTGGATATTAAGTTTATCACATGAGGCTGATTTTAAGGATTCAGAAGTTTTATCAAAGTATATTGTTGGAACAATGCCTTCTTTGATACAATTAAGATCAGCTCCTGTATCAAAGAGTGCTGTTGTTTCAATATTAAAACTCATTGTTAATTTTTATTATAATATTTATTATCCATTTTCTAGATGTTATTTATGTTAATAACATAAGGAAGGCTGGGTCCGGATTGTTTGAAGTATTGGTGATTTCGTTTTGGTCTTCTAATTCTGTCTTTCTTTTTATGACAAGAGATTTTATGTCAGAAATCTCTCTTTTCATTTCTAACTGTGTTGCTTTCAAGGCTTGAATTTCTAGTTTTTGTTGTTTTATTTCATCTTGCTGGGTTTTGTAGGCATTGGCAAGCATTATCATGTTATTTAAAATATTCATGATATTGCTTTCGGCAACACCATCTAAATCCCAATCTTCCTCCTATAATCACCATCCCTCCAAATACTCATAGAAACACTCCTCCTTCTAGTATACATAGAGACGCTCCCACACATGATACAACACCTTTACCACCTTCCACCAGTAGAAGTAATCATGAGACACCTCATGAACCGGAAATTAGCGGTTTAGATAATAGATTAGGGATTTCCAAGCCTGTTTATCAACAAAATCAGCCTGAACAAATCCTAGAAAATACAGGTTCTCCTCATCATTCTCCCACTTATTCGCAAATGATAGATGCCAAACTTAATGTTTTAGAAAAAATTTTGAATCAAATAAGGCTTTCCTTAATAAAGAATTTAATTATGAAAATAACAAACAAATCAGAGAATGGTTCTTCAAAACCTTTACTGATAAAGCAAAAGACATCAAACAAAAATATTACGACTACATATATGAATATGAAGTCCATATGTTTTTCTTTGATTGGTTTGGCTTGTTATTAATTATGAATGGAATATAGATGGTGTTGCCGAAAGCAATATCATGAATATTTTAAATAACATGGTAATGCTTGCCAATGCCTACAAAACCGTCAGTTTGGATGAGAAGTGTTTCTCCTCGAGGACTATGTTTGAAAGCATTTTCTCCAAAGGCGGAGGACATGGCTTTATAATGGATTCTATAAACAAGGGCTAAAGGAATAGAACCATCTGCCACTTTGTAATTATGGGTTTTGATTTGGAGTGTTAGGGCTCTAAGAATGTTCTTATCTTTGAGGGATACAGAAAAATTGGGGTAACAGTCAAAATGTATGGGTCCTTTATAGAGACTTGTCTCTACAGTATCGAGATATATATATCAACAAATACATGCTAAAATTCAACAACAATAGATACTACTTACTTTCTTGCAATCAACGAAGAAGAGGCTAGCGAACATATCTCCAAACTTATATGTTAATCAATTACAAAATCCTAAAATAATTAGAACTTCAAAATATACTTGATATAAAATATACTTGATATTTACAATCCAATCATTATAAGTTATTAAGTTTCTTTTACTTGAGAACTGTTGGAAGAAAGTTGGCGGAAGACGACTTACCTGTTTCTAATGCGTAATCAACAATTTACCCCGGAACGATCGTTGAATTGTGGATGAATCACAAACAAAAATACTTCACGTTAGTTTGAATGCAATCACGAAGAAAGCATTCGATTACCACAGCGTAAATGCCAATTGTTCTTGTAAAGGAGAAATGGAATGCCTTCTTTTTTCTTTAATGGAAATGGGACAAGAAAATGAGAATTTTCTTTTTGAGCGTATGTTCTGCCAACCATACTAACGGTTATCTTCAGGAGTCATTTATATGACTTCATCACACCATTTCAAAGAGTGTCTTTCCATCGTAGCATATCAAGACGAAACGGTGCATTCCAATTGCACCCCATCATGGACGTACTAATTAAGTACAACATCTCACACTCAGACATGATGGGCTTGATAGTGTTCTTTCAATAATATAAGACATTCAATATTCATCAACTTTACAAAACATTTCATACTAGCAAGTAAGCCGTGCGACCAATGAGTACACCCGCGCCTGAGAGCTCAAATTATGCACATGTTAGGGATGACATAATGACTATAACTCCGAAAAGAAATAAACAATCGATGTCTCACAGTACCCCAGACATATTTTGTTACATCAATCCAAGTATACCTATCCCTTAAAGGCTATACTTGACTATTCTAAAAAATATAATGTATTTACAATTATATCTGCAATCATATAAGGTGATATAATTGGTCGACCAATAAATACATGTGAAAGATGTAAAACAACAATAGTCTTTCTTCGCACTCATGTCTCTCTCCATTTCAGAATAACTGCTTTCTTAGACACGTTTCATAAAGCCATATCTATTCATGACCATCGGTAACATGCTAAAGTAGCAATATTAATCTTTCACTTCGAGAACATAGTCAGAAGTAACATAGGGCACAAAATGAGGTAAATTATAAGGTAATTTACCTCAAAGGCTCACACGATGAGTAAATAGGGATAATTTTACTCACCTTCCATTGTCGGTTGTACAATACACATGTAGTATGAATTACATGCTATTGTGGATTTCTCTTTCTTTAAAAGCGTATGCCATTTATTAAATATATTAATTATACGGATTTTAGCCTAAACATAGTCATGTGCTTCTCACATACTTATGTTTAGCTTGAGTGCTACATTAGCTTGCTTTCTATAGCGCTAAATTAAGTACTTGCATCCGGCATCTTTCAGACATACATGATTGTTGGACTATTATGTTCGGTCTTATTATAAACAAATCACAAATCTCATCTTAACTCCAATCAATGCGACATATTATTTTATGTACTAAACTTGCTCTTCAACATTTATATGTACATAGCGTCTCATCTCAATGTGCTAACTACATCACTTGAGGTGATTGCTCGTATGAGTGAGCCAATCATTATCTGCTGACATACTTTTCAATAATATATGTGTGTATTATAGAATCACTTTTTTTTTTCTGCGTTATTATATCTCTTATGAAGTTGTTCTTTATGTCAATGTGTTTTGTCCTTCCATGATACTTGAGATCTTTCACATAGGTAATGACTGCTTGACTATTGCAATAAAGTATTACCGGTCTTGGAACCTCAGTAACAGTGGCTAAATTTTTCAAGAAACATTTTAGCTATACTACTTCTTGCACTGCGGCTGAACATATAATAACTTTTGCCTCCATCGTAGAAAAAGCCATGCATGTTTGTTTCTTGCTATTCCAATAAATCACACATCCATTAAGCAAGAATGCATATCCAGAAGTCGATTTATGCTTATCTGGGTCTCCACTCCAATTAACATTTGAATAGCCTAATAGGCGTAAATCACTCCCTTGATAACAAAGTCGATAGTCCATAGTGTCTTTCAAGTATCTCATGATTCTTTTTACTGCTTTCTAGTGTGCTTGACCGGGATTTGATTGATATCGGCTCACCAATCCCACGTCATAATTTCTGACCGCACTAGCGTAAGGAATAATTTCCATTAATTTATTTTCTTCTAGAGTCTTAGGACACATCTTAGTACTTAGGCCTTCATCTTGCATGACAGGAGCATCAATGGGATTACAATGTTGCATATTGAAACGTTCAAGAATCTTCATTATATAAGATTCTTGTGATAAAGCAATGGGTTTCCTTGATCGATCTCTTTCGATCTTAACTTCTAATATATAAACAGCTTCTCCCACGTCCTTCATTTTAAAATTGGAGGACAACCATTTTATTATGGTGATAACCAAAACCTTGTCATTTCTAGCCAATAGAATATCATCCACATAAAGAGATAAAATCACAAATTTATCTTCGGACCACTTGACATATACACAGTGATCTTCTTTGATCATCGTGAAACTAGAAGTTGTTATGGCTTGATTAAAACAAAGATACCACTGTTTAGATGATTGCTTAAGGCCATATATTGAGTGATAAAGTTTGCATACTTTATCCTCTTGACCTTTAGCTATGAAACCTATTGGCTGCTTCATATAAATTTCCCCATTTAGTTTTCCATTGAGAAATGCTTTCTTTACATCCATTTGATGCAATTTAAGGTCTAAATGTGCAATGATGGCTAGAATAAGGCGTATTGAGGCACACCTTACAACTTGTGAAAAAGTTTTCTCATAATATATACCCTCTTATTGAGTATAACTTTTTGCCACAAGACGAGCCTTATACTTTTCAATGGATTCATCCGCCCTTCGCTTAATCTTGAAGACGCATTTGTTTCCAATGGCCTTGTGATGTGGTGGTAGATTAACCAAGTCCTCGGCATGATTTGCTCTCATACACTCCATCTCATCTTCCAAAGCTTTTCTCCAGTCTTCCTTATTAGAGGATGAGAGAGCCTCTTGAATAGTCTTTGGATCGGCATCGTATTTTTAAGTAATCATAAATGCTTCCCCTTCAATCCAAAATGACAACGGGGAATATTTTTAGGATTACTTTTACGTAATTGAATTTCTCTTGAATTCAGTTCGCTAGACGATGCAACACTCCTACTAAGTCTTGCATGTTGAAGTACATCTTCATTTCCCTCTATAACATTAGTGTGTTATTAGGATATTCCATCTCATATAATTGAAAGTTTTTATCAATCTCACCACTACTAGGAAAATCATTCTCTAAGAACGTGACATCTCATAACTTTATTTTAGTCACACTTCCATCAGCTTGTTCACCTATGAACACATACCCTCTGGAGTGTTCAGAAAATCTTATAAATATACATTTATTCCTTTTAGGACTTAATTTGCCATATCTATAGAAAGAATCATGAATGTAAGCTACACATCCCCATGGATGTAGACTACTTAAGCCTGGTTTCTTACCAGTCCATAATTCATAAGGGGTGAAAATGACTGATTCTGAGGGTACTCGATTAAGTATATTGGCAGTAGTCAATGATACATCTCTCCAATAGGAGATAGGTAAATTTGCTTGCGCTATCATAGACCTAATCATTTCCAATAGAGTTCTATTCCTTCTCTCAGCTACCCCATTTTGTTGTGAAGTACCAGGAATAGTCAATTGTCCTATAATTTCCTTTTAATCACGAAGAGCCTTGAATTGCTCAGATAGATACTCACGTCCGTGATCGGTTCTCAATGTTTTTATTGTTTTGTTCAACTGATTCTCTACCATTGCTATATATCATCTAAAGTAGTCTAATGCTTTTGACTTATGGGAGATTAGAAAGACATAACCGAAACGCATGAAGTCATCTATGAAAGTGATGAAATATGAGGCTCCATGTGTCGTCCTTACGTTCAAACGACCACAAATGTCAGAATATATGAGTTGCATTGGAAATTTGGCTGTAGTCCCTTTGCCAAATGGTTTTCTAGTTGCTTTTCTCGCTAGAATGTTCACATACTGGTAGATTAACATTAGTAAGTAACCCTAAAAGGCTTTCTCTAGCTAATCTTTACATTATTTGTAACCCGGTATGACCTAATCTAGCATGTCAAGTATTTGCATCAATCTCAAAATTACTAGAAAATGCAATTAAAGAAAAACAACCATCAACATTAACATTGTACTGATTATAGTCAATGTCTAATACCATAAAACCATTTGATATATAATCTGAATCATAATAAACTGTTCAAAATAAAATGTTAACACAATTACCATAGAAATTCAATACATAACCTAGGTTAAGAAGAACAACTACACAGACTAAGTTTTGTCGAATATCTAAAGCATAGAGGATATCATGTAGGAATATGCTTCGACTACCACGTAAAATTAATTTACATGTGTCGATACCCTTCACTTCAATTTTTGAATTATTCCTAACATATATCCATCTTCTTCCAAGCTATATTCGACGATAGTCCACAAACGCTTCTTGGTCTTTAGCTACGTGATTTGTTGCTCCTAAGTTTATAGTTCATATTGGATGAGATTTAGCAAGCATCACAGTGCTAGAAACAAAAGCATTACATAAAGTTATGGAGTAATAGGGTACTTCTTTTGGCTAAGTGCATTTACGAGCAAAGTGACTTATCTTGCCACAATTGTAGCACGTCATCTTGGCCTTGTCCTTTTTCCTACCACGCTTCTTGCGTTGGAATGTCTTAGTCATTTTAGGTGCCTGATCAGTTTTCTTCCCTTTGTTGTTGAATTAATGATTCCTTTTGCGCTTGAAGCCCGAAACTTTGTGCGAACTCAATTCAGCAACATAAGCATGAGTAGAGGATCTCGCAGCCTCTAGGCGCTCATTCTTTAATTCCAAATGATGCGCTATATCATTAAAAGTGACAATATTCTCATTATGTGTTATATTGATCTTCATATGCTCCCAATTATCAGGAAGAGGCCTTATAATAGCCTGAATTTGTTGTTCATCAATAAGGGAGTGACCTGCCGACTTTAGCTCATGAATCATGTTTGACATCTCTTGAAGATGCTGCCTCATCGTTACATTTGTGCGTTTTTGGTGTACGTCAAACTTAATGCTAAGTCTCCTCAACTTAGTAGTAGATGTACCTCAAAACTTATCTTTCAAGGCAATCCACATAGCTTGAGTTTTATCATAACTTTCAAACTCACACATGAGATCATCTTGCATATAGCTCAGTAACGTGATGCGAGCGATGCTATTTTTCTTTTTCCAAGCTTGGTAAGCTTCTAGATCTCTCTTGTGTTGAGCTGAAATTTTACGCTTAGGTTCATCCATGGTGTGGTTGAGGGTTTCCAAAATCTCTTACTCCTTAAGGATGTACTGAACCTTTCGATGTCAAATATCATAATTGTCACCATTTAGCTTCTCACCCTTATTGAGGCCAGCCACAATGGTCCTAGATGCTGAAATCATAATCAATTTGCTATATATTACATTGACATAATAGACGCAAAATCAATACTAGCACATTTTTCAGAGTAACACACATATTTAATTTGCAACAAAAGGAAACTAAATTAATGATAATTCAACAAAAGATATAGAAACAAAAGTTCACTATGTTTCCAATCAATTTCCATGTACGATTGTTCTATTATCATTAATCAGTTTAATTTGTGTAAATTTTATGTTTTAGGTGAGAAATCCTTCAAATTCTACCAACCTATAAACTTCCACTAAGAAAAATAATTACATGACCTCATGTAATTTCTACATTTTTCCATTAACACAAAAGCATAGCATGATTTGAACAAACATACAAAAAATAATCATGCTACAACTACAATCAAAACCGCAATTCAACATGTAATGGAAAAATAATGATTTCCTACCATTGTTGAATTTTCTTGAAATTAGAAAATTACAAGTATATTAAACTATGTACATACTATCATTGAACCAAGCTCTACACAGCATATATGATATCATTTTCATATAGGCTAGCTACTGTATTAACTAAAACATAAGAAAATACAAGTTACCAAGAAATAAATTATGCATTTATACCCTAAAAATACGCTTACTTAGGGTTTCGTACACAATTTTCTACATTTATCCTTAAAAATAATAAATAAATATATCATAGTGTAGAGCACATCCATACGAACCAAACGCCGCCGACCACGCTCCAATCAGACTCTTCACTCTCTCACACGCGCCGCTTGAGTGTGTGGCACGTGTGGCGCATGCGCCAATGATCCATAAAGGATCTTGGCCGGTCTAACTAGTCCAACTGGCAACCGATCCGACTGGTTTCACCAACGGACCGATCGACTGGTCAACGAACGGGTTGAAACATGGGTTGGGTCCTCGAGTCGGGGCGCCGGCTGGCGGTGACGTTATCCAACGGTTACCGACCGTTGAATGATATCATGGTGACGTCAGCATGCGTTGGTTTGCTGACGTGCGTGTGGCATTCATGCGCTGGTGTGCCCAACGCGTTAGGCACGTGGCACCCATGTGTAGTGGCTTCTGGCCATGCGTGTGGGCGCGTCCGGCATCCTCCAGCAGCGGTTGACCCATCGTCGGACTCGTCTTGACGAGTACTTTCACTTTGTGTATTTAAAAATTTATTTTGCGCAAAAAATATTCCAAAAAATGGCCAAAATTGTACGGATGTACGTGACCCTGAACCCGTTCTTCGCTTCGGTTCGTTTTCGACGATTCAGATTGCATTTCTTTGTAATAAACATCCAAACAATGTAGAATTTAAGCTCTTGATCTCGATATCAAGTGGTAAACGAGAAAATTCGATGAAAACAAGGCATAAATCACGATCGGATTTTGATACCAATGTTGGAAGAAAGTCGATGGAAGATGACTTACCTATTTCCAATGCGCAGTCAACAATTTACCTTAGAACGATCGTTGAATTGCAGATGAATCACAAACAAAAATACTTCACGTTGGTTTGAATGGAATCACGAGGAAAGCATTCGATTTCCACAACGTAAATGCCAATTGTTCTTGTAAAAGAGAAATGGAATGCCTTTTTTTTTTCTTTAATAGACATGAGACAAGAAAATGATAACTTTTTTTTCTGAGTGTACGTTCTGCCAACTATACCAATGGTTGTATTCAGGAGTATTTTATATGACTTATCACAACCTTTCAAATGGTGTCTTTCCATTGTAGCATATCAAGACGAAACTGTGCGTTCCAATTGCACCCCATCATGGACGTATTAATTAATTACAACAAGAACAATTTTCACCTAATCTTTTCTTTTAGTGAGAGAATAATAACCACTATTTCAAAAATTGTAATCGAGTTCTTCCTATACTTATCGATCAGAAATTATCGCTCTAAAATAGACCAGAAAAATCTTATCGTCTTACGCGCTTTTTGTGGAATAAAAACATGAAACCAGCCAAGCGAGTCAAAATTTGAGGTTGCGGTTGGCCCGTCCACTTTGTAATCTGAGGGCTCGTTCATGCAAGCACTTTCCTATAAATAGATAAAAAAATAAAATAAAATACATGTGAACCAGGAGAATTCGGCAAAATGGTCAAACTTGCGTTTCGACACAAATATTCTCCACTTCCTTGCTTTGCCAGCATTTTGTTTTTTTTCTCTCTCTCTCGTGAGTCGTGATGCATCTGCAACTAGTGCCATGGCTTGCCGCAGCAACACTGTGTGCAACGCTGTGCTCAAGCTCAACATTAGGCACCACCTCAGAAGCTGACAAAATCGCCAGCTTGCCAGGACAGCCCAAGGTTAGCTTCGGCCAGTATGCAGGGTACGTCACCGTGGATGAGAAGCAACAGAGAGCCCTCTTCTTTTACTTTGCCGAAGCCGAAGCCGACCCGGCTTCGAAGCCTCTCGTGCTTTGGCTCAATGGAGGTAAAACCAACTGAACTTATTTTGAGAGAATGATGGTGAGAAATGAAACAAGCATGCTGGAAAACAACGAAAGTTTGCTTTTGTGTTGGGTTTGCACTTTGCAGGGCCTGGTTGTTCGTCCATTGGACTTGGTTCTTTCAGCGAGCATGGACCATTCAAGCCCAGAGGAGATGTACTACTGAAAAATGACTATAGCTGGAATAAAGGTGAGCATAATTCCCCTAAACAAAGGAGGGGGAACAATTAATCCTTTTACCTCTAGCAACTTAGGGTGCGTTTGATAACATTTTTATTTCTGGAAACAATTTCTAATTAGAAATGATTATTTTTTATTTTATTTTCGAGAACAAATTTTAAGTATTTTAAGCCGTTTGTTAACTGTCCAAAATTTCAATTTCCGGAATAGAATTGTGTTTGGTACCGTTTTGAAAATTTCTAATCAAAATCAATTTTTTTTATAATTTTTAAATAATTTTTAAAAAATTTTTTAATCTTTTCTTCTTTTCTTTTCTTTCTCTTCTTCTCCTTCAAGGTTTGCCGGTTGCCGCCGGCCTTGAGATGACCGGCGACCAGTTAGATGAGGGCCAGCAACCTTGTCGAAGCGTCGTCGGCCCTCAGCAAGGCCGTGCCTCGTCGACCGAGCCTCATCGGCAGCTGGGCAAAGCTCGGCCGAGCCTCGGCTAGGTGAGTGGCCTCACCCAAATCTGGCAAGATCGAGCTCGCTCGGCCACCGGTGGGGCTCGACCTCGTTAGATCTGGGCTAGGTTGAGCCTTGCCCAGCCATGGCTGGGTTGAGCCTTGCCTAGCCACATGAGGCTCGCCGGTGGTCTGGCGAGGCTTGCCGGCCACCGATGAGGTTCGCCCGGCCACCGGTGAGTCTCGGCCTTGTCAAAGCTCACCTTGGCCTGGCAAGCCTCCGATGAGCTTGCCAGACCTCGCCTAACCAATCGCCGGTGACTAGCGGCGGTGGGTGGCGGACAGCAACAGCATGGATGGCAATATTGGTGGCAGTTGAGGAAGAAGAAAGAGGGAAGAAGAAAAAAAGAAAAGAAAAGAGAGAAAATAGATTGGTTAATTCTAGAATTGTTTTCGATAACAAAAAATCAACTTTTTTTTTTTTTTACTTCTTGATCTATTCCAAATCTATTTCTGGGAACAAAAAAATAGAAATTTGTTCCTAGGAATAAAAATTATATTAAACGGATTTCTGTTCCAAATCTACTCTTGAAAACAAAAGAATATAAATTATTATTGTTTGGCAAGTTGCCAAACAAAGCCTTAAAGACGTTGTCTCTTTTTGCTAAGGCTTAAATCAAAAGGAAGCTGAATCGGATCTTGTATCAGATATATTATTTTCAAGGGTGAATATGACATTGATCCCTTGGCTGTGATATGGTTCCGACTTTGGAGATTCCGCAATTGGCTAATTCTTGCATTTTTCAATTTATTTCCAGAGGCAAACATGTTGTACCTGGAATCTCCTGCAGGAGTTGGTTTCTCCTACTCTGTCAATACTTCTTATTATAGCTCGGTCGACGACGAGATGACAGGTTCTTTTCCTTGCAAATTGCGATATATTTTTAACAAACTAAAGTGCAGCGATTATTTACAGAGGTATGTGAAGCTGAAATTAAGTATTAATACCCACTCTACAATGCTTCCACATTTCAGCAAGAGACAATCTCGCATTCCTCCGTAACTGGTTCGAAAAATTCCCAGAATACAAGGAGAGAGATTTATTCATCACAGGAGAGAGCTATGCAGGTGAACTAGTAATTAAGATTTTTTGAAAGCCCGATATGCGTGTTGAATGAATTGGAAGTTCCATGAAACCAGAATTTTAACTTCTATCTAATTTCACTATTACCAGGTCATTATGTTCCACAACTTGCAATGCTCATCGTGCAGTCCAAGCTGTTCAATTTCAAGGGAATTGCTGTGAGTTTGACTGAAAAGTCTGCAAACTTGAATTAGCATCTCACATACGTTGTATTGATGCCTACTGAGATCAACAAATCTCATGCTCGCTGCAGATAGGAAATCCACTTCTCGAGTTCAACACCGATTTCAACTCACGGGCAGAATTCTTTTGGTCTCATGGATTGATATCAGACGCAACCTACGAAAGTTTGAACACAATATGCAATTACTCCCAAATTCGCAGACAGGCACAGAGCGGCACCCTCACCCCTGTCTGCTCTCGTGTCAACGGTGAAGCAAACAGAGAAATAAGCAAATTCATTGACATATATGATGTCACTCTTGATGTTTGTTTGTCGACAGTTTCTTCACAGTCGGCAGTTTTGAATAAGCTGGTGAGCATCTTCGTCCATTCTGATGAACTTTTTCATTTTTCCCCTTCACAACCTGAACTTTTTTTTTGATTATGCTGCTTCCAGCAACAAACAGAGAAGATAGATGTATGTGTACAAGATGAAACCCTCAACTACTTGAACAGGAAAGAAGTACAGGAGGCTCTGCATGCTCGGCTGGTTGGAATCTCTTCATGGACACTTTGCAGCGAGTAAGGATCGACTTATCTCCTTCGACCTTCTTTTTCTAGAGGCACAAGTCCATGGCTAAATGGCATTGCGAGTAATCTCGATGAGTCTTGTGAAAGTATATGCACATTTCCCTATTTCTGGACAAGATTCTCTGTAACCTTGTTGTATTTCTAGGACTATGTGATTGGTTCTTCCTAACATCAACTGATCTGAATGACTCTAGATTATCTAAAAGTCCATTTATGATTGTGGTTTCTCTAGAACTTTCAACTGACTAGTCTTTATCCTTCGTTTTTTGACTTGGGTTCTTCATCTCATGTCGTGCTCCTTCGTCTGAATTCCCTCATGATTCTTGTGTGCTACAGCGTTCTCGAATATGAATACCAAAATCTG
This sequence comes from Eucalyptus leucophloia subsp. euroa, assembly GCA_017140325.1. Classification (NCBI taxonomy): domain Eukaryota; kingdom Viridiplantae; phylum Streptophyta; class Magnoliopsida; order Myrtales; family Myrtaceae; genus Eucalyptus; species Eucalyptus leucophloia. Next base: position 32,632,313 of record CM029469.1, on the reverse strand, counting down.
GAGATACCCACCATTTCGATTTTGGGGGAGTTAGTGAAGTCAGGAATCCACGTTTTAGTTTACAGGTAAACAGAAAAATGGCATTCTTCTGAACTGTGTATAAGGTACGACCACAACTGAGATTTGATTTTTCATTTGCAACGTTGACAGCGGTGATCAAGATTCTGCTATTCCATTGCTCGGAACAAGGACTCTAGTGAATAATTTGGCAAAGCAGTTGGGACTGAACACAACCGTGCCTTATAGAGTCTGGTTCGAGGAAAGTCAGGTCGGCTCAGTAAATGACCTTCGTCGACACCACTCCTCCCATTGATTCTAATAGGTGATTGACGAAACTAAGTCCCTTCTCTTCATTTTTCATAGGTTGCTGGGTGGACACAAGTGTATGGAGATATATTATCATATGCAACAATCAGAGGAGCATCTCATGTAGCACCGTTTTCGCAGCCGGAGAGATCACTGGTGTTGTTTAGCTCATTTCTAGGAGGGAGGCCATTGCCAGAAGGCCCCTTGTCCAAGTCTGCCGTGGAAAAACATAACTAGTACTAAGTCGTCCTACCAAATTGTACTGCATCCTATTTGATCAGCAGGAAACACCAAACTCATCATGTTTCTAATTCACGTTTCTTGGTTTCTTCCAAGATCAAATGTTTACTTCCCCTTGCTACTTTCTGAAGCATATATAAATGTAATAATTCGTGTATGGTTACAAAGCCATGTGATCTCTTAAATGTAAGCAGCGTGTTCTACCAAAATTATCTCGTCCAAGCTGTTCTTATCGGACTTTGCAGCCCACATAGCAAAAATATTGACCTTCGGCTTTGTTGATACAATCGTGAGTTGCTTCTTTTGCTTCTGCTCCCCATTGCGAATTTGATAAGGTCATTTGCCCAAATTTGAAGTATTGGGATTCGCTTAGGGTTCTTGAAGAAGGAAGTTGAATTTTGCGGCAATTTCTTTAAGCTAGGTTAGGGTTCTTCAATCAGATGTTTAAATGACGTCATTTCTCTCCTCAATTGCTAACTATCTTACTGGCGAGTTAAGTCTAATGACATATTCTTAATTAATATCACATTGGATTTTTCTAGCAAGGCAAATCGCCGATAGCGCATAATTAATCAATTTTTAAAATTCTTGATACTTAAGTGAGGAAGAAAAATGTTATGACACTTATAGCGTTCTTATCCCGCGAAACGATTGCGCCTTGGCTCTAAAGTTAAGCCTATGTGCAAATTGTTGAGAATATATCTCGAGTTTGACTCTCTCTCTCTCTCTCTCTCTGTTTTTTATTTTATTTTTGGTTACTTTTCAAACAGCCTAATAGAAAACACAAACTTACTCTTGAAGGACAAAAAATACCAACCTACAAGTTCTCCGTCTCTGTTCGAGTTGGAGATGCTCATCATCTCCCCATGTTTTCTCGATGAAACGTATGGTATTTTGATTCAAAAGACTCATGAACAACATCGTTATTGATTTGCAAGAAACAACATCGTCTCGCCTTGCTGTTGTGTCTATCCAGCACACACGCACGGTTAGCTAAGTCAAAAACCTCATCTAACTTGTATGAATGGAACAACTTATATGTCGGGCATCTTTTGTCATTCAAATTTTAGAGATGATTAGGATGATTCTCCGTATTTTTCAAGTCCCTTTGTGCATATCTTATTTAATAGGTTATATTAGATAGTCATCTAGCCTATAAATGGGCTCATGTGTTTTTCTTCAAGTTATATCGAAATATATAGCAATTTCATGTTTCTCTCTTCTGCATTATTTCTTATCTTAGTACTAGAGCTAGACAATTTTGAGGTGAACTAGGTCCACATTGCACACGGTGCCCACCAAGTTAAACTTTTGTATTAGTGTCTTCTTGTTTTCCGATAACTACTGATATTCTTTTCTCGACTTCAATCTCCATCATTGCCTGTCTCCCCCGATAGCCAACGTCAGCCCGTTCTGTTATTGTGTAGTCTACAGAGCTTGTTATCCAAGAAAGCGCCCATCGAGTCTATTTCATAATGATACCATCCATGTCGGCCACGTTTTTCCACTACGTTCGTAATAACGTCAGCTGCACTGGCGGCATTTCTTCACCACTCCACAGATTAACACCACCATCAGACCTTCTACGACGCTAGCCTCCTTCGCGGCGATAGTGTCCTGCCACATAGCCTGTTTGTAGTTTTTTTTATAAAACAAATGAAGATGTGCCTTGTCCCACATCGAAAAGATACGAGAGTGCACTAGAGCTGTTAAACGGGCGGGTCGGGTCGGGTTTGGGTCGGGTCATAAATGGTTCTACTCAAATTGACTTATTAACCCATTTATGACCCATTTATGCCTAATATAAATTTTTCAACCCGACTCATACCCGATCCATATCCGACCAATTTAACTAAACTTAAAAAAGCTTATTTCTCATATATATATTTAAAAAAAATGGTATTGCTAAAATATTTTTATACAACACAAATTTAATGAACAATTTTTATAATTTTTAAAATAATTATTTTAAAAAATCGAATTTTTTAATTATTTTTTATTATTTAAAATTTATTATTATTATTATTATTATTTTAAATATATTTTTTTTAGTTTTCTTTTTTTTTTTTTTGTTCTTCTTCCTCTTTGGCCCGCCGCCGGCCATGACAATGGCGAGGCTCGAGCCTCGAGCTTGCCCGACGTCGGCGAGCTTGAGTCTCGCCGGATCGGTGAGGCTCGAGCCTCCCGGACGTCAGCCGAGTCCTCCACCTCGCCAGATTCGGCGAGCTTGAGGTTTTTGGCGTCGGGCGAGCTCGAGCTCACCCCTCGCTAGACGTTGGTGAGGCCTCCACCTCGCCAATTCTGGCGAGCTCAAGGCTCGCCTAGCTGGTTGCCGGCTATCGCTGTGCCGGCAATCGGAGGAAGAAGAAAGAAAAAAAAAAGAAAAGAAAATTAAAATAAAGAAATAATTATAATTTCAGTTTTTGTAAAGAAATATTTTTGTAAAGTTAAAGAGAGAAGAGAGATTTTGAGATTTTGGGTGAAAATGAGTTCTAAATCTAACTCATTTAAGACCCACTTAAGACCAACTTAAGACCCATTTATTAAAGTCTTTAATTGTTAAACCCATTTAGCTACTTTTTGTCAAAAACAAGTGACCCATATATGACCCATTTATGATTTAAATGGATCATATATGGGTCTAAGACCCATTTTGCCACTTCTAGTCCGCACAAGGATGATATTTGGCACTAATTGACGATTATTATTTTTATTTTTTGAAAATTCAGATTTATTTCTATAAAAAATTAACCATAAGGTCTTGTTGAGAGAGTGTGATTGTTCATGAAAAAATTATGGTTATTTCTTATTTATTATTTTTTTAATTCCGAATTTATTATGTCTTTTCAATATAACATTTGAGACGTATTTGTTCATTTTGTAACATTTTCCAAATGGTTGCCTTTGTTCTTTTTTGCAACATTTTGAAGAGTTGCCTCTATTAAAAGGATAGATATAAGTACGTTTATTTTGAGAAAAAAACAACATATTCTTCCATATTTTCGTTTTCTTTCGAAGAAAACTACAGCCATTGTTTTCAATCGTTTCCTATGAGAGACTTTGGAGAAATACTAGAATTGCTATTCTCATTTGAGACTTTATTGTATTCTTGAGGAAATTTGCCGGTGACTATTGGCGACTTTGTGGGGCAAATAAATCCTTAAAGAAAGTGATATTACACATCAAAGTCCGATTTAATTACTCTAAAGATTTAACTTCATTGTTCTACCCAATTTGAAGTCATATTTTCCCAACATAGCCTACACAACAGCCATGTCAATGTTAACTGGTCATTGAACTGCTTCACCTATATCAACAAGCCTTTGTTAGGTTTTATCCCAACTAAAGTTAACTATAGACCTTGAGTTCGAGGGAATGTTAGAAATAATTAAGATATTTCTATTGAATCTCTGTATCTTTCAAGTCTATTTGATTGTGCATATTTTCATTTGATAAGTTACCTCATATTCTTCTTCTAGAAGTATTGGAAATACACAGATTTTTTACACTTCTCTTTTCCACATTATTTCTTATCTCAAGTAAAAGAACTGCATTTTTTCTTTATCATTCAAAAAGTGAGGATACTTAAATCTTGGAGGTACAAGGTCAAGCAAGTTTTTGTTTCGCATTTGGCGTAATTTGTCAAAGGGCTCGAGACCTTGGTATCAATCAATGGGAATTACTGACGTTTTGCTTACGTGCAACCGGCGTCTGCAACCCTCGGAGCATCAAATCTTAATAAGAGTCTTCCTTCTTCTAGTTTCACGAGAAAGATCAGCAGGGAGGAACGAAAGAAATCGCAGCTAAAGGACGTAACGCTCATCCACACGACAATCGCACAGAACGAATATATATCGGGTCGTGACAACACCTCGTGAAGCAGATATGCAATCAAGGACGGTCCGATCGATTCAAAAGGCTTCATGAACTATATACGGTCGAATGAGTGGCCCAATAGGAATTGCTCAAAGTGCTGCATGTATTGTGGTTGGCATTGCATGCCTATTCGATCCTTGTTCTTAGAGTGGTCACCATCTTTTTCATCTCATTTGTCATACGTGGAATGTGAACCCCTAGCTCCAGATGGGAAGTGAACTAAACGAGGTGATGTGCTTTAAAAAGGCAAGAAGGAGATTTTTGGGATGAGTTCAAACCCTAGTCTCTCATGAATGTGATCTTTTTTGAGTTTTTTTGACTGTGATACTTGTATATACTATATACCAATTTAATCTTGAATTAGAAATCTCCGGACACCTCACTCGCGCAAAGAATGCGAAAGCAACTAAATAGATCTTGGCACACGAGAATTGCTTGCAACAAATGTTGGGGCCTCGCTCCGTGAGTCGAAGTCTAAATAGCTCCTTGAAGTCCTATAACCCATCTACTTAGTGAAAGCATTTCATTAGTTTCATCCAATTCGGATCGTAGGAAATGCCCACGTAATATTTTTCAGTAACTTATAAGGTATGGAAAATAGCAACACGACATTTGTCTTAAAAAAAATTCTTTAAAAAACAATTTTTATAATGGCAAATCGTCATTTGTACGAAAGTATTCGCCGCAAACGTATCCATCCGGCGTTGCATGAAAATTCTCAAATACGTACATATGCATGCTGTTGGTGCGTTTGCTGTTTGGGGGTTGTGCGCGAAAGGACTAGTACACGAATCGTTGATGCACTAAGATCCTTTGCATTACTATCTAAAGTATTATGGTACCTACGCACTTAATGCTAGAAGCCTCTACTTTGGCCAAATTCTTAACGATTGGGTCGCTCCAGATATTATCATCCTACAAACGGAGGACTGATGGGGTGGGGAACTATTTGTGTCCTTTCCATTTTTGCTAAGTTGATGTGGACTTCTTGTATCATAATCAATTCCAATCTTAGGTAATCATACTGGACATTGTTTTCCACTTTAGGAGTCAATTTCTATGATTATTTTCTCAACTCCTAAAAGCAGGGAAAAGGGCACCGCTTGTCTTCTTAAGCCGCGCAACATGCTCCCCTTCTTCTCCTATCCGAGAAAGTTGGAGAAAATCATCAAATCAATCCTAAACTTGTTGTATGAACATCAATCCAATTCTAAATTTTTAGATTTTATCAGTGTAATCTTAGTCCTCAAGGTGAACTCCAACGTAATTTTTTCTACCAATTGATGCTAGAAATCACTGATATTGCAATCCATGTAGGATGTCCTTTCGAGTAGGATTGTGGTCAGCAATGATTGGATGTTTTGTTAGTATTTACGGTGAGTTTTGACAAGAAAGGTTATATCAGAATTTCGCGTAAAGATTGAAGAATATATTGTCCAAACAATTGGAGAAAAAATACTGTGCATAAAGAGTAGAGAACTAGTTAAGCATGGATTAGAATTCTAACTAATAATTGGACACGTGATTCGAACTGACTACGTTACACAACCCACTAGAAGCTACCAAGACGAAGTAGCCGCATCACAAGTAGTGATGTGTAGGCCATTGCCATCTATCTATGGTTCTAGCTTGATTTTCAAATGATCAGAAAAGTGAAGTGCAACGATACATGATTCCGAAGTAAACTAAAGGAGAGTGACGGAAGTAAAAGGAAATTTAAGCTAAGGATCATGTAATTAAAGGGCAATTAATTAAATTGCGAAAAACTGGAAAGGAAATGATTTGGAAGTAAACATCAATGGAATTAAAGTGACATGAAAGTTGTAAATATATTACGCTTGAAATGAAATATCGAACTAAACAATATACCGTTATTAAGAACGTACATTACCAATCACAAGCCTGGCCCTCAAATTGAAACAAAGAATAGGACATTGCTTTGAAGGGAAAATAGTTTAGAGAAATTTGACAGAGTTTTTGCATAACTTGAGAGATTATTTTCGTTTGCGTGTTTATACAATTTTTTATTTATTTATATTCATAAGATCTTTTTGGATGAATTCCCTACATTTCTTCAACCTTAGTAACTTTCAAGATAATCGTATATCTTGTAACAACAATTCATTCATATCCAAATCAATTTCACTTTCATAATCATTCATACTCTTAATTAAAATAGATTGGCACACCATTTTCTTACTTCGATTGAAGTTGTTATATTATGTTTCGAATTTGAACCGGTCATGGATGTTGACCGGTTTGTTAAAGAAAAATAAAATCTTGATAATATGCAAGGTTGGACTGATCAAGAAGTGGGATCTTTATAGGTCGTACGGTGGAAGCCGTCCTCGGGGCAAATATTGGACGCTACAAGACAAATGATTTGGGCCCATCAATTACAAATTTAAATATATATATTTTGTGGGGCAAAGAGGTAATTATGACAAAAGGACAAAAGCAAGAGTCTCGTTATTATCTGCAAAAGCCGAATGGTGGTTGGTCTTCATGTATTTTCCTGTGCATGAGAAGCCACACGGTGGGCCCAGGTCAAAGTTGTCGAGTTGGGCACACATATAAAACGCCTGGTTTTTCTTCATCAAGACGATCGCGCCGCACAAGAAAGAAGAACGCCAAGCTATACGAAAAGAAAAGGACAAATAGACACGTTCTTGTTTTGGCGTACGTAGAGCATTTTTGATTTGGGCTTGAATGGTGATTTGTGTCGTTGCTCATATATGTGAGTGGACATATATGAGCAACGGCCAGAGCAAACAACATCATGCTGAGAACGGGCCAAGATGGGAATGTTAGTGTTCAAAGATACTTCTTATCCTGCGTTGCCTAACTATGGACTGTCGGGATGGTCCGCAATTTTCGTTAAACCTTTCAACTACTTCAAGTCTTCGAGCTCGACGTACTAGTACCTGTTTGGACTCTTAGCTGAGGGTATGCTTTTACTTGATAGAAACTGAAGGCGTCTTCTTCAACCATAAGTTCACTTCCGAAAAGAACATCAAGGTCGAGCTGTTCCCTTCACATTAGCCAACGATTTAGTGACGATTACCAACTGGCGTCAGAAGTGCGACCCTTCTCGATGACTCGACCTGTGATTGATCTTTGGACCGTCTTCTGCAAGTCTAATGGTACTTTCATGAAACTAAGTGGCGTGAATTGGTTGAGTCCTCTCAAGTATGCCTGAAACACAATGGATCTCGGGGAAATAGGGCTTCGACTGTATGTTCCTCCTCTCACTGGTTATGACTTGGGACTCCTGTTCAGCATGCCGAGTTGAGTTGAATCCGAGCGGCTAACTCGACTTGGAAATTTAATGGTCCGTAGTATATGCAAACCAGACTAATCTCGGCATTTTTCCAGATTCTAGTTTGATTTTAATTGAGTCTGTATAGGAACAGACAGATTTTGCTTTAATCTCCAACGATTGTCTCAAAACAAGTCGACGATATAGGTACCTAAAATATCTGTGAACGTGAACGAGTGAGTTGCTGCTCGAGCCATGTAGCAATCGAGCCGAGCTCAACTTGTTTGTCACTAAAATCCAAAAAAGAAGCTAGGACGCATGAGCATGCGTGAGTCTTGGAATTTTTTTTTCTTTAACACGTCTTTTAACATGAACGAAAAGTCAATATTGTAACATCCCTTGATTAACTTTAGGAGGTATTGTCTGCTTTGGCTGGTCCTATACCGAATCTTATGGTTTTATCTTTTGGCGTATGAGTGGGCATCTTCCCAAGAGGTCACCCATGCGGGGAGTGATCCCACCTAATTACGATTAAGGAGTGCCGTTACATTAAAAGACACCTCTGTGAGTTATATCCAATTTTCATAATATACATATATATGGCTCTCCTCCTGTTTGATGTACAGTTCAATTCTTTCCTACACCCTTTGCCATCCTGGAAATCTACTAAGAGCCGCTCCTTATCTAAACCCTTTGACCTCAGCCACCACTTAAATCAATGTTAATATCAATTGGGTCGCTCAAACTTTTCTGAAGAGTGGGAAAGTATTTATCCATATCAAACTCAATGTTATTGTTAAGTGATTAACACTTGGCTACCTAGCGTACCCCGTGGGCACGATAATTTGTGCTTAGCCAGTTCAATTTACTGTAAGATAGTTGTCCTACTGAAACCGAATTAGTAAAAAAAAAAGGTTAATTTTCATGTGTAGTTGCTTCCAATTTTCATGTATTTATCTATATCAAACTCAATGTTATTGTTAATTTTCATGTAGTTGCTTCCAATTTCAGCACTATTAGGTGGGTAAAATCATTGACATTTTCAGCAGGATCTATTTCAGAGAGGCGAAAACTGTATATGACTGGTACATCACCTGCTCTCTTCGTATTTCGGTTAGGTCACCGTATCTCTGACCAGTGATGAAACCGAGTCCAGTTTAGTTCTTTTTTTTTTTTTTTGGTCGAAGAGTTTAGTTCACCTAAGGTCACACAACAAGACAGAAAGCATGTAGAGCGTTACCAAGTTAGAAACAACCCATCTACACACAAACTACAGCGATATAATTACGCCGCAAATAACCTTTGGATCCTACAAAGTCAAAGGTCAAAAGAAAAGAAAAATGGGCAATAACATTAGCCATGACTTGTCCAATTAATGTCTAGTAATGCATAGCTATTACATTGTATTCAACTACCGCGTTAAAGGTGGTAAGGTTGAGAAAGTATGTCTTTGCCGTTGCGACCCCGCTCGCCAACCTGAAAAAGCCAGTTCCGCCGACGATGGGCATCTCCCGGTAGGTCTCATATGCCGGGTTGTGGCCCATTATGCTCAGAGTGCTGCCATTATACTCCGGACTCGTGAATACGAGGTTGATGTTCATGAGTAGGCTCAGTGACTCCAGCCCAGCAGAGCCATAGAACCCTTGAGCCCGGCCCACAAGGGGGGACTCTGGCTCGGGTCCCTCGGTCAACGGGTCGTCGATCATGAAGACCACCCCGAATAGTGTCGGGGACTTCTTGGTCATCGTGGCTTCAGCAATGCGCACTGCTGTGGGACTCTTGCCTGAGATCGTGTCGTGGAAGTAGAAGTGGAGGCATGTGGTCTTACGCTCGGCGTGGCTAAGCCTTTTGAACCACTTGTCCACCTTCTTGGGGTCATCCGCCACGGCATGGGCGAGCCGTGCGGCCATGGCCACCAGAGCAAGAGCCGCCAGCATCACCATCGCCGTTAAACCTAGCTTTGCCATCTCTCTCTTTTAATCTGATATTGTGTGGAAAGTAGCTGCTTTTGGAAAGAATTAACAGGCGAAAATGAACCCAAGAGGAGACTTATAAGTAGAAGACGCCTTTAGAGACGGAAGCGACAGAAGTCGTCAAGTCATCGTCTTTGCGGTATTCAGTTTGGATTTGAAACTAATAAAAACAATATAAATGGCATCTTTGCACGTTCTAGGGGCTAAAAAATGGCACGCTCTGCAGGAGAGAACATGTTAAAGGACGCACATAAATTTCAAGAGAAAAAACAAACACCACAAATATTATAACTTTTATATAGTGATTCTTTTTATTATCAGAACTTTTTAAACAATTACTTAAACATTGTAACTTAAAAAAAAAAAAAAAAAAAAAAACGTTTATTTGAGTGACATTGGTGATTTCCCTTACTAGAAAATCTAACATGGCATTGAAATTCATAGTACTTGTAGTGACTTTGTTTAAAAAAGATTAATGACACTCAGGTGATCAGTCAAAAAGTTATAATATTAAAATAAACATATGTTAATTTCTTATCATAGGTTGAAACTTTGAATGTAGAAAAAGAATTACTTCAGCGTATTATGTTTCTTCAAATATAAGGAATGTTGATGGCGGACACTTTGTAAGAAAATCGCTAATCTACTATGAACGAAATGTTCAATCCAAGATTGTGTACAAATTCAATACACCTTTGGATAACGCTAACCTACTAAACCAATTGGATAGTGCGAAGAATCCACAGATCTAATTCTGATCGAGCCTCCTTACTTAGGTCGTCCTCTCCAATCTCCCTTTTACCATGACAGCCCTTGATGGATAGAACCCTAGAGCATGTACTTTCGGAAATGGAGAGGGGACCATAGCCATTTGTATATAATCGTGTCTAATGGACCCATCCATCACCTGTCACTATTAATCACTAACACCCATAGTAAGCCGACCTACCACATTTCTACCTGACCAGGATGTGTAAAACCCAGTACAATTCGAAAAAGTGATTGTACTAAGTTTTCGTGCATTGTCTAATATGCTTATAGTAGCCTGTTTCTGCAAATATAAAGTGATCTCCTAATCAATGCAATGCAAATTAATGTAGACACTTTCCAATAGGCTCTACTCTCTCACGTCAACATTCATGATTTTAATCGGAGAGTAATAAAATATCGGAATTCACGTGATTGGATACCGGCACTTGGTTTGTCATGAAGTTTCTCAAACCAATATTAAACCATACCAATACACTTTTCTTTGCAATGTGAATATTGAACGTGGACAATACACTTTTCTTTGCAACGTTTCTTTATTCTTAGCGTAGGGGTTGGTAGGTGTGTGTTAAGGATTCAACGCACAATCATAAGGAAAATAAAGAGTAAAAGCAAGAAAAAGAATTTGAGACACACGATTTTATTTTTGTTCACCATTAAAATAAGGCTACGTTCAGTAGATGATTATACTATAATTAGCATATCACACTTCTCTATTACATTCTTCAATTACATGACAAAGAGATTATATATACCGAGTAGCTATTTATAGTTCTAAACCTAAACTATTAATAAATTATGAGATCAAAGTTTAATAGTCATCTGGTGGTTTGGGGAGTATGAACCATGCCCCAATAGTGTGGGAATTAGCAAATACCAATGATAATTATTTTATCACTTTTCTACGCTTTGATGTAGAATTAGATGGTTATGGGTTTTGTTTCTCATTGAAACTTGGATTCAATTGGGCAGTCGGGACGGTGAGTTACTGTGATATTTTGCCCTCGATGTTATTTGGCTGCTAGGATGGTGTCTAGGGTTTATCATCTGAAAAAAAAAAAAAAAAAAAAAAAAACAGAGATGAAAAGGCGGGGCAACCGCAGTGGCAAATTTGCAAGATTCTTGGTGGAAGATACGCATTTTGAGAAGAAGAAAGAGACAGAGCTTAAGGTTCTTGTTTTTTAGTTGATTGAATGACTAGCTACATGCTAGGCCGTAAAAAATTGTTCATCCATTGTCTTGTCTTTTGGTCGAATCGCATGGTGTGCCAGAAAAAATACGAGATTAACATCTTTTCGTTCTCCATCATTTTGGTTTTTAGTTTAGGATGTCACCTTGGGGACCTCCAAGCATCTCTTGATGGTTTCGATGGAAAAATGTTGGCTCGAAAAACTGAAAAATAAAAGACATTTCCTCGATGTCACCAATGGTGGCAACTCTTCTTGACAACCGGAAAGCAAGGGTCCGTTGGTTGTAGGCATCTCCCGATGGGATTCCTAAGTCATGTTGCGATCCATGATGCTTAGGGTTCTTTCATAGAAAACGAGGTTCATGTTCACGAGCAGGCCTGACGGCTCGATCCCCGCCGAGGACGGAAGATGTCTGCTCGGGGTGTTTCGTCAATAGATCGTCCATCATCATCTTTATGCGGGAAATAGTCAGGACTTCTGGGTCCGCGCTGTCTTTCCACAGCGGCCGGCCAGTGGCGGAGCTCTTTCTAGGAGGTTGTGGAAATAGAACTGGATGTGTGCGGTTTTTAGCTTCGAATGTTTGAGCTTAGCGAACCAACTTGCCACCTTTAGGGTGTCATCGGCCATGGCGAGAGCAATCGGCGCATTGGCGGTCATCGTAGATAAAATCGCCGCTAGTGCTAAAACTAGCTAGCTTGATCGCTGGCTCTCTTTATTTGATAATCCAATCCTTAATTTATTCAGGAAAAGTCTTGAACTCGTGTTTCCTAGAGATGAATCTCAACTGCAGACTGAATCTAGTCAATATAGTAGTAACTTTTCAAATGTAGTTTTCAAAATTTCGCACCTGATTATGGTTATGACTCTCAAGAGATCATTCTAGCATAACATTAGCCGATGTGTCTTCACAATCTTTCCACCACTATGAACATGTTTTGTCATGTATGATCCTTAACTACACTAGATCTACTTAAGGAAAATTACCAAAAAAATCTTAAACCTATTGCAATTTTTCCAAATCAGTCCTAAACATTTTTTTTTGTTAATTCAGTTCTAAATCTTTTGCAATTATGTCAATTCAGTATATTCGGCCAATTTTGATTGGCTAGCACTGACGTGGATGCCAACTATCCGACCAACACTGATGTGGCCCTTGGCGGCGTGCCACCTGTCGTTTTTCTCGTCTTAACTAGAATTACGACCCTACACTATCAAAAATAAATTTTGATTCACAAAAAATCAAAAAGGAAGGGCAAACAATAGACGGGTGTTGGGATTTCCGTCCCTGAACGTCCGATGGCAACATTTCTCAAAATTTTGGCCAAAAACAAATTATAAACATCAATAATGATCAAGAAATACGAAAAACATCACTCTACTACCAATGTTGGAAACGGATTCCTGAAAAACAAACCGATGCTGGAATGATTGAATACTGAAAAGAAAACGCGGAAACATGCCCGAGAAACATATAACACCGATCGAAAGATATATTATAGAGACGAACATACCTTGTTTGCCATAGATTAAGTATTCGTTACAGTTTCAGAGGAATTGATTGAAGCCCTAGAGTTCCATTCTTCAAAAGGGAGTATACTATTGTCTCAAGGGAAGGAAAGGAATGCATCGTTTCATTCTCTTTTTACAAAACATCCCTCCTTTTTCATATTTGTACAGCAATTATTTTCACTTAAAAAATAACTACCCCTTCTTATGTGCCCTTCCTTAATGGGCCGGGTTTGGCTCAACATGGGCGGACGAGTTTGACTTGGCTCATAAAAAATAAAAAATAAAAACCATCAGGAAGGCTAAAAGCCCTAAGAAGGTCTTGACCTACTTTGGGCTTTTGGTATTTTGAAAATGCAAGTCCACTTTTACAATTCATCCATTGACCTTTTTTTTCCTGTGCATTCATCTTCCCCATACCCCATTGCCAGCGACTAGAGCTGGCCGCCAGTGGTTAGCTAGCTGTTGACCCGCAACAAAGTTTCATCGGATTTGATTTTTATTTTTAAAAAAAAATAATAAAAGCCTTTTGCAAATGTAAGATTTACCAAATGATATTTACGCAAAAGTCACTTTTTAATGCACTTTAAATTATAATTTACCAAACACTAAAGCATTTTGAAATACCCATTTACCTTAAAGGTGTTTGCATTTTCCCAAAGACATCTCCTCAAAGCCGAACTAAATGGGCCCATTATCCTCATAAGCGTTGACTTAGGGTCTATAAGGGAAAAACGAATGCGTCTTCCTGAAAACAACGATACAAAGCAAAAGAGTAATAAAAAATATTAATGTGGAACTAGAGGATCGACGTAAAGTACTCAAACTTTACGTTTTCAACAAAATCCTCTCTCTCTCTCTCTCTCTCTCTCTCTCTCTCTCTCTCTCTCGCAATGCGTCTGCAACTAGTGCCATGGCTTATCGCAGTGGCACTCAGTGTAAGACTGAGCCGAATGTGCTCAAGCTCGACATTGAACGCCATCTCAGATGCTGACAAAATCGTCAGCTTCGGCCAGTATGCAGGGTACATCACCGTGGATGAGAAGCAACAAAGAGCTCTCTTCTATTACTTCGCCGAAGCTGAAGCTGGCTTGGCTTCAGAGCCTCTTGTGCTTTGGCTCAATGGAGGTAAAAGCGTCTGGACTAGATTTGAGAGGGTGATGGTAAGAAATGAAATGAACATGTTGAAAAGCACTGGAATTTGCGTGTGTGGTGTTTGCACTTTGCAGGGCCCGGTTGTTCATCTGTTGGAGTTGGTGCTTTCATTGAGCATGGACCATTCAAGCCCAGTGGAGATGTGCTCCTAAAAAATGACTATACCTGGAATAAAGGGGAGCGTAAATTCCCTAAACAAAGGCGAGGAAAAAAAGTTGAGCGTATGCTCTTAACAACTTAAACACATTTGAACATGTTGTCTCTCGTCGCTCATAGGAAACCGAATTGTGTTAGAAGTGAAAATCAAACGCGGAAACCAGGATCGATTATAGACAAACCTCTAGCCATTGTTCGTATTCACTTTTGTCAAAAAATCCTGAAAATTCAAAGAAATATTGGGCACACTTTAATAACCAAATTCCCTCGCGTACTGATAGTGTATTCCAAAATTGAGAGGGTTTGTGTTAGATCTTGTGATTACTCGTTAGAGAAATATTAGGCACACTGTACTAACTCAATTCCCTCGCATATTGATGGTGTATTCCAAAATTGAGAGAGTTTGTGTTAGACCTTGTGATTACTCGTTAAAAATGAACGATCGTTCCTTTTATATACCATCTCCCATCGAGACAGTTATCAAATGAACAGTTGTCACAAAAAGGTACAAAGCGTGGAAACACTACATGTCGAATAACCGCCATTTTAAAGAGAAAATGTGAATCCGAAAATGTGGGATCACACAATAAATAACAGATTGGACCTTGTGTCAGATATATTGTTGTCAAGCATGAATGTGACGTTGATTGCATTCGCTCCATGGGAGATTCTATAATAGGCTAATGCTTGCATTTTTCAATTTATTTGCGGAAGCAAACATGTTGTACCTGGAATATCCTGCAGGAGTTGGTTTCTCCTACTGTGTCAATACTTCTTATTATAACTCCATCAACGGCAAGATAACAGGTTCTTTTCCTTGCAAATTGCAATATATTTTTAACAAATTAAAGTGCCGCCATGATCTTCAGATGTAATCTAAAGTTGAATTTAAGTACTATTACCAGCTAAACAATGCTTCCACATTTCAACGAGCGACAATGTCGCATTCCTCTACAACTGGTTTGAAAAATTCTTGGAATACAAGGAAAGAGATTTATTCATCATAGGAGAGAGCTATGCAGGTGAACTAGTGATTTAGATTTTGTGAACACTAGTTTGCGTGGTTGAATGAATCAGAAGTTCCATGAATGCAGAATTTTAATTTCTATCTAATTTCACTCTTACTAGGTCACCGATTTAGTCATTATGTCTACCAAGTTATTTACAGTAACAATCTTTTTCACATTAACATTACCTTTAGCTAAGATATTTCAAATGAAGTGGTACATGATGTTGATATGCTTCATTCGCTCATAATAAACTAGATTATATGCAAAATATATTACACATCGGTTAGCACAGTGTATATCTGTATATCTTGAAATTCAACCCGTTTTGAAATATATGAAATGGTTATATTATCAATGCACTAATAATTGAATTTATTCTAAACCGATCACTTATGAATTAATTAATTTATTAAGAGAGGCCATAAATGATTAAAACACGCACAACTAGAGAATTCTGTCAGAGATAGACCGCTCACCCATAAGGATCGATGAAGGAAATTACTACATTGTTAAGTCAATTAGTGAGTAAATATAAATCGATTCAATAGAAGTACGTAGACGGTTTGCAGGTGATTTCGCACAATTACAATACTCGTTGGAAGCAACCATAAATCAATTTTCTATTGATCTTGTACTCAGGATAAGTAATTGATTTCTCATGATTACATGACAATCAAGAATTGCCCGTGATTTAAAGAGGCACAAACGTGGATTGAAAATTATTGACCACGGGTCACACACGCGAAATCTCTAAAAGCCACTCCATAGTTTAGGTCGTACTAAAATCGCATTTAATCGATTTTAGCCATGAAATTTAATTTGGTATCAAACTTCAAGAATTTCAAGACCAACTTATTAGACGTCGCCTCATCTATTTGTCTATTTATTGATAAACTTTAAATTTTCGAATGAGGCTTAGCAGGTCGAAGATTAGAAGTTGAAAAAAAAGGAGCTAGGCCAAGCAAAGGCCCAATGGGCCTCACGCCTATAGGATGCGGCCAAGAGGAGCCAATTAGGCCTACCAAGCCAAGCCAAGCCAAGCCAAGCCCATCCAAGTCCATTTCAAGCCATTGGACCCAAGGACAAAATTAGGATTTTGTGTCAAAGTGGTGAAATGACCAAAATACCCTTTCTAGATGGTCTTGGACATTGAAGAAGAAGAAGACAAAAGGCAAGAAGCTTGGAGGAGAGGTTTTTAGAAAAAAATCTTATCGAATCTCTCTCTCTCTCTCTCTCTCTCTCTCTCTCTCTCTCTCTCTCTCTCTCTCTCTCTCTCTCTCTCTCTCTCTCTCTCTCTCTCTCTCTCCTCCTCCTCCTCCTCCTCCTCCTCCTCCTCCATCATTTCTCTCATTTTGCTCTATTTCTTCCCTATTATCCTCCTCCTCCATCATCATTTCTCTCATTTTGCTCTATTTCTTCCCTATTATCACCACCGATCACCACCACCACCGTTGTCCGTCACCGCCACTCGTCGCTTCATTCGTGCTGTCATCCATTCACACCATAGCCACCGTCCATTCATGCCACCATTGCCGTCCACAAGCCAAACCGACCTCATTGTCGAACCACCACTAGGCTACCAAACCCCTTTGTCATGCGCCCCTTAAGCCTCACTGAGCTACTGTCATTCAAGCTGCGAGCATCATGTTCTCATCATTGTCGCACTACCATCACTGTTAGCTCGCCAACACCGTAAAATCATGAGTTAACTTCCTAATCTTTAATTGGGTTGTTAATTGCATTTAGGGATAGCTTAGATTAAGGTTATAGTTAACGTTAATTAATGATGGTTTAGTGGATAGATTATTATAGCAAGTGATTAGTAAAGTTGATAGGTTATCAGCATTTGGATGATAAGCTATCACTAAATGGGTAATAAGCAATCGGTAATTAAGTGATAAGCTATCGAAAATAGATGATAAGCTATCGATAAAATGGTGATAATCTTTCACAAAATGGGTGATAAGTTATCAGAAAATAGGCGATAAATTATCATTAAGTAGACAATAAGTTATGAAAGATTGAGTGATAAGCTATCGGTTTAAGATCAATAAGCTATTAATAGTGCAATAAGTGGTGATTTTTATGTGTCTTATGCTTAACTTATGAGGTAAATTTATGCATGATTTATGTTGTTTCAAAATTGTGATGCCACAAAAATAATTGCCAAAGTTAAAAACCTTTATGCTATTTTAAAGAAAGGTTTTATTAACATATAAATGGTAATTTACAAGGTGTCGTGTTTGGTGCTATGTTTTACATGTCAAAGGGGGCAAAGGTGTTTTAAAATGGAAGTGTGCAAAGTTTAACGGATTAATTTTATGTACATGATCACGTGTGAATATTTTACTGTCTTTTTACGTGTGAAAGTTGTGGTAAATTATCGTTTGAGAATGAACCATGATTGCATTGGCTAGTTGATGAGAAATGAAATTAGTATAAGTTAAAAGTGTGCTCGTGTGGTCACTTAAAGGAACCCATCACCCAATGAGAGTATAGGGATGATGCCTGATTTTATCAAATGCCTAGCAGGGGTCTGGATGCCGAGTCGCAGTTGAGATCAAACCGATACTTCTTAAGGAATGTCATCTATGGTAAGGGTCCAAGATGATGCCATGACTAATAGGGCAAAACAATACTCTTGTTTTAACATCTTTAATTTTGAGCCATTTACAGGGTAAAAGAGAAGTTCAAACTTGGTTTCACCGGTTAAGCCCAGTTGTGTCTGCTTCCTCCAATCATTTCTTAGGCATGAACCTCAAGCCAAATAAGATAGTCGATTGTGGTCAAACTTGATTAGTCCTTGCCTGATGACAAGGCCTTCAAATCTGAGATATTCCAAGTTGCATTTAATGCCCTTGTCTTGTAGTTAATTAAGGAGCATCGACTGAATTGGACACATGGCACATTAGGCCTTAGCCTTGGAAGACAAGTATGAAACTTGGACTAGTCAAACTTTTTTAGAAAAATAAGTGTGAACAAATGTGAACTGATATGAACGCATTAAATGATGGGTGGAAAAAGGTGTCCCTATAGCCTAGGCCTAATCATACCTAAATATCTAAGTGTGAAATGTGGACTTTGGAGCTCATGAGGAAAGGAACACACACCCAAGAGGAAAAGAGAGAGAAGCCCAGTCAAGTTCAAACTTTGAACTCAAGATAAGTTCACATTAAGATCTCTGGGAATTTAGCCATTCAATGAGCAAGATGAAGTGTCCAAGCTAACTTAGGACCTAGTTGGAAACTTGGAGGATAAGGATGTCAAACAATTAATACTTCTTGACCAAGTAGGGCGCCACCTCTCTCCAATTAGATATGCTACCTTTGATTTTCCAAACTGATAGACCTTTCCTACTTTCTAATTTTATAGAACTCTTTGTACTTCGAATTTGGAGAAACTTCCTTCATGAAAGTTGTTCAAAACATCTTAATATATAACATACTTAAATTTCAGATTTTTTTAGGTGAAATGATTAGGACGAAGAATCTGCCCAGTATAGTGAAAACGGTGACCAAGCTGTTTTCTCAAATTTTCATAAAATCTTCCCTTTCGAATTTGGATATACTTCCTTCACAAAATTTTAAATTACATCCATATCTACAACATATTAAAATTTCAAAGATTTTTGTGAAGATTTGGATTTTGAATGAATCTCTCTCTGTGACCATTGAATCTGCTCGACAAACGAATTTTTTGGTCATGTTTAATGATTTGTTGCTCTTTCCACAGAATGAATTTGGCTTGGATTCTTTCATGAATGATGTTTTAAATCTCTACAACATATTAAAATTTTATAAATTTTTGAGCATGTTTAATAAGATAATGGTACAAATTTTGAAAGTTGTTCAAAACTGTTTTTGCCTTAGAATGGGAGAACCACACGCCCAACTTGGAGAGGAGGGGGCTGCACATTTAACTTGAGGAGCAAGCCAATCTAAAGTCTTATTGGCTTGACGATAAGGATACATTAAATACTTTTGGACCTTAGTGGGTTAGAGAGAAGAAACTTGGAGAGCAAGTTGGGCAATTAAGGAGAGAGGCTTAGTCGTCAACTTAAGTGCCCCCACAATAATTACGTGTAATTATTCCATTATGACTCAATCTCTTAGGTGGATCATTGGAAAGATGAGCAAGTGTCTCCCCTAAAAACTAGACTTGCCACCCATTTCTTTAGCTTGCTATCCCCTCAACCTAGATTGTCCACCTACATGAAGATGATTGGTCCACTTAGGAAGAACATCATGAGGGGTTTGTCTATAAATAGAGGCATCACCCCCTCTCATTTCTACACCACCCTCTCTTCATTCTTCACTCTCTTAATCTCACCCTCACCGCTGCCCTCTCCCTCTTTCTCATGGCCACGCACCTCTTGCCCATTTGCTCGCCTACAAGTTGCTCGGTTACCTAGGTCGTACCTTGAAGTATTGTAAGTAGAACTTACTAATATTTGGTTAGGGTGTTATGTTACGCCAATCCAAGCGTATGGCAAGTCCTTGATTGAAATGTTGTGACTATGTTCTTGCTTGAGGTTTGGTTGTGGTTGCTTGGATCAGTTTAGACCTTGTTCCTTGATTGAATTCAATTTTTGTTTGATGAGCTTTGGCTCGCCCTTTGCTTTGAGTTGCTTTGGAAAAAGCCCGATTCATGTGTTTATTGGATATGCTTTAGTTTTTACCTTGATACAAATCTATATGAAAAGCGTTTTTATGAAAGCTTGGTATTTCCTTACAAAACTATTTCTAATCGTTTTCACAAATGCATGTACTAGTTCATGCCCTAAGCTCCGAAAAGGGGTCTCGTTGGCCTTGAACGTATGTGGGATCACGTCCGATTAGTCCTTTCATGGTCTCAATGTGATATCGAGGTATATTATTCCCAAGCCAAATTAGGTACTAGATCGATGCTCAAACGTGTCAGATCAAGCCCCGATCCTTAATTCGCACCCGGCGTGTACAACATCTCGATTCCGATAAGTCATTTCACACACTTATGCATGGCACGCCTTTGAGCCCTTGAACTAAAAGCGAAGATAAGAATCAAACTGTGATGCTTGATTCATGGACACACGATGTACTAATTTATGCCGTCGATTGATAGATTCAGCGACGATGTCCCCTCGCTAACGCCTCATTAATAAGAATGAGATGCATCCCACGCCAATGGGATGCCTCGTCAAAAAGACAAGATGTTGTAATAATTCTAGCCATCACCCTTTGATTAGGGGACGTTGCCCAATTAAGTTCGGATGCCCGGTGAATTCCAGAAGAATTGATGGATTTCGACTATTAATAAATGAATCCTGGGTGCATGAGTTTCTCATATTACAGAATGGATCTTGGTTATGCTTGTATAATGTTAAGTGAGGCGTGAATTCCTCATACTTGAAGTGGATCTTGTTTATACTTGTACAATATTGAGTGAGGCGTGAGTTCTTCATGTTGTGGATGAATATTGGTTTATGCTTGCATACTATTGATTGAGGATTTCTCATGTTTCATCCAAGACAAAACTTTTGTTTTGCTATTGATCTGTCATCGACTAATGTTTTGGATGAATTGTATGTTTGTTGAGAGGCGAGGCATCCTCCTACCCGAAAATTAGTGGGTTTTACTTGCTGAGTTTATGACTCACCCCATTGTTTTTTAGAATTGTAGGCATTGAGGTCTCTCACTAGTGCTAGAGTTGTAGTCTTGCAAGAGGAGCTAAGGTTTACCCGGTCTTTGGAGCGTAGAAAATGTAGTGATTGTAAATATAATGGCCCATGACAAATGGGCCTGTAAATATAACTAATATAATTGTATATTTGCAAGTGGATGTTTTCTTGGCTATTTATTGTTGTCTGGGAGTTGTTTGTAATGCTTCCACATGTGCTTAATGAAAAGATAAAAAGAACGGGATGGCAACAAGCCTAGGACGTCGCGAAAATAACCCCCACCACTTGCGATCCTTGGAATGGAGTTGGGGTCGTTACACTTGTGTTGATTGTGCCCTGAGTGGTCATAATAATTAGAACACATGTGAATGCATCATGGATGGAAAATTTATGAGATGTCTTCTGATTTTGCGTAATATGTGTTACATTGTTGTTATCCTGTGATAGTTAAAAAATGCAGGGTCTATTGACACCTGAAATTTTATCGACATTTTTTTAAACGTCCATTTAGTTTGCATATAAAAAAAAAGAAATAAAAAGAGAGAGAAAGAAGAAAAAGAAAAAGAAATAAAAAAGCAAAAAAAATATAAAGACAAAAAAATGAATGAATGAAAAAAAAAAAGAGAGAAGAAAACAAAAAAAAGGAAAAAGAAAAAGAAAAAAATGAAAAAGGGTGCTCGTGAAGCAAAAGAAAAGGGGGGCCACTTTCAGAAGGGAGGCTCTCTTTCCCGCTCTCTCGGACGCTCTCTCTCTCTCTCTCTCTCTCTCTCTCTCTCTCTCTCCCGGTTCCCGCTCTCTCGACTAAAGGACCAAACGGACTCGCACACTCCCTCTCTTTGGCCGTAACAACCTTCTCTCTCTTTGGATTTCTTCCCCATCTCGGAGGCCAACGAAGAACCCTCCGGCGCCGGCCATGGCTTCACTCCCTCCCTCGACGATTGCCTCCAAGTCTCGCGATGCTCCTCTTGAGAAGTAGAGCGCCGGATCCGGCATCCTCACGATCGGAGACTCTCTCTCTCCCGATCAACTCTAGAAGACGGAACAACTGTTGATCGAGGAACTCGTGGTGCGAGACTCGAAATCGCGCCAAGTTGTCGAAGCTATCAGTTCGGTTCCGAGGGTAGGGATCCGAAGGCGGTGACATCGGTGGTCGGAGATCAGTGCTTTCTCTCGGTTGGAGCTCGATCAGTTAGGGTTTTCCTTTATTCGCGTGATCGGAGGTGTGGGAGCTCGCCGGATCGGACTCTCTCTCAATCGTTCATTCTCTCTCTAGATCTGGGGTTCCGGTTCAGCTCCAAGGATTGAGCTTCGAGACCAATCGACGACATCGGCGATGACGGCAACAACGGTGACGATGGGACGTTTAACCATTTTTCTCTCGGCTCTATCGTTTGCTCGACGGTGAGCTCTTTTTCTCTCTCTCGATCCGCTGAGTTTTTGGTATCTGGTTTCTCTCTCCTGTTCACTCCCTCTGACGTGAGCTCTTTTTCTCCCTCTCGATCGCTCTCTTGCGCACCCTATCTGACCCGCTGGAACGGTCGGTCGAGGAGCTTGAAGTTTAGGGCTCAAACAGCGTCGTCAACAGCAACGGTGACAGTGACGGCTTCTAATCCTTCGCCTATTCATTCAAGGTAAGCTTCAGCCCTTTCATTGCTGGTAGGTACTGCAGCCTTGTGATTAAAAAGGAGAGTTTTTTTTTATGATGTTGTCTGGTTCATGCGAATTTTGGCCTTGTCTATATGCATGCTGCGATTGCGAGGTCTTGGGTGTTTATTGTTTTTTTTTTTTAATCCCTACTCAAGCTTAGTCTCGGTGCTCCCTGTTTTTCTTGCGCCTATTTAGCGTTCGATGAAATGCCTAAGCTAAACGCACGTTCATAGTCTTTACTGTGCTCGAGGCTTGCTGTCCTTTTGTACTGTGCTCGAGGCTTGCTTCTTTCTAAATATTTTGTAATGGATGCCATGAGCTCTTGGATTTGGTCATCATTTACTAGATTCGACAATTGTTACAAACAGAGCTACAATTTGTAAATGGTTAAATGTTCTGTTTCCATGCTCTACTTTAGTGACCTGTGTTTGCCATTTTCACATGACTTTTTGTGATTAGATTCTAAAGTTGATGCCAAAATGAAAGTTGTTCATTAGGTTCCAATCTATATCAAATAAAAATTTTGTGATAATTGAAGATCATTTACCCAGGTCGAATATGTCTAGAATATCCCTGACTTTGTTTGAAATTTTGCTGTTCTGATTGGTTCTCTGTTTTGGATGACCTTTTGTACAAATGACCTGATATGAGCTGGTTCTTGTGGTTTTCTGTATTTGATGCCTTCATGAGAGCTGAAGATGGTTCCACTAGCTTTCCAACGAGCTATAATACACCCTGATCCGATATCATTAGCCACATGAAATTTTCTTTAAAAGTTAGGAAGTAATTCTGGAAAATTGTTGTGTTCTGCTCTGATGTGAAAATTCGTATGCCTGTTTGGACTGATATGCTTCGGTCCTTGGAATGAGCTGGTAGATGATATTATTAGGACTTAATGTCTTCCAAAGATTTGTAATAGACTTCTCAAGCTTTCCATAGTCATATTATATACGCGATTTGACTATCGTTTGCCCTGCCTAATGAATGTTACCATATCAATGTTTGATTCTGGAAATTCAGAGGATAGATTCGACTGATTTTCATTCGTGCTATAATTTCTATGATGATTTTTTGACGAAGTTGTATGCATGAAACTTGTGCCTCATTGTCTTCTTGACATTTGAAACACTTGTTACAAGTTTCACATTAATGCATGGCATATCATATTTGAACCTCGTTTGATGTGAATATCATGCACCCATTTGGCTAATTGCAATTGAAATTTGTCAAGCATGACATTCTCAGTTCCAAGTCACTTTGCAATGTTAATAACTGTGTGACTTCTTTGCATTCTGATTGAGGGTTAAATGTCTACCCAAACCTTTTTCGCATTCAACCTTATGTCATGTGCAAGTTTCATAGTTTTGTACATTATCTAGGTGATCTTACGAACCTTTAAACATGCCTTGTTTTTTTGTCCTGTTTGTGACTTGAATTTGCTGGATTCATGTTCATGTCTGATGCCTATGTTTGTTCATTATAATAATGATTTCTATGCGTTGTCTTAGTCATATAAGATGAGGCAAGGGATCCTTATTTCTTAGATTAGGTTTAGAATAGGATCCTAAACATGAATAAAGCATGAAGATGGTGAAGGTCGATGTCCATTCCGACCATTGTCATGTTCTATTTGTTTTCCCGACATATGTCTCGGGTTCCATGCATTGTATAAAACACGACGAGTTGCGGATTTCCTTTCTTTCTCGATTGTTTTCTCTTTTATATTTTTAGAATTGCATGATTAGGTTTAACTGATTTTCTTGATTGTTTACTTAATGTCTTGCACTTTCAATTTTATTGATTGTTTTCCTTTCTTTTTTTAGAAATAGAATAGAATGAAAGTAATCCACCACGCATGATCATTTAGTATAGAATTGACGATCTTGAAAATATAAAAAGAAATGCATGCACATGTTATGAAAAACATAATATATTGTTTAGGTACCGAAAGGGCGCTAATAGCAATATTAGCGTAGTCCAAGTCCCCGAACCTAGATATCTGGTTACGTAGGAATCGAGAGAACACTCCCGACCCTCGATTGGGTTTCTAGCCGACCCCCAAAATGAGGCTAGTGGCGAATCCTGTATATTTTTAGGTTGTTATAAACAACTAGATCACATAAATGAACCTACTGTCACGCCGGGTACGAGCTTGGGAGAGCTCGCGATCTCGTAAGGGAACTCTTGTGATCAAGTACCCCTAAACCCGACATTTTCCCTCCTTGGACTTTTCAAGGGGTGGCGAGATCGAGTCGCGACAGGGGCATATGCCAAGATGAAGTAAGAATATGTCATGTTGCACGTTTAGGTTGCTTCTGAAATGAATTGACATCCTAATTGAGGCTTGCATTATTGACTCACTAAGATTTTATCTCACTTATTGTTGTTTAAATGTTTTTAGGCCTGTAGTCATGAATGTGCACCCTGGTCCTTTTGGGGTCCCCGTGTGCTCTAAATGGACTGTGGTCAAGTATGCAATGACGAGGACCAAGGTGACTTTTCTAAACTACACCTCTACTTTATGGGTTAACAAGGGAGTAGATCATCTGATTCCCCATCATTTTGTGGCCTGGTTCATTAGATTCAATGGGGATCCCATTGGTCCTTTTCCAAGGTTGGATGGCTTGCTTTAGCAAACCAATGATGATGTGGGAATCATTTTTTGGATAGCTCTCGTGATAAAGGAGTTGGCTTAACCACAACCTTTCTAACCCTTTTGGTATATTGGTTGCATAGAAAGTCGCATTTTTGGAATGGACTTGTAATTACTAAACTTCCTAGGGTTAACAATAAATAAATAAAAGTAGTGCTTTTGGAAATGTTTGCAATTGTGTTTATATTACCCATGCTATTATGTTTGATTGGGCGTTTATAATATGCTTCCACTTGTGTTTAATCAAAAGATGAAAAGAATGGGTTGGCAACGCGTCCTAGAACGTCGCAACTAATTGATCGAGGAGGGATGTTCACGCGCTCGAGGGTTTGGGGCATGACAATATAAACACTTTTTTGGTCTAACCCAACGTCTAAGAACAAACTTTTTAGCCACATCGCTTCCTTCGCTATAAAGGCTAATGTCATGTACTCTATCTTAGTTGAAAACAAGTCAACATGATCCTATAACGAAACTTTCCAACTTACTAAACCACTTGCTAGTGCAAACATGTACCCTACTAAAGACCTGCAATTATCCAAGTTACCGGCGTGATCCGAATCCACAAAACCAGTGATCTTACTGCCATTGCTGTCCACCTAGTACACTATACACACGTCTGTTGTCCCTTCAAATATCTAAAGATCCATTTCAAAACTTTCCAATGAGATTTACCAAGACGCATCATATAGCGACTAACTATCCTTACAGCTTGTGAAATATCATCCCTAGTTCATGTTGTAGCATACATAATACTACCAATGTCACTAGAATAAGAAATACGGGACATATGCCCATCCTCCTTCTCAGTCAGCAGTGATAATTTATCTTAAAGTTTAAAGTGCTTTAATAAAAGTGTACTTATAGATTTCGCCGACTGAGTATTACAACGTACTGCAATCTTCTCAATATATTTTTTCTGAAATAGACGTAAAATTCTTGGAGCTCTATCACGCAAAATCTCTATACCCAATATCTTCTTTACAATAACTTAATCTTTTATCTCAAACTTAGCACTCAACCACCTCTTCAACACAACAATATTAGACATATTCTTAACTGCTATCAACATGCCATCAACATATAAAAGTAGATAAATCAAAGAACCATTCTTCAATCTCCTAAAATAGATGTAGCTATCCATTTGGCTTTTTGAGTAGTCCTAATGAGCCATGAAGACATCAAAATGCTTATACAATTGCCTAAGAGACTGTTTCGATCATATAAAAATTTCTTTAACAAGCAAATATTATCCTTATCCAAAATAGCAAATCCCTCTAGCACCTCATGTAAATTCGCTCCTCCAACTCATTGTAAAGAAACACAATTTTCATATCAAATTGCTCTAACTTGAGATCTTGTACAGCAACTAAGGCAAGTAAAATACGAATAGAAGTATGTCCTACCATAGGATAAAACATCACATTATAGTCAATGCCCTCCCATTATGTATATCGCTTCACCACAAGTCTCGAATTATACCTCATAGCCTCGACATCAAGAATGCATTCATTTCATTTAAAGACCTATTTACTTCCAACAATCTTCTGACTCTTTGGTACTTTGACAAGCTTCCATTTCATATTTTGATGGAGTGGTTCCATCTTTTCACTCATAACTCCTAGACACTATAACGACTCCAAACTAGCCATCGCCTTAAATTAAGATAAAGGCTTGTCTATCTCCACCTCATCATCCATAGTCAATGCATAAGCAAAATATGTATAACCACAATGTATTAGTGATTTAATTTGCCTTTTCTGTCTGTGTGCGATTATAATGTGCTACAGCTGTGCTGGTTGTCCACTATCATTGACTTCAGGAACTGCAACTTCATCTACAGTCTCAATTTCTATTGCCTTATAAGTCTCGAGAGTCTCCACCTGAAGCTCCACCTCACTAATGACACTATGATCTATCTTATCTACTAGTCATGTCTCAAAACTCCTTTATTGAAGCATTGCAGTCTTGTTGAAAATCAAATCTTTACTGATTAGAAAATTAGGTGATTTGGGATCAGTACACCACAGTTGGTAGCCTTTCAACCCATGTGCATAATCTAAAAGCATGCACTTCTTTACCCTCGGCTCAAGCTTACCATAACTTGCATGAAAATATATAAGATATCTGAATATACGTAGTTCGGATTAATTAACAAATTTCCTTGACCATATTTCCTTATGAGTCTTCTGCTCGATAACAAATGATGAAGATTGATTAACTAGATAACATGTCATGTTCACTACTTTGACCCAAAATTTATTGCCAAGTCCTGCATGCGAATGCATGTATCGAGCTCACTCAAGCAAAGTTTTGTTCTTCTATTCTACCATGCCATTATGTTGTGGTGTCCTAAGTACTATGGGGTGTCTCACAATCCCTTCAATCTTGCAGAACTCGGTAAAATCTTCACCATAGAACTCTATGATATTATCAATTCTCAACCACTTCATTTGTTTATTTGACCGCTTTCAATCAATGTCTTAAATTTTGTGAACCGATCAAACACATCATATTTATGCTTTAAAAAATTTACCCATAACTTTCTCGAATAATTGCCGATAAATGTCAACATATGTCAAGCACCTCCTTTCAAAGGAACAGGAGATGAGCCTTGAACATCTGAATGAATGTATTTAATTAGTCGCTTGGTCAAATGAATAACTATAGTAAATTTAATTCAGCGTTGCTTCTCAAAAATACAGTGCACACACAAGTCTAGCTTCCCTGTCTTCTAACCCTTCAACAACTCTCTCTCACTCGGTACTGTCATACCTGCCTCACTCATGTGATTGAGTCTAGTCAGAGTATGACTCATCTAATGAAACTATAGCAGTTTTGGTCACAATCTCTCATAATAAATGATAGGGAGTATGCACCTTCTTCATTTTCATCATTGTTATGGCACGTTGAGAGATATTAAGTACTCCACCTTCAGCGGCATACCTACACTCGATGTCATGAGTGTCCCTAGAGAAATAAGGTTCTTTTTTAGCTTTGGTACATACGTCACATTTGTCAATATGTGCATCGCCCCATTGTGCATTCAAATGCAAATTGGCCCTATCCCCACAGCCTTACAAATTGCGTTAATCCCAAAAAGAACTCTACCACCATTTGTAGTATGGTAAGTAGTAAACTAGTTTTTATGATGCGTCATATGATAAGAACGCCCTGAATCTCGTACCCATTTGCCTCCTGACGAACTAGTAGTCATGCATAAAATAGCTTTTGCATCACTAGTGCTCTATTCGGTAACATTCACCACACTAGTTTTAGCATTCTACCTATTACCTTTGTTCCTCTACTTTGGACAATCTCTCTTGATGTATCATTTCTAGTGACACTCAAAGCACTTCAGACGTCCCTTGGACTTTTTATAGCATGATTTCAATTTGCTTCTACCTCTGCTACCACTAGGTTATCGATGTTGTTCTCTACCCCGAATCGTTAGTGCTTATGCTATCCCTTGTATCAAACCGTCATCTTGCAACTTTCTCTGCTACTCCTTAAAGAGTAGAGAGGATTTTACCTCTTCTGACCATAACTCTAGTAAAGAAGCTAACAACATCATGCGTCATTCTTCATTATCAAGTATCTTACTAATGATCTTCAAATCTATTGTAAGTTTATTAAATTCATCCAAGTGGGATCTAATAAACGTACTTTCAGTATATCCAAATTGAAATATTTTATTTAGCATGTACAAGCAATTGTTCAAACCTTTTTTTTTTTTTTTTTTTTTGCATAGAGTGCCTAAAGTTTTGCCTATAATGCTACGACATCCTTTTCCTCGGCCACCTCTATTAGCATCCCATCCAACAAGTTCAACAAGATTGTACTCTTTGTTCTTTCCATTAGCTCTACTCCCTCAGAGGCTTTCATTATAATCGACAACTCATATTCACCATCCAATGTCTTAGCTAAACCTTGGGTTTTCAATAGTGTATGCATCTTGATGCTTCATAATCCAAAGTTATTCCTCCTGTTAAACTTTTCAATTTCAACTTCCGTCTCAGACATAATTGCCATAATAGAATTTCAAGATAATAATCCGACAAACAAAAGCCCTAAATCACAATAAAAAAATCTGATCCCAAGCTCCAATACCAATTGTTGACTTATAATACGTGGAAATGACAAAATCTTGCAAATTAAGTCAATGCGCAATCACCATAAAAGTAAATGAGGAATAATAGGATATTAGAAATTTACATGGTTCAGTCCGAGTGTCAGTATCTACATCAACGAGAAAAATCAATAGTAAATAATTTATTATAATCGGAGAATTAGAGTTTATAATCGCCAATATACTCGAGTGTTTCCTACACATAGATTTAAACACAATTTAAAGTGTTTACAAGTAAACAATTCAATTTAGATGTAAATTCACTGCACAAATCACCATATGTTCAAACCAAAGCAATACTCTTCTCATGTGATTGAAAATCAAGAATGTGCATCATTCTTGAATTTTTCCCTTCTTTGTATGGCGATTTGCTTCTTGTCGGCTTTCTGGCTTTGTGCGGCTCTTCTTAGCTTCAACGGCTCCTCATTAGGCTTCTTGGCTATATATACAAAGAGGGGGACCCACAAGAAATCCTTTCTTTTATTTTACACGGATTCTGTGGGAAGAGTTAGGGTTTGGCAAAAGAGCTCGCTACCTTTAAAAGTTATCCAAATATAATAAAATATATGTGACCCTTTTTGTCTTGTAGTGGCAAATGATATTTTCTAGGGGTGTGCAACCGGATCGGGTTTTTCCTGGTTCCCAGTCCGGCCCACCCGGAAAACAGGGTCAAGAACCGGTTCCGATTGAAATCGGTTCGGGAACCAGTTCTCAAAACTCAAACCCTATTTGAACCGGTCTGGGAACCGGTTCTGAGGGATTACCCACCCAGGAACCAGATCGACCGGATTGATTTGGGAACCAGTTGGAGAACCGGTTTGTAAGCCACCCCCAAAAAGACCAAAACGCAACCCTAATCTGTTTCTACTTTCTATCTTTACCTCTTAGGGCCAACCTTGCTCCGACATGCTGGCGCATGTCTTCTTCATGATCTCGTCCTTCGCCGATTTGGCGCGGTACATGCTCTTGACCGCGGGGAGTTCCCATTCTTGCTTTCTGGTTCCGGGGAAAGAAGTTGTTTTGTCTACAGTTCCGTGTGGTGTTGATGATTCTGAGACGTGGATTGTGATCAAAAACCGAAATTTCCTCGCAGGGCGAGCGAGGTGTGCAAGAAATGGAAGCGTGGGGTGAAGCTGTCGCTGGGGCGGAGGGAGAGGCTCAGCTTCGTGGGGCTGAAGATGGACAACGATTCCACCGCCCGCGTCATTCACCAAGCATACGCCCTCCGTGAACTCAGCATGTACTCCCTCTATCTCTGTCTCTATCTCTCTATTTACCGTGCAGCATGATTGATGGAGGGTTGTTGGCAATTTGTTAGGATTCTTCTTGAATTTGGAGATTGGTACATGGAGGATTAGTTACTTAGGAATTGTTTGATGATTAGCTTATGATGTGTCTCTATGGATTTTTGAACTTTTGCTGATTGAATTGTCCGCAGTTCAAAGATTTGTTGGGGCTGCCATATTACCGATGAAGGGCTATACATAATTTCACTGACAAAATGCGCGGCGAAGCTTACGTCCATCTCTCTATTGAGGATGATAGGGGTCACCAACCAAGGTGTTGTTAAGCTAGTATGTTTGTCGTTTCGAAGTGATGGTTCGCTTCTGCAGATGTTATACGGTAGGCTTTAGTCTTGTTCTGTGGTTGGAGCGATTTCTAGGTGTTGATGGTTGTTTCTTCATTCAAAGTTCTGATGCTAGTGTTCCTCAGTGATAGTGCCGGTGTTGCTTATTAGTCATATTGTGCAATCTAATAAAAATCAGTGCAAGAACTTGAAATTGTCAATGTACCTTGCTCTGTTGATGATTATATGTTTTATTCACATGCCACTTGTCTATGGGATAACTGAGCCTGAAGTTCTCTCACAATCCAGTCCTAACTTTTTGGAAAAAAAGTTTGACCATCAAGTCCTTTTGATGCATGAGGCTTAGAACTTCTTGTGTGCTTTCCCCATCATCTGACATATGGTAGTCGGTATATCCTGAGAGACCTACCCTTTAGATCGATGAAGTGTCACAACAGTTTGTCACTGAGCATCATTCTATAAAACAATCTCGATCCATACTCCTGATTTTTTGTCTCAACACATGCTCCCTCGTGGACATGTCGTGTAGCATTGTCCACCTCATATGTATGTAAATTTAGCTTCTTGATTGAGCCATTTCTGCAGATTGCAAGAGCTACTGCTTTGCAACATTTGAATATCGGCAGCACATTCATCACCGATGAATCATTATATGCAATTGCCAATAGCTGTCCACATTTGAAGGTGAGTTGCTCTGGGTGTTTACATATGAGTATTGTGCAGCAATTTTTATACAAAATAGGTTTCAATATAAACAGGGTTAATCATGTTCTCGAACCGGAAAAACAGGGTGGGTCAGGAACAGGGTCTAATGCAAATAAGGTCGGATACAGGGTCCAAAAAAAGAGAACCGGTTATAACATGATCGGGTACAGGGTCCAGATCTAGACTCTACCCACCCTGAATTTGATCACCCATAATATTTTCCTTGCTTTCTTTTGTACATCCAAAAACAAATCCAAAAAAGAAGAGCTTCTTTGTCCGATTTTTAATCAATTTTTTTCAATAAATTTAATTTAATAAATCGTTATTTAAATTTAAATTTGAGATATTTATTTATCAATTAGAACTAGCGAGTGGTGTGATCGCATGGTATCGAAGGCCAGCGTCTCATGCCCACCGTCACTCGTATCGTCTGATGCGAAAGCTACTTCGCCGATGCTGGCACCGCTACTCTATGCGTGCATGCATGTGCTTTTGTACCGTGAATCTTCGTGGGAGGCGTCGGGCCCGGAGTACAATGATTGCTCCCCCCCCCCCCAAAAGAAAAAAAAAAAAAAAGCAAAACCAAAACCAAAACCATACATATGCTTCCACGTGGATTTGAATACTTGGATGACCACTCGATCCATGCACGTGTTTCTTGTGGTCGAGCGAATCAATGTCCGCCAAGTATTCCCGATCCACAATGGAATCAAATCTTGCTGAGTCACTGAATCACGAGAGACGATTACGTACATTTACCCAACTTTGCAAAGCTGGCTCTCTCTTCTTTCTTCGCATGAACATCCTGATAGACGTACGCCTGCATGTTCGAAGAGAAAGGATAGATGAAGAAAAGGCACTGGAATACATGCCGAGACATCCTTGAAATAACTTATTTGAGGTATTGTCTCTTATGGCCCGTCTCATATCGAGTTTCATGATTTTGTTTTTTAACATATAGGTGGGCACCCTTTCAAGAGGTCATCCATCTTGGGAGTCCTTCTATTTGAGCACACTTAACTTTGGAATTTTAAGGGTAAGCATTATCACTGTGTCAAAAGATGCCTCCATAAATTAATTCCAATTTTCGCACGCACACGTGTGTATAATTTATCTCAATTTTTACTTCATTCGTCATTTTAAAAGTTGTCATGAGCTGCTCCTTGTTCAGGCTCTCTGATCTTCAGAACCAATTCCTACTTTCATCAAACTAGCTCGTTACAAGCCCATCAGCTTTTGCATAATTCGTCATCAAACGATACACTTATTAGAGGGGGTCTTGCTTTGATATCATATTATGATATTCCTAAAATAACTCACTCAATGTATTATCCGCTTTGACTATTCTCAATAAAAACAATCTGTCCATACACCAATTCCGTTTTTAGGAACCAAGAACTGGATTGGCACTTTCAGAACGAGACCACACTGGCCGGTTCGGTCCAGTTCAGACAAATCTTAGTTTGATCGATCGGTCCATTTTGCTTACCCCTACATATATGAGCGATAGGTAGAGCGAACAATATCATGCTGACAGTGGACCAAGATGGGAATGTTAGTTCTTATCCCGCATTGCCTAACTATAAATGGTCGGGATGGTCGGCAATTTTCGCCTCCAGCAATTCTTGGCTTAATCATCGAGCATTGTCATCGCTCCATAGTTTAGAGAGAGTGCACAAGTTTCGGACTCTTAGCTGAGGGTGTGCTTTCACTTGATAAAAAGGGATAAGAAACTGAAGGTGTCTTCTTCAATCATAAGTTTCCGTCTAAGAACATCAAGGTCGAGCTGTTCCCTTCATATTAGCAAACAATTTAGTACCGACACCAACTGGGCGTTACGAAGTGTGACTCGGCCTATGATTGATTTTTGGACAGTCCTCTGCAAGTCAAATGATTCGTTCACGAAACTAGTGGCGTGAATTTGCCTCTGTCTTGCCACGTGATTTGGAGTCCTCTCAAGCATGCTTGAGACACACTGGGCCTTGGTGAAGGAGAGTTTTTACTGTGTTTTCCTCCTCTCGCTGGTAATGAGATGAGACTCCTGTTCAGCGTGCCAACTTGAGCTGAATCTGTCCGAACGTAGTAAATTCAAGCCAGACTAATCTCGGCACTTTTCCAGATTCTAGTTTGACTTTCACTGAGTCAGTGAAGGAACGAATTTTGCTTTAATCTCCAACGAATGTCTCAAGAATCTCATCTATCAGGAAACGATTTGCATCATTAGCTAGGACGCATGAGCATGCATGAGTCTTAGGATATTTTGCTTTTCATGTTTCTTTTAACGGGAACAAAAAGTCGACATGCCCTTACTCCTTTCTTTTCCGTCTCTATAAATAGCAACTTACTTCCAGGCTCCAAGAGCAAAGCAAGAAACCAGCAACTCACTCACCCTCAAGCAATTATGTCCCAGACATGGCTCATCCTAACAGTAATCACCTGCTCAATCCTCATGCAGGCATGCAAGCCAGTGACATCTCTCTCCGATAGAATCGTGAGCTTGCCCGGTCAACCAAGCATCAATTTCAGCCACTATTCAGGTTATATCACAGTGGGTGACTACCCACCAAGAGCTTTCTTTTACTATTTTGTGGAGGCAGAGACAAGCCCTGACTCTAAGCCTCTTGTTCTCTGGCTAACTGGAGGTAACAAAACCGCAGATCCCTCTGTTACTCATGAAAACTTCAATGCTGTCTCCTCTGTAAAGTTCTATGTACTTCATCCTTCAATTATAGCAGCAGAATGAACATCAAATCTTAATAATTATGCATTTTGATCTGTCAAGCAGGTATACACAATTTGTTCAATTATTTTGATAGTTTATCTCGCCTTTTCTTTTTATTTTCTCCTAATGTAGGGCCTGGCTGTTCTTCTTTGGGGTATGGAGCTTTCACTGAGCATGGCCCTTTCAAAGTGAAGGGAGTGGATCTGGTAAAACGTGATTACAGTTGGAACAAAGGAACGTTACTTTTTGAACTCAAATTTTTTAGCTGATGTGACGAACTTTTTTCTTGCCTATGTTCATATGGGTTAGCAACTAGATATCCGCTAAACAAGCAAAATCTAGTGATATCATTTTTTAAGAGCCACTTCATAACTGTGAATAGAACAAACATATCATGACTTTCTTTTGATATGACGCTGATTAGGTGCTTATTAGTGAGGAGATAGAAGCTAATGCTTCCTTGTCAGAAACCTTTCGCTTGCATTCCCTGGAAATATGACAACTGAATTGGCTTAAAATATTGCAGTGGCCAATCTCCTATACTTGGAGTCTCCAGCGGGAGTCGGCTTTTCTTACTCAACTAATCAGTCATTTTACAAGGGCATTACTGACAACATAACAGGTGTAATGATCAACTCTGCTATTTGATAGGAAAGAAAAATGAAGCTTTGGTTATTTATGACTCTAATCACTACAGTTAACTTATTCCGTGAACATTGTAAATGCAACTGATAAATGGTTTCCCTTCTACTATAGGACAAGACAATCTAGTGTTCCTGCAGCGCTGGTTCACCAAATACCCGCAGTACGAAGGGAGAGACTTCTTCATCACCGGGGAAAGTTATGGAGGTACCATTTCAGTTGTACACATAGATATTAATCTGATCGGATCGAGTGAATTGATTTAGGATTATGGAGTCGGTCTAGTTAAATTCCACTATTTAGGCAAACTTACCTGCATATTTTTTAAATATGTACCTATTTCAGGACTTCTAGAGCAGATCTAACGAAACCAACCAGAAAATTAATGACTTGATCGTTTTTTGTACCCAGGTCACTATGTGCCAGAGCTTGCACGGCTCATTGTCCAGTCCAAGGTGGAGATAAATTTAAAGGGCATAGCGGTGAGTCTTTTTTATTTCATTAACAGTTCTATGATTCAGAGTATCAATTCCTATTCGATCCCTTTTTTGAATTGCATGAAATTATGATAAGATCTATTCAATAAAAGGAATCGATTTTAAGAGACTCCTAAAGCCCTTTTTGACTATTATTCCGCTTTTTCCCCTCCAATTTGACTACTTATTTGGCCACAATTTGCAGATTGGTAATCCTTTACTGGATTATGAGGTTGATACGAACACCATGACCACATTTTACTGGTCCCACGGGATGATGTCAGACCAAACCGAGCTACTCTTTCAAAACGTCTGTAATTACACTCGGCTTTTGCGTGAAATCAGATCGAGGAATCTGACTTCCGAATGTGTAGAGGTTGTGATAAAGGCAGCAAAAGAACTTAATGATACCAAGGTGATCGATAAGTACGACATCCTCGCTGACATCTGCCTAACGTCGGGGCAATCCACATTGAACATTTTCTATAAGATGCTCACCACAGCGCATTCATTGCCATCCTCCCTTGCATCAGAAGACTTGATCAACTATCAAGTGAGAGCGAGACCAAGACCGAATTTCGAATCAGTAACTGCTAGATAGAACTATTATATCCATGTTCCGGAAGCTCATTCAACTCATTCCCTGCATTTTGTATTTTGCATACAGAACTTTTTGGAAACTAAAGATCCCTGCGAAGAACAAGATGTCATCAAGTATTTTAACCGTAAAGACGTACAGGATGCACTCCATGCCAAGCTTGTTGGAGTCGGACACTGGAACACGTGCAGCGAGTACTTATGCTCCTCTCCTTTTGCCTCTCCCTGGAAATAGTGGCATAGCATTGCAGCTTGTCACAGTAGAAGTAAAATTTGAATCAGGAATTCTTTTGAGCTCACTCAATTCTTCTTTAGAGGAAGCTTTCTTGCTAAAGAATTAAGGACTAAATGGACTAGGAAAATGATAAACTCAGATTGAGTGAAAATAGATGATCAATCATCAAACCGCATGAGTTTCTTCTGTCATATGTTGTTCTAATCACGGTATCAAGCACATAGGTAACCACAAAAAGATTTTATGCAAATGCCTATTACTATCACCATCACATGATAAATTCATCTTATCGGTTAGGCAAGTGTCGACAAGATTAGCATCTGCTTACTGATTAATATGTTCTGTTCTTCTGCAGTGACGTCAATAAAAACTACAGATTTGAGGATCTTTATATAAGTATGATCCCGGTCTTGGGAGAACTTGTCAAGTCTGGCCTCCGAGTCCTTGTTTACAGGTCTATCATCAAATATTCCTCTAAGATTGATTGGCTTTTACGATAAGGTCACATTTAACTGACATAATATTGTGATCGATCATATTTTCTTTTTATGATTTGTGGCAGTGGGGATCTAGACGCAGTCGTCCCCTTCCTCGGAACTCGGACTATGGTCGACGCCTTGGCAACCAATGTGCTGAAACTGAACACGACTTTGTCCTACAGAGCTTGGTTCACTAGCAAGCAGGTCAATCTACTTATTTCTCACTCAAGGAAAATCAGTGTTGTGTTCTGATGTCCCTTTCATCTGGACAGATAGACGTTGAAATTGTACGGTACAACGCCGAATCACAGACATATGCCCTGAATTATTCGCGCATTTGACAATCGGCGTTTGATGATAACAGGTTGCTGGATACACGCAAGAGTACGGCAAGTTGGCGTTCGCAATCGTTAGAGGAGCTTCGCACACTGCGCCGGCCACGCAACCTGAGAGATCTTTACAGCTCTTCACCTCATTCCTGGAAGGGAAATCACTGCCCACTAACCTATGAGGTCCTCAGAGGCATCTTCGATGAAGAGCCTGAGATTGAATGGATTATCTAATATAATAAATGTAACGCGGTGCTCAAGGGTAGACATACGAGGTCCTGACACGTGGCACAGCAACTAAGCGACACTTGGCCCTTTTTCTTAAACTTGAGCACTCAATAAAAAGTGGATGTATATTGTCCCTTCTAAGTATTTATATCATGGTTTGTGTGACATCCTAAAATTCAATCATGTTTCGATAAAGTAAAATTGGCATTTCGTCGACGTGTTTATGGCCCTTTTTCTCTGAGCTGATCACTCACGAGTTAACTAACCTATTGGGTGCAGCCATTAAGGGATGTGTCAGCTGTAAAATCCCTAAAAGCTACCTAATTGGTTGGATTGAGCTAAAATCACGTCTGATCGATTTTTAACCACGAAATTGAACTTGATTTCGGGAATCGAATTTTAAGCGCGTCATAATTCTTATTTTTAGGATC
Source organism: Eucalyptus leucophloia subsp. euroa (assembly GCA_017140325.1). NCBI lineage: Eukaryota > Viridiplantae > Streptophyta > Magnoliopsida > Myrtales > Myrtaceae > Eucalyptus > Eucalyptus leucophloia. The sequence continues at coordinate 32,594,357 of CM029469.1, read as the reverse complement.
CTGTCTCATCGCTAGTCAATTTATTGACGGGTCCGAAATTTCAAGAAAGAAATTATTGGAAGAAAAATTAAAGACCAAAAGAAAATAAAAAGGAAAAGGAAAAGAGAAAAATTTTTGTATTCCCTTTTCTTTTTCCTCTCTCTCCCTCTCTTTTCTTTTCTTTCTTTTTCTCTCTTTTCTTTCTCTCTCCTCTCCCCTCCCTTTCGTGCGGACGCCCCACCCACCGACTCACTTTTCTCTCTCTTATCTCTTCTCTCCCTTATCTCTTCCCTCTCTCTCCTCTCTCTTCTCTTCCCCCCCCCCCCAATGACCGAAGGCTTCCCCTTCCCCTCATTTCTCACTCGTGAAAACCAGAAGCGAGGAAGAAGAAGTCACACGGCTGTAGCTCGACGGAGCCGTCACCGCCCGCACCGCCGCCCGAACGCCCATCGCTCACCGCCGTTCCGCCGTCCGCCGCCCCTGCGTCCGCCGTGTGCCGCCAGCCCATTCCTCGCGCGACCCACCGCCGTTCGCCTCTGTCCAGCCCTATTCCGCCACGATCCGGCCACCGTGGGCCACCGCCCAACCCCGCCGGACCTTCCCCGCGACCCCCTCGCCCTCCGCCGGCTTCCCCTCGCCGCCCTAGCCGCTGGAGTTGCCCCGATCAGCCGCGACCAGCAGACCCACGGAGTGGGTATCCAGCGCTTCGGGCCCGCTTTTGGGCCGTTTCCGGGCCTCGGATCCGTGAGTCGCTTTGGGGAGTTTCGTTCCTCGCGTCGCCGCCGTCGGATTGATCCGATTTGCGCGCGATTTGGTGAGTAATCTCACTAATCCAGGATTAGTCGACTAATTATGCTTTAAGGTTGGTTTAGTTTTAATTAATTATGTTTAGGTTGTTAGATTATAATAAATTAGCAATTATTAATCAATTATGATGTGATTTAGATAAATTGATTGTGCAATTAACAAGTAGACGTGATCTACTATTTATTGGAAGCATCTCGGGAATTTTCCGACCCCTAATTGGGCTTCAATTTGGCGATTCGGGCCTAAGTGAGATTTTTGGGTATTTAAATATTAATTTTCGGAATTAAATTAAATAATTATTTATTTTCCGAAAATTCAAGAGATGGTTTGGAATCGGAATATTATGCGGATGACTGTGGTGAAGTCTGTTTATTTAATCGGGCTTTAATTTGAGCTAAATGGGATTTTTAATATTAATTATTTAATATTCGAAATTAATTATTTATTTATTTATTTTTCGAAAATTCAACTGAGATGGCGTGGAACCGGAAAATTATGCTGATGACCGTAGTAAAGTCCGTTTGTTTAATTGAGTTTTAGTTTGTGCTAAGTTGAATTTTTAATATTTATTAATTAATTTTCGAAATTAATTAATTAATTAATTATTTTTCGGAAATTAAGATTTTGATGGCCAACGACCGAAATCTCGTGCCGATTGTTGTGGCACAGTCCGTTTATTTATTTGCGCTTTGAATTGTGTCAAATTGAATTGAATGTGGAATTTAGGATATATTCCTAAATTGTTGTGATTAATTATTTCATTGAGAAATTATTGAGTATCGAAAGTGGTCGAGTGGGACCGTAAAGCCATTAAATATTGAATGTTGTTGAGTGGTGGATTGTGTCTTTCACCTTTGCTTAAGATGTAATCTAAGGATCGTGATTCGTAATTGGGGATTGAGATGAAATAATCGACTTGACCTAGAAATGGTCCGACTGACATGTAATCGACTAAGTCGATTGAATTATGATTTGACTGAGAATGCATGGAGATATATAAAGTATCTGTATATAACTTTGAATTGCAGGTTAAAACTGATGCCAAGGTACGTCTTCTTCCCCGTGCGTGTATAGGCAGCCTGTAGTATAATGGTTTACTAATCGGGCTTAGTGGGGTAGAACTCGCTGAGACGTAGTCTCATCCCAGTTTGGGGAAACCATTTCAGGACCCCGCTAAGGAGCTGAGGAGGAAGAGTTGGAGAAGGATTTTTGGGAGAAGAAGACAATCTCGAGAGGGGCCGTGAGTACGGCCAAGATGGACTGAAATTTTATCTTCTTTGATATCTCCATTTTGATGTGAATAGAGTTTAGAATAAAAAGTTGTGAAGTGTTCTGGTTTGTGGTTTGTATAAAAGTTTGGTTATAAATTTCAATATGAAAAATATGACCCTACTTTTCTATCCCATCGTTTTATTGTCTGGGGATTTTAACTGCTTCCGCATGTGCTTAAAAATGAAAGGGTCGGTGATACATTGTCCTGGGATATCGCATTATAAAATCGACCAAGTGAGACGGATGTGTGCGTGCCTGAGGATCGGGGCGTGACAGTTTGCTCCCTTCACGTTCGTGGATATTATTATCATTTCTTAATATGAGTTCAAGATGCCAATAATCTCATGAAATCTCATCCTTTCAATTTTAGGACGACCCCTTTTTCGGGTTTTAAAACAATTTAGAACTACATGTCTGAAGTAGAACTAACATACGAATATCACTTTTTACAAATTTCAATATTGTCCAGTATTTTTATCCGCACACAATGCGTAAGGCCTCAGGTTAAAATTTATTTTTATTTTTAATAGAGACATCTATAACGTAAAATCATTTTTTGAGGTCAATTATACTTGGACCGAATTAAACTACATAACTATTTGGTGATGATGGAGAAATTGAGGGCAAAAATTTGGGAATATCGCTGTTCTGGGATACAGTTGCGTTTTTTGACCAAGCCAGAGTAATTAGTAACTTGTCAACGTCAATTCACATTCGTGTTTTTTGGACATGTATGATTGGGCATATACCTCGTTATTGCCGTGGAACATTTGCCCACAATATATTGCGTAACCAAAAAACGACCATACGCATTTTGGAGTATTGTCATTTCCTAAGGCTGCATCTATTTTTTATATTATACTAGATCTAATGCTTAGACAAAGGGATGTGGTCAAATCGCATAGACTACGTGATTCTCTAATGTTAAAAAAGCGCGACATCCTTGTATTCTTCTAAGAGTTGGCAACCAGCATCTTCTTATCCCTTAAAGTTGAAACCAGGAAATTTTCTCGTTGATTTTTACTACAGCATCTGTTCGAAACATTGAAATCCTGAAATAAGAAAACATAAAAAGTCTCGAGCACATTAATTGCTTGCTTTCTATTTCACAAAAGGAAAAAAAAAAACAATCCATTTCCCATCTAACGCAAGGTAGCTGCCTCTTGCATCTATGCAAGACGCTACGGTAACAAGTCATGTCATATCATATGGACGTTGCATAAAAGTCTTAGCTCCTCTTGACAAAAAATCATAGGCGTATCCTCATAACCACTGACTTGGTCAATGAGAAAAAGTAAATAAATAAATAAAAGGGTCTTCCCGGAAACAAAGATGCAAAACAAAAGAGTAATGTAAATATATATAATTGTGACATTCGAGAATTGAGCAAACTAGTCAAACTTTACGTTTCCACCCAAATATTCTCCACTTTCTTCCGTTGGCATTTTCTTTACTCCCTCTCCCTCTGTCTCTCTCTCGCTCGCGATGCATCCAAAACTAGTGCCATGGCTAATCGCAGCAATACTCAGGGTAACACTTACCCGAATGTGCTCAGGCTCGACACTGAACACCATCTCAGATGCTGATAAAATCATCAGCTTGCCGGGACAGCCCAAGGTCAGCTTCGGCCAGTACGCAGGGTACATCGCCGTGGATGAGAAGCAACAGAGAGCTCTCTTCTATTACTTCGTTGAAGTCAAAGCCGACCTGGCTTCGAAGCCTCTTGGGCTTTGGCTCAACGGAGGTAAAACCATCTGAGCTGAATTCGAGTGAGTGATGGTGAGAAATGAAATGAGCATGATGAAAACCGCTGGAGTTTGCTTGTGTGTTGGGTTGACTCTTTGCAGGCCCTGGTTGTTCATTCATTGGAGTTGGCGCGTTCTGTGAACATGGACCATTCAAGCGCAGTGGAGATGTACTCCTGAAAAATGACTTTAGCCGGAATAAAGGTGAACATAATTCCCATAAACAAAGGAGGGGGAAAAATTAATCCTATAGCTCTAGCAGCTTAAAGACATGTTCTTTAGTTGTCTCCCTTCGCTAAAGCTTAAATCAATAGGAAACTGAATCCGATCCTGTATCAGATATATCATTTTCAAGGGTGAATGTGAGATTGATCCCATTGGCTGTGATGTGGTTCCAACTTCGAAGATTCTGTAATTGGCTAATTCTTGCATTTTTTGATTTATTTGCGGAAGCGAACATGTTGCACCTGGAATCTCCTGCAAGAGTTGGTTTCTTCTACTCTGTCAATACTTCTTGTTATAACTATGTCGATGACAAGGTGACAGGTTCTTTTCCTTGCAAATTGCAATATATTTTTAACAAATTAAAGTGCAGTGATGATTTACAGAGGTAATGTGAAGTGGAAATTAAGTATTAGTACCAGCTAAACAATGCTTCCACATATCAGCAAAAGACAATCTCGCATTCCTCCATAACTGGTTCAAAAAATTCCCAGAATACGAAGAGAGTGATTTATTCATTACAGGAGGGAGCTATGCAGGTGAACTAGTGATTAAGATTTTGTGAACGACTTTGCGTGGTTGAATGGATCAGAAGTTCCATGAGTGCAGAATTCGACCTTCTATCTAATTTCACTCTAACCAGGTCATTATGTTCCACAACTTGCAATGCTCATCGTGCAGTCCAAGTTGTTCAATTTGAAGGGAATTGCTGTGAGTTTGACTGGAAAGTCTGCAAACCTGAATTAGCATCTCACATACATTGTATTGATATCTACTGAGATGAACAAATCTCATGCTCGTTGCAGATAGGAAATCCACTTCTCGAGTTCAACACCGATTTCAACTCACGGGCTGAATTTTTTGGTCTCACGGATTGATATCAGATGCAACCTATGAAAGTTTGAACACAATAGGCACAGAGCAGCACCATCACCCCTGCCCTCTCTTGCGTTGCCAGCGAAGCATCAAGAGAAATAAGCAGATATATTGACACCTACGATGTCACTCTTGATGTTTGTTTGTCGACAGTTTCTTAACAGTCCGCTGTTTTGAATAAGCTGGTGAGCATCTTCATCCAAGCTGGTGAACTTCTTTATTTTTTTCTTCATAACTCTTGAATTTTTGTGATTATGCTGCTTCCAGCAAGAAACAGAGAAGATAGATGTACGTATAGAAGACGAAACCGTCAAGTACTTGAATAGGAAAAAGTGCAGGAGGCTCTACATGCTCGGCTGGTTGGAATCTCTTCATGGACAGTTTGAAGCGACTAAGGATCGACTTATCTCCTTGAAACTTCATTTTTTAGAGGCACAATTTTTTGGCCAAATGGCATCATGAGTAATCTCGATGAGTCTTGTCAAAGTATATCCACATTTCTCAATTTCCGGACAAGATTCCTCATATCCTTGTTGCGTTAATAGGACTATACAATAGGTTCTTCCTAACATTAATCGATTTTGGGTTCCTCATCTCAAGTCATGCTTCTTCGTCAGAATTCCCTCATGATTTTGGTCTGCTACAGTTTTCTCAGATATGAAATGCAAAATCTGGAGATACCCATCGTTTCGATTTTGGGGGAGTTAGTGTAGTCAGGAATCCACATTTTAGTTTACAGGTAGACAAAGAATGGCATTCTTCAGAATTGTGTATAACACTTGAGAGGCTATGTATAATGAACAATGATGACATCGGTTTGATTTTTCATTTGCAATTCGATGGTGGGGATCAGGATTCTGCTGTTCCATTACTTGGAACAAGAATTCGTAATGGGGAGCAAAAGCAATTGGGACTAAACGCAACCGTGCCTTATAGAGTCTGGTTCGCGCAAGAACAGGTTGGCTCAGTAAAAATAACCTTCACAAACATCAGTCCTCCCATTGGTTTTATTAGGTGATTGATGAAACTGGGGCCCTTCTCTTCATTTCTCATAGGTTGCTGGGTGGACTCAAGTTCACGGAGATAAATTATCATATGCGACAGTCAGAAAGGCGTCTAATGAAGTGCCGTTTTCGCAGCGAGAGAGATCGCTGGTGTTGTGTAGCTCACTTCTGGGAGGGAGGCCATTGCCAGCAAGGCCCTTGTCCGAGTGTGCCGTGGAAACATAATTAGCACTGAGTCGTCCTACCAAATTGGACTTTATCTGATTTGATTAGCAAGAAACGTCAAACTCATCATGTTTCCGATGCAAGTTTCTTGGTTTCTTCCTAGATGAAACATTTGCTTCCCTATTTTCGTGTATTCTCAGAATATGGACTGATATAGACTTGGAGTAAGTGGGTATTTTCGACTTGGTTATTGATTTGATGATCACAAAAATTTCGCTAATTCTAGTCAATGGCAGATGGGAACATCACTATTTTCTTTCCAACTTGTGGCTGCTGCCTCCAATCCACTTGGAGATTACTGACGCGAAGGAAAGCTCATAACTAGCATAAGTGGCAACTATAACGCAGGTCAACCGCTTGTTTCTCTTTTCCCCCCGGGGAGAAACTACTACGAAACCTGGAATTTGATATACATTGAGCAAGAAACGATAGTATGCTATGTGAATGTGTCCTGAAATCAGATGATCACAGTCATAGGCTTTGCGTGGGCCAGGATCACGATGGCCCGTGGTATATGGTAACAAATCCATGCGATCTCTTAAATGCGAGGAGTGCATCCTACCAGAATTATCTCGTCCAAGTTATTCTTGTTGGACTTTGCAGCCCACGATGACCGAAAACATTGACCATTGGCTTTGTTGATACAATCGTGAGCCACTTCTTTTGCTTTTGCTCCCCATTACGAATTTGATAAGGTGATTTGCCCTATTTTAAACATTGGGATTTGCTTAGGTTTCTTGAAGAAGGAGGTTGAAGTTTGGTCCAATTTCTTTAAGCTAGGTTAGAGTTCTTCAATCAGATATCTAAATGATGCCGTTTGTCTTCTCAATTGCTAACTTCATTTTACTAGCGAGTCATGTTGAATGATGTATTCTTAATCGATATCACATTGGATTTTCTAGCGAGGAAAATCATAGCACACAATTAATCGATTTTTAAAATTTTTGGTATTTAAGTAAGTAAGAAAAAAGTTATGGCACTTATAGTATTTTGTCCCGTGAAATGATTGTGACTTAGTTCAAAAGTCAAGCTTATGTGCAAAAGAAGACACCAACTTATACTTGAAGGACTGAAAATACCCACCTGCAAGTTCTCCGTCTCTGTAAGCTAGAATTCATTCAAACTAACTCTCTCAATTCGGAGATGCTCATTTTCTCCCCATGTTTTCTCGCTGAAACATATGGGATTTTGATTCAGAAGACTCATAAATAGCATCGTTACTTATTTGCAAGAAACGACTGTTGGAGAGTGCGCAATAAAAACCTGACACCTTCACCTGGGAAGATTATCAAGAGAGAGCTCAAATTCGAGCCTATCAATATATTCAATTGAACCCACCTTCACTCAAAAACTCAAATCAATGAATTATTGGCCAATTAGGATATATTATTTACTGCTCTATATCATATCAATTATTTGATATATTGTTTGCTTTGGCCAGTCTTAATAAAAAAAAAAAAAAAAAAAAACAAGCAGTTTGATTCCCCCATTGGAATCGAAAATTGGACCGCCCAAACACCAATTCCACTTTTAGAAATCGAGAACTGAATCAACACTCCTTGGAATAGGACCAAACTAGCCAGTTTGGTCCAGTTCAATCAGTCCGTTTTACTCACCCTTACTTATATGAACTATAGCCATAGTAAACGATACAATACTGACAATGTACCAAGATTGGAATGTTAGTTCTTATCCCACGTTGCCTAACTATGGACCCTAGGGATGGTCGGCAATCTTCATCTCCAATAATTCTTGGCTTAAAATAAATCATCGAGCATTATCATCGTTCCAGAGTTTGGGGGAGAGTGTACTAGTTTCGGACGCTTAGCTGAGGGCGTGCTTTTACTTGATAAAAAGGGATAAGAAACTGAAGGTTCCTTCTTCAATCATAAGTTTAATTCCAATAGGAACATCGAGGTCAAGCTGTTCCCTTCACATTAGCAGACAATTTAGTACTGATACCAGCTGGCGTTGCGAAGTGCAATCGGTTCGATGACTCGGCCTATGATTGATCTTTGGACGGTCCTCTTCAAATGATTCTTTCATGAAACTAGCGGTGTGAATTGGCCTCTGTCTTGCCGTGTGATCTGGAGTCCTCTCGAGCATGCTTGAAACACATTGGGTCTTGGTGAAGTAGGGTTTTACCTGTGCTTTCCTCCTCTCGCTGGCAATGAGTTGGGACTCCTGTACAGCGTGCCAAGTCGGGGAAAAGTACTAAAATAGTCCTAAATATTTTGCATTGGTACTAATTCAGTCATAAACTTTTTTTGAACCAATTTAGTCCTAAACATTTTCACATTAGTACCAATTCAGTCCATTCGACTAATTTAAGCCGGAAATTACTGACGTGGTAATCAGCGATCTTATGTGGTGCCACATGGATAAATTTTATAATTTTTTAGATTTTTTATAATTTTTTTTCTTTTTTTTCTCTTTTCTTTTTTTTTTTCTTTTTCCTTTCTCCTTACCCCTGGCCGGTGAGGATGAGGGACGTTGCGCTCTCACCGGCCACAAGCGAGGGCATCGACCCCCACCCAGATCTAGGCAAAGGCGTTGACCCCCGCCCAAATCCAAGAGAGGGCCGAAACCCTCGCCCGTTGGCCAGCAAGGGCCTCTGCGCCCTCGTCAGCCATAGGAGAGGGTGCGGCAACCCTCACCAACCAAGGGCGAGGGCGCAAAGGCCCACGCTTGTGGCAAGCGAGCCGCAATGCCACAAGCGAGGCCGTCGTGGCCCTTGCTCGGATCTAGGCAAGGGCCGCCACACCCTTGCTAGCCACAAGCTAAGGCCATCGTGCCCTCTCCCCGTGGCCGACGAGGGCACGAGGCCCTTGACAGCCAACGGGCAAGGGTTTTAGCCCTCACCTGGATTTGGGCTGGGGCCTCTGCGCCCTCGTCAGCCATAGGAGAGGGTGCGGCAACCCTCGCCAACCAAGGGTGAGGGCGCAAAGGCCCATGCTTGTGGTAAGCGAGAGCCGCAATGCCACAAGCGAGGCCGTCGTGGCCCTTGCTCGGATCCGGGCAAGGGCCGCCACACCCTTGCTAGCCACAAGCTAAGGCCATCGTGCCCTCTCCTGTGGCTGACGAGGGCACAGAGGCCCTCGACAGCCAACGAGCAAGGGTTTTAGCCCTCGCCTGGATTTGGGCGGGGGCCGACGCCCTCGCTTGTGGCCGGCGAGGGCGCAGGGCCCCTCGCCTCAACTAGCCTATGGCCAACAACCTCACTAGCCAAGGGTAAAGAGAAAGGAAAAAGAAAAAAAAAGGAAAAAAAGAAAAAATATATAAAAAAATTATAAAATGTATCCACATGGTGCCACATAAGACAGTCGGCGGCCACGTCAGTAATTTCCGACTTAAATTAGTCGGGCGGATTAAATTGATATTAATGTAAAAAGCTTTAGAACTAAATTAGTTCAATTAAAAAGTTTAGGACTGAATTGGTACCAATACAAAAGGTTTATGACTTTTTTGGTACTTTTCCCTACCAAGTCCAACTAAGGCTTCGTTTGCTAACGTTTCTATTTTTCTCAAATTTTGTTCTTTTGTTCCCTAGAACAAAAAAAATAAAAATTAATTTGGTAATGTCAATTAATTTTTATATTCCTTTGAATAAAAAATTGGCTAGAAAATAGAATTGAAATAAAAACAAAAAGTGAAAAAAAAAATAGCTTCCTTTTTTTGAAAAAAATTTGTACAAATAAGTTAATTTTCTTTTTCTTTTTTGTTTTTTTTTCTTTTATTCTTCCTTGCCTACCAGCTGCTGGCCACCCGACAAAAAAAAATTGTGGATCGTACCAAGGTGCTAAAACGGAAGACAACTTTGCTCTACAGAGCTTGGTTCACTAGCAAGCAAGTCAATCTATTTATTTCTCACTCAAGGAAAATCAATTTTGTGTTCGATGTCCCTTCCATCTAGACAGAGAGATGTTGAAATTGTTCGGTGTGAGGGGGAATCACAGACTTGTGTCATGAATTGTTCACACATTTGATACTCGGCGATCGATTATTACAGGTTGCTGGATACACGCAAGAGCATGGCAAGTTGGCGTTCGCAACCATTAGAGGAGCTTCGCACACTTCCCCGGCCACGCAACCGGAGAGGTCGTTGCAGCTCTTCACCTCATTCCTGAGAGGGAAATCACTGCCTACTAACGCATCAGGTCCACAGAGGCATCTTCGATAAAGAGCCTGGATTATCCGATATGATAAATGTGACGTGGTGCTCAAGGGTAGACTATGATGTCTTGACACATGTCACAGCAACTAAGCGACACTTGGCCCTTTTTCTTAACTTACCTTGAGCATTGAATAAATGGCGGATGTATATGTCCCCTCTTAAGTATTTATATCTTTGTTTGCTCCTTTCGCTCGTGGATATTATTATCATTTCTTAATGTGAGTTCAACATAGTTGTCGATAATTTCAATAGATCTCATTTTTTGGTTTTACAGTATTTACAGTAACCTTTTTCTAACTATGAATCAATTCAGAACTACATATCCGAAATGGAACTAACTTACAAATATCATTTTTCACAAATTTCAATATTTTCCAATATTCTTATCCACACAATGTGCAAGACCCTAGGTTAATTTTTTTTTTTTTTAATAGAGACATCTTGAACATTAAATTATGTTTTGAGGTCAATTATTCATGGACCGAATTAAACTATATAACTATTCTATGATAATAGAGTGATTGCAAGCAAAAATCGGGACCATTGTTATTCTGGAATAGACAATTGGATTTCTTGACCAAGCCAAATTAATTAATAATATGTCTACATCAATTCACATTTGTGTCTTTTAAACATATATGGCCAGGAATATGCCTCATTATTATCATGAAACATATAATATTATATGACCGAAAAACGACCATGTGCATTACGGATTATCATCATTTTCTAAGACTAGATCTATTACCGGATCTCTTATTTAGACAAAGGGACGCGGACAAATCGCATAGATTGCATGATTTTCCAACTTTGAAAAGCGTGACATCTTTGTATTCTTCTAAGAGTTGGCAAAAAGCATCTTCTCATCCCTTCAAAGTTGTTGATTTTTACTACAACATGTGTTTGAACCTTTGAAATCCGAACCAATAAAATCATTAAAAGTCCCGAGCACATAAATTACTTTCCATCTAGTTGGCATATATATATATATATATATATATATATATATATATATATATATATATATATATAAATATATATATATATATATAGGAGGCGGCAGCTCCTCGCACGAGACGCTATGATTGGTTTCTCCTAACATCAATCGATTTAAATGACTCTAGAATATCTAAAAGTCCATTTATGACGTGGTTTCTTCAGAACTTTCAATTGACTAATCCTTAATCCTTCGTTCTTTGACTTGGGTTCTTCACCAAATGACATGTTTCTTTGTTAAATTCCCTCTTAATTATTGTGTGCTACAGTGTTCTTAGATATGAATATCAAAATTTGGAGATACCCACCATTTCGATTTTGGGGGAGTCAGTGAAGTCATGAATCCACGTTTTAGTTCACCGGTAAACAAAGAAATGGCATTCTTCGGAATTGTATATATCACTTAAGAGGCTATGTATAATGAACAATGATGGCGTCATTTTGATTTTTCATTTGCAATTCGACAGTGGGGATCAAGATTCTGCTATTCCATTACCTAAAACAAGGACTCTAGTGAATAGCTTAGCAAAGGAATTGGACTGAACACAACCGTGCCTTCATGATCTCTAGTGTCGCGACTCTTTTATCACTAGCATCTACAATTGAATCGCTCATCTTGTCTTCATCATTACCATTAATTTCAAAAGTGAAGTTGCTTTCAATACCAACTGCATTAATTTGAACGAGATTAAAAGAAAAAATTAAGAATTATATATCTAATATATATATCAACAAATTCATGCTAAAATTCAACAACAATGGATACTTCTTACTTTCTTGCAATCAAAGAAGAAGAGGCTAGCGAACATATCTCCAAACTTATGTGTTAATCGATTATAAAATCCTAAAATAATCCAAACTTCAAAATATACTTGATATTTACATTCCTATCGTTATAAGTTATTAAGTTTCTTTTATTTGAGAACAATATTCACCTAATCTTTTTCTTTAGTGGGAGAATAATATCCATTATTTCAAAAATTGTAATTGAGTTCTTCCTATATTACTTATCGATCAGAAATTATTGCTCTGATTTGATTCTTCAAAATAGACAAGAAAAATCTTATTTTCTTACGCGCTTTTTGTGGAATAAAAACATGAAACCAGCCAAACGAGTCAAAATTTGAGGCTGCGGGTTGGCCCGTCCACTATGTAATCTGAGGGCGCGTTCCTGCAGGCACTTTCCTATAAATAGATTTAAAAAAAAAAAATGCATGTGAAACAGGAGAAATCGGCAAAAAGGTCAAACTTTGCGTTTCGACCCAAATATTCTCCACTTCCTTGCCTTGCCAGCATTTTGTTCTCTCTCTCTCTCTCTCTCTCTCTCTCTCTCGTGAGTCGTGATGCATCTGCAACTAGTGCCATGGCTTGCCGCAGCAACACTGTGTGCAGCACTGTGCTCAAGCTCAACATTAGGCACCACCTCAGAAGCTGACAAAATCGCCAGCTTGCCAGGACAGCCCAAGGTTAGCTTCGGCCAGTATGCAGGGTACGTCACCGTCGATGAGAAGCAACAGAGAGCCCTATTCTATTACTTCGCCGAAGCCGAAGCCGACCCAGCTTCGAAGCCTCTCGTGCTTTGGCTCAATGGAGGTAAAACCATCTGAACTGATTTTGAGAGAATGATGGTGAGAAATGAAACGAGCATGCTGAAAAACACTGAAAGTTTGCTTTTGTGTTGGGTTTGCCCTTTGCAGGGCCTGGTTGTTCGTCCATTGGAGCTGGGGCTTTCTGCGAGCATGGACCATTCAAGCCCAGTGGAGATGTACTCCTGAAAAATGACTATAGCTGGAATAAAGGTGAGCATAATTCCCCTAAACAAAGGAGGGGGAACAATTAATCCTTTTACCTCTAGGCTTTGGCAGCTTAAAGACGTGTTCATAAGTTGTCTCTCTTTGCTAAGGCTTAAATCAATCGGATCTTGCATCAGATATATTATTTTCAAGGGATAATGTGACATCGATCCCATTGCTGTGACATATGGTTCCCACTTCGGAGATTCGGCAATTGGCTAATTCTTGCGTTTTTCAATTTATTTGCAGAAGCAAACATGTTGTACCTGGAATCTCCTGCAGGAGTTGGTTTCTCCTACTCTGTCAATACTTCTTATTATAGCTCCGTCGACGACAAGATGACAGGTTCTTTTCCTTGCAAATTGTGATATATTTTTAACAAATTAAAGTGCAGCAGTTTTTTACAGAGGTAATGTGAAGCTGAAATTAAGTATTAATACCCGCTATACAATGCTTCCACATTTCAGCAAGAGACAATCTCGCATTCCTCCGTAACTGGTTCCAAAAATTCCCAGAATACAAGGAGAGAGATTTATTCATCACAGGAGAGAGCTATGCAGGTGAACTAGTGATTAAGATTTTGTGAAACCCGGATTTGCATGGTTGAATGAATTGGGAGTTCCATGAAAGCAGAATTTTAACTTCTATCTAATTTCACTATTACCAGGTCATTATGTTCCACAACTTGCAATGCTCATCGTGCAGTCCAAGTTGTTCAATTTGAAGGGAATTGCTGTGAGTTTGACTGAAAAGTCTGCAAACTTGAATTAGCATCTCACATACGTTGTATGATGCCTATTGAGATCAACAAATCTCATGCTCGCTGCAGATAGGAAATCCACTCCTCGAGTTCAACACCGATTTCAACTCACGGGCAAAATTCTTTTGGTCTCATGGATTGATATCAGACGCAACCTACGAAAGTTTCAACACAATATGCAATTACTCCCAAATTCGCAGACAGGCAGAGAGCGGCACCCTCACCCCTGTCTGCTCTCGTGTCAATAGCGAAGCAAAAAGAGAAATAAGCAAATTCATCGACACATACGATGTCACTCTTGATGTTTGTTTGTCGACAGTTTCTTCACAGTCCGCAGTTTTGAATAAGCCAGTGAGCATCTTCGTCCATCCTGATGAACTTTTTTATTTTTCCCCTTCACAACCTGAACTTTTTTCATTATTCTGCTTCCAGCAACAAACAGAGAAAATAGATGTATGTGTAGAAGACAAAACCCTCAAGTACTTGAACAGGAAAGAAGTACAGGAGGCTCTGCATGCTCGGCTGGTTGGAATCTCTTCATGGACAGTTTGCAGCGAGTAAGGATCGACTTAACTCCTTCAACCTTCATTTTCTAGAGGCACAAGTCCATGGCTAAATGGCATCGCGAGTAATCTCAATGAGTCTTGTCAAAGTATATGCACATTTCCCTATTTCTGGACAAGATTCTCCGTAACCTTGTTGCATTACTAGGACCATGTGATTGGTTCTCCCTAACATCAATTGATCTGAATGACTCTAGATTATCTAAAAGTTCATTTATGATTGTGGTTTCTCCAGAACTTTCAACTGACTAGGCTTTATCCTTCGTTTTTTGACTTGGGTTCTTCATCTCATGTCATGCTCCTTCGTCTGAATTACATCATGATTCTTATGTGCTACAGCGTTCTCAAATATGAATATCAAAATCTGGAGATACCTACCATTTCGATTTTGGGGGAGTTAGTGAAGTCAGGAATCCAAGTTTTAGTCTACAGGTAAACAGAAAAATGGCATTCTTCTGAACTGTGTATTTGACTAGTAGGCTAATGTATAAGACCACAACGGAGATTTGATTTTTCATTTGCAATGTCAACAGCGGTGATCAAGATTCTGCTATTCCATTGCTCGGAACAAGGACTCTAGTGAATAATTTGGCAAAGCAGTTGGGACTGAACACGACCGTGCCTTATAGAGTCTGGTTTGAGGAAAATCAGGTCGGCTCAGTAAATAACCTTCGTGGACATCACTCCTACCATTGATTCTAATAGGTGATTGACGAAACTGAGGCCCTTCTCTTCATTTTTCATAGGTTGCTGGGTGGACACAAGTGTATGGAGATATATTATCATATGCGACAATCAGAGGAGCGTCTCATGAAGCACCGTTTTCGCAGCCAGAGAGATCGCTGGTGTTGTTTAGCTCATTTCTGGGAGGAAGGCCATTGCCCGAAGGGCTCATGTCAGAGTCTGCAGTGGAAACTAACAAAATTATCGGTGACCAGTCCTAAGGTTACCAAGTAGGACTTCATCTGATTCGATTAGTAGAAACATCAAATTCATCATGTTTCCCATTCGCACTTCCTGGCTTCTTTCGAAATCGACTGTTTGCTTCTCTAGTACTGCTTCTTATGTCATGTACAATAAATCTGAGAAAGAGCGAAAATTTTAGTTTCGTTCTAGTTGAAATCAAGTCCCAGGGACAACAACCCTTTTTCATAGTTCTTTCAAGGGGTAAAAATGTTAGGAATTCAGGTGTTAACTGTGAATGTTTCCAAGCACTGAACCTTTTAATGAGACTATAGAGAGATGGATAGGTATAGGTTATTGGAGTAGGTGGATATTTTCAACGTAGTTATTGATGTGAATCATCATAAAACTCCAATTATAGTGGACGGCAGATTGGAATATCATCATCCTCTTTCCAACTTGTGGCCAGTACCTAGAATCCACTTAGAGATGACTGATGAGGAGGAAAGCTCGTAGCTAGCATAAGTGGGGACTATAACACAGGTCAACCGCTTGTTTAGTTTTTTTCCCCGGAGAAACTATTATGAAACCTGGAGTTTGAATTACACTGGGCAAGAAACGATGGTACGCGATGTGAATATGTCCCGAAATTAGATGATTACTTCCACAGGCTTTGCGTAGGCTGGGATCACATTGGACTGTGGTATCTGGTTGAAAAGCCATGTGATCTCTTCGATACGAGCTGTGCACCCATCTTGAGTGCACTGTGGTCCGGCGAGAAAGTAACTCAGGGAGCTGACATTTACGGAGGTCTGCCCGTGGTATAAGAGTAGTGAAGTCCTGTAATTTACCTTGTCGACACCTAAAAGATTCAGATAGAAGCTTTAGAAACACAAACAGAGGACCTTCACGTTTTCTTCAAAGAGTGGAAAAATGAAAGAGAATGAGAAAGTGAACATGAGATTTATTTTCTTTCTTTGCAAGAACAAGTTGAAATCCTCTTTAAAATTTGGATACTTATAATGGTTTCCTTGATCAAGAAGCGGATGTATCCAGTAAACTATACAAGAGGTACAAAGAAATAAGATTGATCAACTAAGGTTAAAATAATAACAACCTTAAGTTAAAAAAAAAAAAAAAAAAAACAATTGAAAATTGGAAGAGATGTGGTCAAGTAAAGATACTACGCATGGCCAAATTTGGGTTACCTAATGAAGATATTGCCAAAATATTTTATATTTCAATAAATAATCAGGAAAATCAATGTCCATTCTAAACTTTAGTAAATTAGAAAATCGTTTTGCACCCATTAAAATTATCAATATAACAGATGCTAGAAAAATCTCAACTCAATAAATTTTAAATCTTGAAAACCGTCCAATATGTTTTTCGAAGCATATAAATCCCCGTCAACGGATATTATAACGGTAAGTTAATCACTATTACTCTATAAAATCAACATACATATCAGCATCTATCAATTTAATCTTAAAGCATCACACTCGAGGCAACTCTAGTTACAAAAAATCATTCTTCATACTTCCCATACATCACAAAATTTATGATCCATCCGAGATTCTATACACGTCATCCAAAAAAAACAAGCTAATTATTACTTAACTTTATATCCTATATATTATTATCTAATATAGAAATTTTCGAATATCATAGGCATACTTCTTTAGGAGTACGACATTTAATCTCAATCAACAGGCAACTCGCTAGATTAAGCACATCGGCCAGGAATTGCCCAACAATACCAATACTAGATAGCATTTTATGGCAATCTCTAGTGGCGTTCTATTCATCAATTTTGCAACCTACGATTCAATGGCACTAGTAGGGTATCTCACTATACCTTTCTTCATGCAAAATTTAGTTAACAACTCCAAGAAAAACTCCATGTTGTTGTTAGTCCGCACATGTTTAATCATCTTACTATTCTCTTTTTCAACCAAAGCTCTCAATTGTATAATCTTGGCCCTAGCATTAAGCTTCTACCTCAATTCAAAGACCTAAGTCCTTCTCTTCTAGTTAGCCACAACTATAAGCATAGATTTGGCATTATGTCTCAAAAAAAAATCTCAATAGTATGTGAATATCCAAGTGAATCAAATTTGCAATCTCTGTAGTTTCTTTGATAATCATATTAAACCGCACTCTCTGTCATTTGCCTTAGTCATAGACCTACATACATCCAGTTCCTTAGCCACGTAATCACACGGCAGATTCCTTTCATACAAAATCTTTAGGCATCAACTTAAACTCTCGGTAGATGCATCTGACATCCCAATATGAAATCCACCACTATCTCCCATTAAAGCTCATACAAACCATTTTAATTGGGTCATCAGGCACCTCAAACAACTCTCGAAATTATGATTCCTTCAAAGTTCAAACAAGGGAATTCTTGTTGAATTCGTCTACAACATCATTCATTTAAACTCCTTCAAAAAGAATATTAAATAGTTCGAGCGGATAAATTGTTTCACTAGCAAACTTCCTGCTGCGGGCGACACTACTTAACACGTCACATATGTCGTGTTACATAAAAGACTCCATCCTTCCACACAAAACCCTATGTCTATTCTTGCAAGAACCGACTTGGGTTATTAAGGGCCTGCATGTTTGTGTTTCTTTTTTTTGTTCATGAACAGATTTTCTGTTTTTTTGTTCCCAGGAACAAAAAAAAAAGAACAGAAATGCGTTTGTTTGCATTTTGTTCAAAATCTATTTTTTTGCTCCCGGAACAAAATTGGAACAGAAATAAGAAATAAAAAAATTATTTTTTTTTCCAGAAACACTTTTGAAGAACAAATTTTCTCTCTCCTTTCTTTTCTTCTCTTTTTTTTTTCTTCTTCTTTTCTTCTTCCTTTTTTTGGTCAGTCACTGGCCTCGGCCATGACCAACGACCGGCCGTCGAGGGCCGACGACCTCGCCGGAGGGTCACCGGCCCCTGGCGAGGCCGAGAGTCGCCGGCCCCTAGCGAGGCTTGGGCTTGCCTAGATCCGGCGAGGCCGAGCCTCGCCGGTGGCCGGGCGAGCTTGACCTCGCCGAGGGCCGGCGAGCGTCACCATGGCCGGGCGAGGCCGCCGGCCCTCGTCGGCCGGTCGCGGCCATGGCCGAGGCCGGCGACAGGCCAAAAGAAGAAAAAAAGAAAAATTAAAATTAAAAAAAAAAAAGAATATAAATTTACCAAACGTGTTTCTATTCATTTTTTATTTCCGGAACAAGTTTACCAAACGCATCTTTACGGTCAAAAATTGTTCCCGGAATAGAAATAGTTTTTTTCTATTCCTATTGCCCCAAACAATTTTTGAACGTAAAAACACAAACAAACGCACCATATCATAACACGTCATGTCATATCTGTTTTACGTAAAAGTCTTAGCTCTTCTACACAAAAAAGAAAATAAAAAATCATGCGCTTATCCTTGAAAGCACTGACGTGGTCAATAAGAAAAAAAAAATGGGTCTTCCCGAAAACAATGATGCAAAATAAATATAAAAATGAACAGATGTAAAACTGGAGATTTGCGCATAGTAGTCGAACTTCACGTTTCCACCCAAAAATTCTCCACTTCTATGTTCCGTCGGCATTTTCTTTACTCTCTCTCTCTCTCTCTCTCTCTCGCGATGCATCCGCAACTAGTGCCATGGCTTATGGCAGCAACCCTCAGTGTAACACTGACCCGGACATGCGGATATGCTCAAGCTCGACACTGAACACCATCTTAAGCTGACAAAATCGTCAGCTTGCCAGGACAACCCAAGGTCAGCTTCAGCCAGTATGCAGGGTACGTCACAGTGGATGAGAAGCCACAGAGAGCTCTCTTCTATTACTTCGCTGAAGCTGAAGCCGAAGCCGACCCGGCTTCGAAGCCTCTCGTGCTTTGGCTCAACGGAGTTAAAACCATCTGTACTGAATTCGAGTGAACGGTGGTGAGAAATGAAATGAGCTTGTTGAAAAACACTGGAGTTTGCTTTTGTGTTGGGTTGGCATTTTGCAGGGCCTGGTCGTTCATTCATTGGAGTTGGTGCTTGGGCCTTGGCTTCTGTTCCAGGAATGGGTTACGTGGCGAACTCGAGTTGAGCATGGACCATTCAAGCCCAGTAGAGATGTGCTCCTGAAAAATGACTATAGCCAGAGTAAAAGTTAAGTAGCACCAACACTGACGTGATATACGACACGACACGCCGACATGCCGTTCCTCAAAAAATAATGAATTTCAACACGTTAGGATGCATTTATATTAAATTATATATATATATATATATATATATATATATATATATATATATATCATAATAATTTATTATTTGATTGAAATTAATTTAATTCAAATAGAATGAATTTATACTAAAAACATCAATCCACTATTTATTAATATCATTCATTGTTTCAATTTGATAAATTCAACTCTATTTCAATAATTCATAAAACTTGGACAGAAAAAAAAAATTCACATTCTAGATTTGCGTGCTAAACTGTCGAATGAGAAGAGAAAAAATTATGGGCAAATTTTGTATCAAGGGAAGTAAGAGTCAAAAAAGAAGAGAATAATAGTTTTTTTATTTCCCCATTTATTATCTTTATTATTGTTGTTTTATTTTTTCACATATATACATTTTGACCCATCATTTATTGAAAATTTTTAAAATTGGCCTCATGTGTCCGAATCATGTGTCGGAAATTCGCGTGTTGGAATTCTAACTCAAGTTTCGGAGAGTGTCGGGAAAATTGATTAGGTGTTGGATTTTCCGACACGTGTTGACTGAGTATCGGACACGTGTCAGAATGTCCCACACGACACAAAAGCTTCCGAAAAGTGTCAGTGTTTCATAGAATAAAGGTGGGCATAATTTCAAAAAACAAAAAAAAAAACAAAAAAAGGAGGGCGCGCAAAGCTAATCCCGTACTTTTAGCAGCTTAAATACAAGTTCACATGTTGTCTCTCTTCGCAAAAACTTAAATCGATAGGAAACTGAATCGGATCTTGTATCAGATATATCATTTTCAAGGGTGAATGTGAGATTGATCCCATTCGCTGTGATGTGATTCCAACTTCAAAGATTCTGTAATTGGCTAATTCTTGCATTTTTTGATTAATTTCCAAAAGCGAACATGTTGTACCTGGAATCTCCTGCAGGAGTTGGTTTCTCCTCCTCCGTTGATAACTCTGTTGACAACAAGATGACAGGTTCTTTTTTTTGCGAATTGCAATATATTTTTAACAAATTAAGCTCCAGCTATGATTTACAGAGGTACTGTAAAAGCTGAAATTAAGCATTAATACCAGCTAAATAATGCTTCCATGTTTCAGCAAGAGACAATCTTGCATTCCTCCATAACTGGTTTGAAAAATTCCCAGAATACAAGGAGAGAGATTTATTCATCACAGGAGAGAACTACGCGGGTGAACTAGTGTTTAAGATTTTGTGAACGCCGTTTTTGCGTGGTTTAATGAATGGGAAGCTCCATGAAAGCAGAATTTTAATTTCTATCTAATTTCACTCTTACCAGGTCATTATGTTCCACAACTTGCAATGCTCATCATGCAGTCCAAGTTGTTCAATTTCAAGGGAATTGCTACAAGTTTTGTGACAAGTTTTGTGAATGCTAGTACAAGCACCTAGAGGGGGTGAATAGGTGCGAAAACAAACTTTTGAGAAGTATAGCGTAAAACTTTACTTTTAACCTAAGCCTGTTTAACAGTAGACTTTAAAATAGAAACGAAACTCTAACAATTAAATAGAGTTATGAGTAAAATAAAAGAGTTTAGAGAAGAGAATAAGAACACAAGGTTTATAGTAGTTCGGCTTAATCCAAGCCTACGTCCACTCTCCCGCATTGACAGCCCACCGGCTGGATTTCACTATGAATCAAAAGAATCGTTACAGTATCACGTCCTTGATTCCATAATGTAGAGACTCTGCTACACTTCCTCAATGTCTCACTAATGTGTAAACTCTCTTTTGAGTACAAGTTTACGCTCAACAATTGAATTAGCAAAGAATAAGGAATTTTAGACTTTGGAATTTATCTATCGCGCACTTACACTCGAATAACTAGAACATCTTCCTTATATACTCCTCCATGCCTTCATAACCGTTGGCACTTTCCAAAATAGCTCTTCCAAACTACCTGTTAGACAAAATCAATTAGGGAGATCTCGAGTTATTTAAGAAATATGACGATAGTCCACCAATCTTGCTCGCCCATACAATCAGGATCTAGATTTCCATAAGTAAAACCTTCCAAGTATGCTTCGCCAATCAACGAATCTAAATTACCCGAATAAAAACGAATAATTGATTCCGAGATGCTTTATCCAGTCGAGAGATCTTCTTTAGTCAATAGAATCAAATCCTTAAATAAATACTCAATTCTGGATAAGTCTTCGTCGACGGTCTAGAAACTATCAATGAGGGTAGACTTTGAATCTTGAGTCTAATGGTTCGGCAGTCTTCAGACTTTGACGAAAGAGTCTGCAAGTCTTCAGACTAGACAAATGAAAACGTTTTGTCAGCTTCAAAACAAATACGGAAGTTTTCACTAACAAGTTAGACTGAGAAGTCAGCAAACTTGAATTAGCGTCTCACATACATTGGATTGATACCTACTGAGATCGACAAATCTCATGCTTGCTGCATATAGGAAATTTGCTTATCGAGTTCAACACCAATTTCAACTCACAGGCGGAATTTTTTTGGTCTCACAGATTGATGTCAGACGCAACCTACGAAAGTTTCGACACAAAATGCAATTACTCCCAAATTCGCAGACAAGCACAGAGCAGCACCATCACCCCTGTCTGCTCTCGCATCGCCAGTGAAGCAAAAAGATATATAAGTAGATTTATTAACACCTACAATGTCACTCTTGATGTTTGTTTGTTGATAGTTTCTTCACAGTCTGCGGTTTTGAATACACTGATGAGCATCTTCATCCAATCTGATGAACTTATTGATTTTTCCCCTTCATAACCTGTTGATTTTTTAATTTTTTTATCATGCCGTTTCCAGCAAGAAACAGAGAAGATAGATGTATGTATAGAAGACGAAACGGTCAAGTACTAGAACAGGTAAGAAGAGCAGGAGGCTCTACATGCTTTAGTGGTTGGAATCTCTACATGGACAGTTTGCAGCGAGTAAGAATCGATTTAACTCCTTGGACCTTCACTAATCTTGATAAGTCTTGTCAAGGTATATCCACATTTCCTGATTTCCAGACAAGATTCTCCGTAGCTTTGTTGCGTTAATAGGACTATATGATTGGTTTCTCCTAACATCAATCGATTTAAATGACTCTAGATTATCTAAAAGTCCATTTATGACGTGGTTTCTTCAGAACTTTCAATTGACTAGTCCTTAATCCTTCGTTCTTTGACTTGGGTTCTTCACCAAATGACATGCTTCTTTGTTAAATTCCCTCTTAATTATTGTGTGCTACAGTGTTCTTAGATATGAATATCAAAATCTGGAGATACCCACCATTTCGATTTTGGGGGAGTTAGTGAAGTCATGAATCCACGTTTTAGTTCACCGGTAAACAAAGAAATGGCATTCTTCGGAACTGTATATATCACTTAAGAGGCTACGTATAATGAACAATGCTGAGTCATTTTGATTTTTCATTTGCATTTCGACAGTGGGGATCAAGATTCTGCTATTCCATTACCTGGAACAAGGACTCTAGTGAATAACTTAGCAAAGGAATTGGGACTGAACACAACCGTGCCTTCATGATCTCTGGTGTCGCGACTCTTTTATCATTAGCGTCTTCAATTTAATTGCTCATCTTGTCTTCATCATTACCATTAATTTCAATGGTGAAGTTGCTTTCAATACCAACTGCATTCATTTGAACGAGATTAGATGAAAAAATGAAGAATTATATGTCTAATATATATATCAACAAATACATGCTAAAATTCAACAACAATGGATACTTCTTACTTTCTTGCAATCAAAGAAGAAGAGGCTAGCGAACATATCTCCAAACTTACGTGTTAATCGATTATAAAATCCTAAAATAATCCAAACTTCAAAATATACTTGATATTTACATTCCTATCATTATAAGTTATTAAGTTTCATTTATTTGAGAACAATATTCACCTAATCTTTTTCTTTAGTGGGAGAATAATATCTACTATTTCAAAAATTATCATTGAGTTCTTCCTATATTACTTATCAATCAGAAATTATCACTCTGATTTGATTCTTAAAAGTAGACAAGAAAAATCTTATCGTCTTATGCGCTTTTTGTAGAATAAAAACATGAAACCAGCCAAGCGAGTCAAAATTTGAGGCTGCGGTTGGCCCCTCCACTTTGTAATCTGAGGGCGCGTTCATACAAGCACTTTCCTATAAATAGATAAAAAAAATAAAATACATGCGAAACAGGAGAATTCGGCAAAAAGACCAAACTTTGCGTTTCGACCCAAATATTCTCCACTTCCTTGCTTTGCCAGCATTTTGTTCTCTCTCTCTCTCTCTCTCTCTCTCTCTCTCTCTCGTAAGTCGTGATGCATCTGCAACTAGTGCCATGGCTTGCCGCAGCAACACTGTGTGCAACACTGTGCTCAAGCTCAACATTAGGCACCACCTCAGAAGCTGACAAAATCGCCAGCTTGCCAGGACAGCCCAAGGTTAGCTTCGGCCAGTATGCAGGGTACGTCACCGTCGATGAGAAGCAACAGAGAGCCCTATTCTATTACTTCGCCGAAGCCGACGCTGACCCGGCTTCGAAGCCTCTCGTGCTTTGGCTCAATGGAGGTAAAACCATCTGAACTGATTTTGAGAGAATGATGGTGAGAAATGAAACGAGCATGCTGAAAAACACTGAAAGTTCGCTTTTATGTTGGGTTTGAACTTTGCAGGGCCTGGTTGTTCGTCCGTTGGAGCTGGTGCTTTCTGCGAGCATGGACCATTCAAGCCCAGTGGAGATGTACTCCTGAAAAATGACTATAGCTGGAATAAAGGTCAGCATAATTCTCCTAAACAAAGGAGGGGGAACAATTAATCCTTTTACCTCCAGGCTCTAGCAGCTTAAAGACGTGTTCATAAGTTCTCTCTTTGCTGAGGCTTAAATCAAAAGGAAACTGAATCGGATCTTGTATCAGATATATTATTTTCAAGGGTGAATGTGACATTGATCCCATTGCTGTGATATGGTTCTGACTTCGGAGATTCGGCAATTGGCTTATTCTTGCATTTTTCAATTTATTTGCAGAAGCAAACATGTTGTACCTGGAATCTCCTGCAGGAGTTGGTTTCTCCTACTCTGTCAATACTTCTTATTATAGCTCCGTCGACGACAAGATGACAGGTTCTTTTCCTTGCAAATTGCGATATATTTTTTACAAACTAAAGTGCAGCGATTATTTACAGAGGTAATGTGAAGCTGAAATTAAGTATTAATACCTGCTATACAATGCTTCCACATTTCAGCAAGAGACAATCTCGCATTCCTCCGAAACTGGTTCAAAAAATTCCCAGAATACAAGGAGAGAGATTTATTCATCACAGGAGAAAGCTATGGAGGTGAACTAGTGATTAAGATTTTGTGAAAGCC
This sequence comes from Eucalyptus leucophloia subsp. euroa, assembly GCA_017140325.1. NCBI lineage: Eukaryota > Viridiplantae > Streptophyta > Magnoliopsida > Myrtales > Myrtaceae > Eucalyptus > Eucalyptus leucophloia. Next base: position 32,569,458 of record CM029469.1, on the reverse strand, counting down.
CAATTTGCGTGTTGAATGAATTGGAAGTTCCATGAAAGCAGAATTTTAACTCCTATCTAATTTCACTATTACCAGGTCATTATGTTCCCCAACTTGCAATGCTCATCGTGCAGTCCAAGTTGTTCAATTTGAAGGGAATTGCTGTGAGTTTGACTGAAAAGTCTGCAAACTTGAATTAGCATCTCACATCCGTTGTATTGATGCCTACTGAGATCAACAAATCTCATGCTCACTGCAGATAGGAAATCCACTTCTCGAGTTCAACACCGATTTAAACTCACACGCAGAATTCTTTTGGTCTCATGGATTGATATCAGACGCAACCTATGAAAGTTTCAACACAATATGCAATTACTCCCAAATTTACAGACAGGCACAGAGCGGCACCCTAACCCCTGTCTGCTCTCGTGTCAACAGCGAAGCAAAAAGAGAAATAAGCAAATTCATCAACATATACGATGTCACTCTTGATGTTTGTTTGTCGACAGTTTCTTCACAGTCCGCAGTTTTGAATAAGCTGGTGAGCATCTTCGTCCATTCTGATGAACTTTTCTATTTTTCCCCTTCACAGCCTGAACTTTTTTTTATTATGCTGCTTCCAGCAACAAACAGAGAAGATAGATGTATGTGTAGAAGACGAAACCCTCAAGTACTTGAACAGGAAAGAAGTACAGGAGGCTCTGCATGCTCGGCTGGTTGGAATATCTTCATGGACAGTTTGCAGCGAGTAAGGATCGACTTAACTCCTTCGACCTTCATTTTATAGAGGCACAAGTCCATGGCTAAATGGCATTGCGAGTAATCTCGATGAGTCTTGTCAAAGTATATGCACATTTCCCTATTTCTGGACAAGATTCTCCGTAACCGTGTTGCATTACTAGGACTATGTGATTGGTTCTTCCTAACATCAATTGATCTGAATGACTCTAGATTATCCAAAAGTCCATTTATGATTGTGGTTTCTCCAGAACTTTCAACTGACTAGTCTTTATCCTTCGTTTTTTGACTTGGGTTCTTCATCTCATGTCATGCTCCTTCGTCTGAATTCCCTCATGATTCTTGTGTGCTACAGAGTTCTCAAATATGAACGTCAAAATCTGGAAATACCCACCATTTCGATTTTGGGGGAGTTAGTGAAGTCAGGAATCCACGTTTTAGTTTACAGGTAAACAGAAAAATGGCATTCTTCTGAACTGTGTATATGACTAGTAGGCTATTGTATAAGGTACGACCACAACTGAGATTTGATTTTTCATTTGCAACGTTGACAGCGGTGATCAAGATTCTGCTATTCCATTGCTCGGAACAAGGACTCTAGTGAATAATTTGGCAAAGCAGTTGGGACTGAACACGACCGTGCCTTATAGAGTCTGGTTCGAGGAAAGTCAGGTCGGCTCAGTAAATAACCTTCATGGACATCACTCCTCCCATTGATTCTAATAGGTGATCGACGAAACTAAGTCCCTTCTCTTCATTTTTCATAGGTTGCTGGGTGGACACAAGTGTATGGAGATATATTATCATATGCGACAATCAGAGGAGCATCTCATGAAGCACCGTTTTCGCAGCCAGAGAGATCGCTGGTGTTGTTTAGCTCATTTCTGGGAGGAAGGCCATTGCCAGAAGGGCTCATGTGAGATTCTGCAGTGGAAACTAACAAAATTATCAGTGACTATTCCTAAGTTTACCAAATAGGACTTCATCTGATTCGATTAGCAGAAACATCAAAAGCATCATGTTTCCCATTCGCACTTCCTGGCTTCTTTCGAAATCGACTGTTTGCTTCTCTAGTACTGCTTCTTATGTCATATACAATAAATCTGAAAAAGAGCGAAAATTTTAGTTTCGTTCTAGTTGAAATCAAGTCCCAGGGACAACAACCCTTTTTCATAGTTCTTTCAAGGGGTAAAAATGTTAGGAATTCAGGTGTTAACTGTGAATGTTTCCAAGCACTGAACCTTTTAATGAGAATATAGAGAGATGGATAGGTATAGGTTATTGGAGTAGGTGGATATTTTCAACGTAGTTATTGATGTGAACCATCATAAAACTTCAATTATAGTGGACGGCAGATTGGAATATCATCATCCTCTTTCCAACTTGTGGCCAGTGCCTAGAATCCACTTAGAGATGACTGATGAGGAGGAAAGCTCGTAGCTAGGATAAGTGGCGACTATAACACAGGTCAACCGCTTGTCTAGTTTTTTTCCCCGGAGAAACTATTATGAAGCCTGGAGTTTGAATTACACTGGGCAAGAAACGATGGTACGCGATGTGAATATGTCCCGAAATTAGATGATTACTTCCACAGGCTTTGCGTAGGCTGGGATCACATTGGACTGTGGTATCTGGTTGAAAAGCCATGTGATCTCTTCGATACGAGCTGTGCACCCATCTTGAGTGCACTGTGGTCCGGCGAGAAAGTAACTCAGGGAGCTGACAATTACGGAGGTCTGCCCGTGGTAAAAGAGTAGTGAAGTCCTATAAATTTACCTTGTCGACACCTAAAAGATTCAGATAGAAGCTTTAGAAACACAAACAGAGGACCTTCACGTTTTCTTCAAAGAGTGGAAAAATGAAAGAGAATGAGAAAGTGAACGTGAGATTTATTTTCTTTCTTTGCAAGAACAAGTTGAAATCCTCTTTAAAATTTGGATACTTATAATGGTTTCCTTGATCAAGAAGCGGATGTATCCAGTAAACTATACAAGAGGTACAAAGGGATGAGATTGATTAACTAAGGTTAAAATAATAACAACCTTAAGTTAAAAACATGCATTGAAAATTGGAAGAGATGTGGTCAAGTAAAAATACTACGCATGGCCAAATTTGGGTTACCTAATGAAGATATTGCCAAAATATTTTATATTTCAATAAATAATCAGGAAAATCAATGTCCATTCTAAACGTTAGTAAATTAGAAAAATGTTTTGAATCCATTAAAATTATCAATATAACGGATGCTAGAAAAATCTCAACTCAATAAATTTTAAATCTTGAAAACCATTCAATATGTTTTTCGAAGCATATAAATCCTCGTCAACCGATATTATAACGGTAAGTTGATCACTATTACTCTATACAATCAACATACATATCAGCATTTATCAATTTAATCTTAAAGCATCACACTCGAAGCAACTTTGGTTACGAAAAATCATTCTTCATACTTCCCATACATCACAAAATTTATGATCCATCCGAGATTCTATACACGTCATCTAAAACAACAAGCTAATTATTACTTAACTTTATATCCTATATATTATTATCTAATATAGAAATTTTCGAATATCATAAGCATACTTCTTTAGGAGTACGACATCCAATCTCAATCAATAGGCAACTCACTAGATTAAGCACATCGGCCAGGCATTGCCCAGCAATACCAATAATAGATAGCATTTTATGGCAATCTCTAGTGGCATTCTATTCATCAATTTTGCAACCTATGATTCAATGGCAATAGTATGGCATCTCACTATACCTTTCTTCGTGCAAAATTCAAGTAACATCTCCAAGAAAAACTCCATGTTGTTGTTAGTCCGCACATGTTTAATCATCTTACTATTCTCTTTTTCAATCAAAGCTCTCAAATGTATAATCCTGGCCCTATCATTAAGCTTCTGCCTTAATTCAAAGAGCTAAGTCCTTCTCTTGTAGTTAGCCACAACCATAAGCATAGATTTGGCATTATCTCTCAAAAAAAATCTCAATAGTATGAATATGAAAGTGAATCAAATTTGCAATCTCAGTAGTTTCTTTGATAATCATATTAAACCGTACTTTCTGTCATTTGCCTTAGTCACAACACCTATATACATCTAGTTCCTTAGCCACGTAATCACACGGCAGACTCCTTTCATTCAAAACCTTTAGGCATCAACTTAAACTCTCGGTAGATGCATCTAACATCCCTACATGAAATCCACCACTATCTGCCATTAAAGCTCATACAAACCATTCTGATTGGGTCACCGGGCACCTCAAACAACTCTCGAAATTATGATTCCTTTAAAGTCCAAACAAGAGAATTCTTGTCGTATTCTTCTACAACATCATTCATTTAAACTCCTTCAAAAAGAATATTAAATATTTCAAGCAGATAAATTGTTTCCTAACTAAACACTAGCAAACTTCCTGCTGCAGGAGACACTACTTAACACGTCACATCATGTCCTTTTGCATAAAGACTTCATCCTTCCACACAAAAACCCTATGTCTATTCTTACAAGAACCGACTTGGGTTATTAAAGTAAAAAAGCAACGTGTCTTCCAATGAACAAAGATGCGAGAAACAAAAGAGCCAAACCGCAGAATTCGGCAAAATGGTCAAACTTTACGTTTCGACCCAAATATTCCCTCACTTCTTTGCTTTGCCGGCATTTTGTTTACTCTCTCTGTCTCTCGTGATGCATCTGCAGCTAGTGCCATGGCTTATCGCAGCCACGCTCTGTGTAACACTGAGCCGAATGTGCTCAAGCTCGACGCTAAGCACCATCTCAGATGCTGACAAAATCGCCAGCTTGCCGGGACAGCCCAAGGTTAGCTTCAGCCAGTATGCAGGGTACATCACCGTGGATGAGAAGCAGCAGAGAGCTCTCTTCTATTACTTCACTGAAGCCGAAGCCGACCCAGCTTCAAGCCTCTTGTGCTTTGGCTCAATGGAGGTAAAAGCGTCTGGACTAGATTTGAGGGCGTGACGGTTAGAAATGAAATTAACATGTTGAAAAACACTGGAGTTTGCTTGTGTGGGGTTTGCGCTTTGCAGGGCCTGGTTGTTCATCCGTTGGAGTTGGTGCTTTCAGTGAGCATGGACCATTCAAGCCTAGTGGAGATGTACTACTGAAAAATGACTATAGCTGGAATAAAGGTGAGCGTAAGTTCCCTAAATTGATAGGAAACGAATTTGAACAGGTTATCTCTCGTCGCATGATCTAAAATTGATAGGAAACGGACTTGGACTTTGTATCGGATAATTCTCTGCGATGGTAATCATGAGATCGATCACATTCGCTTTGACGTAGTCCCGACTATGAAGATTCTGTGATTGGTTAATTCTCGCATTTTTCAATCTATTTGCAGAAGCAAACATGTTGTATATCGAATCCCCGGCAGGAGTTGGTTTCTCCTATTCTGTCAATAATTCTTTTTACAATTTGGTCGACGACAAGATGACAGGTTCTTTTTCCTCGCAAATTACCATGTATTTCTAGCAAATGAAGGTGCAACTATTCCCGACCAAAATAAAAGTGCAACTATGATTTACAGGTCTATTCTGAAGCTGAAATTAAGTATTAATAACAGCTAAACAATGCTTCCACATTTCAGCAAGAGACAATCTCGCATTCCTCTGCAACTGGTTTGAAAAATTCCCGCAATACAGAGAGAGAGATTTATTCATCACAGGAGAGAGCTATGCAGGTGAACTAGTGTTTAAAAAATTTTGAACAGCAACGGGTGTGGTTGAATGAATTGGACGCTCCATGAATGCAGAATTTAACTTCTATCTATTCTCACTCTTACCAGGTCACTATGTTCCACAACTTGCAAAGCTCATCGTGCAGTCCAAGCTGTTCAATTTAAAGGGAATTGCTGTGAGTTTGACTGAAAAATCTCCAAACTTGAATTAGCAATTCACATTATTGGATCGATACTGACTTGGATGAACAAATCTTATGCTCACTGCAGATAGGAAATCCGCTTCTCGAGTTCAACACTGATATCAACTCACGGGCAGAATTTTTATGGTCTCACGGATTGATATCAGACGCAACCTACGAAAGTTTCAACACAATATGCAATTTCTCCAAAATTCAAAGACAAAGACAGAGCGGTGCCCTCACCCCTGTCTGCTCTCATGTCTTCACTGAAGCATTGCGAGAAATAAGCAAATTCGTTGATGGGTACGATATCACTCTTGATGTTTGTTTGTCGACAGTTTTCTCACAGTCTGCGGTTTTGAATAAGCTGGTAAGCCTCTTTATCCATTCTGAGGTACTTCGTGATTTTTCCCTTTTGCAAACTTTTGATTTCCTTCGGACTATGCTTTTTTTCTAGCAAGAAACACAGAAGATAGATGTATGTGTACAAGAGGAAACATACAAGTACTTGAACAGGAAAGAAGTGCGGGAGGCTCTACATGCTCGGCTCATTGGAATCTCTGCATGGACAACTTGTAGCAGGTAAGGATCAACTTAACTAGTTGGACCTTCATCTTCGCGAGGCCCAAGTTCATGAATAACTGGCATGGTGACCAATCTGGGGTGTCTTGTCAAACTAGATCCACATTTCCCGATTCCTAGACAAGATTCTCAGCGACATTGTTGCGTAAAATAGGACTACATGATTGGTTCTTCCTAACATTAATATCCATCAATGACGGGGTTTCTCTTGAACTTTCATCGAGTAGTGCTTAATCACTCGTTCTTTGACTTGTATTCTTTATCTCATGTCATGCTTCTTTGTCTTATTACCTGAGTTATTGTGTGCTACAGTGTTCTCAAATATGAAATGCAAAATCTGGAGATACCCACCGTTTCAATTTTGGGGGAGTTAGCAAAGTCAGGAATCCACGTTTTAGTTTACAGGTAAACAAAGAAATGGCATTCTTCAAAATTGGTCAATCACTTCATGGGCTGTTGTACACGGAACAAGGTCGATTTGATTTTCCATTTGCAATGTCAACAGTGGGGATCAAGATGCTGCTATTCCATTACTTGGAACAAGAACTATAGTGAACAACTTAGCAAAGCAATAGGGACTGAACACAACCGTGCCTTATAGAGTCTGGTTCAAGGAAAGACAGGTAGGCTAAGTAATCGACCTTCATGAACATCAATCCTCGCATCTATTTTGATAGGTGATTGACAAAACTAAGGCCCTTTTTCTTCATTTTTCATAGGTTGCTGGGTGGACACAAGTGTATGGAGATATATTATCATTTGCAACAATCAGAGGGGCCTCTCATGAAGCCCCGTTTTCGCAGCCGGAGAGATCGCTGGTGTTGTTTAGCTCATTTCTAGGAGGGAGGCCATTGCCAGAAGGGCTCTTGTCGGAGTCTGCTGCGGAAAGTAACCATATCAACATTAAGTGGTCCTAAGTTTACCAAAATTGGACTGCATCCGATTTTATCAGCAATAAATATCAAACTCATCATGTTTCCGATTTGCATATCTTGGCTTCTTCCAAAATCACTGTTTGCTTCCCCAGTGCTGCTTTATGTATCACAATCACGTGAGAGAAAAGGAGTGATTCGTGTATTCTTAGGAAATTTCGGTTTCATTCACAATTAAAATCAAGACAAGGGAATGGCAACCCTTTTTCGTAGTTTTCAGTTTTGAAGGGGCAAAAATGTTTGAATTCGAGTGTTGTGAATGTGTTAGAAATTATGGATGTGCGCGTTGCGTGCGGAAGCATGGTTTTGGTAGTAGTTATAGTTTTTGGTTAGTGATGTTGTGTGCAAGTGTATGGTGTAGTTTATAGATGATGGACAAGGGATGAGATAGGATAATTGAAGGACAAAGAACATGGGATATGGGAAATAGTTCTATTAGTTGGATAAAATAATTTTACAATAGTTGAAGAAAGTGTTGGTGGAGAAGCTTCAAGATATGAAGTATTATCTCATGCTCCTCTCACCCTTTTTCATTTGTCGTTCTACTATGCTCTCCCCTCTTTCCTATTTATAGGGTGCTTTACCAACATTCTAGATTTGTGTAGAATGTTGTCCACTTAGGCTTAATCTAGAGAGTTCTAAATTGTAGTTTATCCCCTTTTCTTCTAGAGAGATCTACACATGTACTTCTACATTTTTCTCTAAACTTCATCTAGGGAATTTTAGAAGTTTATCAACTCTAGGAAATTCTAGAAAATGGATCACAATTTCCAACACTCCCCCTTCATCCATTTTCGGGATAATTCGGACTTGTGTTGTAAAGTCTCAGATATACCTTGAAATTTTTCTTGTACTTTGTCCAATGTCTTTTATTCCGTCTTCGTTCCACGATTCCTTACATTCTCTTGTCGAACCCCTTGCACTTGCCTTTGAACATGCATGACTTTTCTTCAACGATGTCTCATATGTCTCGGGGCATCAAAATACTCTTAGTTGTAGTTGTTAGCTCGGGCTCTAGCTCCGGCTCGCTCCGGCTTTGATTCGCTCGCTCTAGCTCTAGCTCTCTTGGCTCTCGCTCGGGCTATGGCCTTTTTAGTTGAGGATGGTGAAGACAAACGCCCATAACCATCCAAATATGCCTAGCTTTAGCTTCATGGTCCCTTACGCCTGGTTCGATTTACAAACCCGGGTGCACCTCACTCGATACCATGTTAGAAATTATGGATGTGTGCGTTGCGTGCGGAAGCATGGTTTTGGTAGTAGTTATAGTTTTTGGTTAGTGATGTTGTGTGCAAGTGTATGGTGTAGTTTATAGATGATGGACAAGGGATGAGATAGGATAATTAAAGGACAAAGAACATGGGATATGGGAAATAGTTTCATTAGTTGGATAAAATAATTTTACAATAGTTGAAGGAAGTGTTGGTGGAGGAGCTTCAAGATATGAAGTATTATTTCATGCTCCTCTCACCCTTTTTCATTTATCGTTCTACTATGCTCTCCCATATTTCCTATTTATAGGGTGTTTTACCAACATTCTAGATTTGTGTAGAATGTTCTCCACTTAGGCTTAATCTAGAGAGTTCTAGATTGTAGTTTATCCTCTCTTCTTCTAGAGAGTGTATCTACACATGTGCTTCTACATTTTTCTCTAAACTTTATCTAGGGAATTCTAAAAGGTCAGCAACTCTAGGAAAGTCTAGAAAATGAAACACAATTTCCAACAGAAT